>ML675624.1:55427251-55496064 GCA_007922155.1 Mesoclemmys tuberculata | reverse complement strand
ATAAGCCAAGAATACAACAGGCTTATGTCTGAGTTTATACCACATACCTGTTGATTGGTTCTTTGTTCTGGTCTCCTCTCACTCTGCTCCATCACCGTAACTCCACGACTTTCCTCATTCTCACTTATGTCCATGCCTCCCTTCTTTACACCCTCTCAATAACCCTCCTCCTTCTTACCCAACTCACTGACGCTAACTCATGCCCTCCCACCATTCCCTCTCAAAAGACCTTCATAACACTTAAAGAAAAGCAGAAGTATGTTGATCATTCAAGGCCAGCAGCCAATTACCCCCTCCAAAGCCTCACCCCAACAGCAACAAAAAAATAGGGGCGGAATTATAACTCAGAGTTGTGTCCATGTGGCACAATGCCTACCAACTACAGCTTGTGAAAACTCAAGATTTCCATCTGTGGGAAGTGATGACATTTGGAAATGTCCTTTGGTCTTGAATTGGAATGGAAAGTCATAATTTGTTGAAATGAAAAGTCTGAAAAAAATATTTTGGAAATATTGAAACAATATTATCAAAATGTTTCATTTTCTTAAAATCAAACAGTTTTATTTTGACTACATATTGTAACTTGGAATGAAGCACATTGACCTTATGGAAATAAGAAAGTGGTTTGATAATATTGTGTCAAAAAATCGACAAAAATCAAAATGGTCCCACAAAACTTTTCCATTTACCGGTAATCAAAACAGTATTTTCTAATGGAAGACTGCTCTAAGCAGCTTATGTACCAGAATCTAGCTCATAGACTTATGCAGTTTATTTTATTGATTTGTACTATAAAAATACAAAGTCTGAAATCCTGACCTCACTGAAATTAATGGCAAAACTTTCATTGATTTCAGTGAGATGAGGATTTAACCTGGTTTGGGGTTTTTTTTTTGGTTTTCCAATAGGAAGTCTATGCAGAATGGTGCCTTCCACAAGTGAGTTCAGTTTTACGCAATCTTTCATAAAATTCCATCTTGGAATAAACCACAAATGTCCATATGCTTACTCCAAATAAATCAAAGGCCATTTTTACAGAGTTTACACAGCAAAAACATTGTTTTATCTTTCTGGAATCTGCCATTTGTATTTGTGGAAAAGTGATGTTGAAATCACAGACTATTTACTTTTCTTGAAACCAGTGAATGGTGTCATTTCCTCCCGCTTTTTCTCCTCCACTTGCACACCCTCAAGACTGAGAGATTATTTCACCCACTTCTAAAATTCATCCACCTCTATGGTGAAGATACAGGAGGAAATGTTCTGTGCCAGTAGTACTTCAGAAACAGCCTTTTTAGCAGGGAAAACAAAAATTTAGGCAGAACATAATTAGCATTCCTTATGAAGAGAACTAGTACAGATATCTGTAGCTCATCTTCACTACCACAAATTTGTCTTCTAGATTTTTTTTCTCTCTCAACATTCAGTATGCTATCCACTCACATCAATAGGTGTGGGAAATTGATGGGGGCCAGTGGTGAAAGAGGGACAACTCAGCAGCAAGAGACACTCACGAAGGGGCAATGGGTAGTCCCCCCCAGGAGTTCTGGCACCCATTGGCTAGCTTCAGAGGAGAGGTGCTGATTGGCCAGCATTCTCCAGCTCCCAAGATTTAGCCTAGTGCAGGCTCACCTAGTGCAGTACTCACCTGACCTAGAATTGGGAACCCTGCCTGACAGATGTTGCAGATCTAGTGAATCGGCTGTTTAGGGGGTCAAGAAGGAATTCTTTTCCAATGGCCCTAATTGGCAGAGGACCAGGAATTTATTTTCCTTTCTCACAGCACCTGCAAGTCATAGTGGGTCAAGTATGCTTAGTACCTAACTGAGTTGAGATGGAGCTGTTTATTCATTACAACTTGTGACCAATTTCCAGTGTGCTTAAGGTAGAGGTCCCCAAACTATGTGACATGCCATGGAGGAATGTTTGAGGGGTGGGGTGCAGCAGAGCCCTGGGAGGGAGCACCACCCATCCCCGAGCTCAGCTCCAGTCGCCCCCACCCCACAGTCATGACCCCAGCCACTGGCTCCTGGCCCCAGCACCTGTCCCATCCTCGGTCCTGGCATCCATGCCAGCCACAGAGCTCATCCTCGGCCCCAAACCTCTGTGGCCTCCAGGGCCCAGCCCGTCTCAGCCCCTGGCCTCAGCTGGGCCCCCACTCCCAGCACCAGGTGGGGGCGGGGAAGATGGGGGGGCATGACGTTAAAATTTCGGGGACCACTGTTTTAAGGGAATAAAATGAACAGTTCCCAAAGGTCCCCACACTATTGCACCCTCTATCCCCCTCATGGGGGGAGGGTGATAGGATGCAGTGAAAGCTGAGCCCTAAAGGGTAGGCTGAGACCCAACTCAAATTATGGGTTATATCTTAAGGAGCCCTGTAAGCCTGGCACTGTAGCCAATTAAATGCCTGGTATAGCAAGTTATGGGTAATGGGTGGGTAGCAGCCCTCCCTTGTGTTGAAGTTTAATCAAAGTTGCAGCCTGATGCTTAATTCCATGCTTATGTCTGTCCTCATTTTGCCTCTGTGTCCACAGGAAGAACCCAGGGTAGAAACAGCTGCTGATTTTAAAGGTGGTTAATAAAAAACCTGGGCATGTTCTCGTTTTAAAAAAAATAACACAAACCAATTTAGAAGTAACAGTATCAGATTTTCACTTCACTGTCAGAAACAAGGCTCTCAAGTTTTCTGGATCCTGCAGAGTAAGTGAAATGCTTGGCAGATTTACATGTTGTCTTATTGCTTATGAATAGGACTATGGCATTACATTCACTAGTATTAAATCACTGGTTGTCATGTCATCTTTCCTCACTTTTTTCAGCATTCTCTTCCTTTTCCTTACTAAAAAGAATTAGAACTTTTCATATCATAAAGTGTCTAGGAGCTGGCCAGAAATCATAGTCTGGTTCTAGAAGCTATAATGAAGTTGAAGATAAATATGCATATGGTAGATAGTGTGAGGGGAAGAAATGGAAAAGAAAAAGCAATGATCTGATCCAGATATCTTAATTGTACTGCATTTCTCACTACACCATACACTGGAGCTAGTTTTTGCTTCCTCCATTGGATTTCTGTCTTCATATATTCATTCACACCATCTGAGGATACCTCCAGGCAGTCAGTTGACATGGGGAGGGACAGAAGGGAGTAAGGAGACTTGCCTGAATATAAGGAACATCAAAACATCTTGTTCTAAGCATAATTTGGGGGAAAGGGTGGGTATTTTAGTGGTACTCAAAGCTAGTTCTTAAGAAACCAAGCCAACATCCGTAGGTATTTGGAGAAATTAAAGAAATATCTTACAATGCTAAAGAATGTATACTATAATTTTCTGGGTTTTTTCCAGTGCTGCATACTGTTCTCATGCACTGTGCTCATGTATTCTGAATCAGAGGAGAGAAAAAAATACTTCCAGGACAGAAGCAGGCATAGATTAAAAAAAAAAGAGAGAATGCATGATTTACTTGTAAAAGCAACCATGATTCAGGCTTCAGCAAACCTTATTTGGTCAATAAGCAGCTTGCCCATGTAGCAGAAAGTAAGAGCCTGGGACATGAGGCCTAGTATGATAGGCTGGGAAGGAGGCTTAAGGCCTCAGCAGAGTCAAGCCCTGCTGTTATAAAGTAAAGTGAGCCAAAGTCATGCAAGTTCACAGAAACTGGCAAGATCAAAACTGGCGTTGCAAAAACACACATTCCTAAAGAAGTGCTCGCACAGAATACTCAGCACGCACATTCCAGAAAGCTAGTACCAGAGCAGTCCAATATCGGGTACAAGCACACGTATAAAAATAATGAAGACACGTTGACCCCTCTCTTAGGTCAGGATGACACCGTATGAATAAAGATGTTTTAACAATATGATGGGTAGAGTTGTTTTAATAAAACCATCTGATACAAGACAAGGGGTGGTATCTTTACACATCAGAGGGACACCATGGAACTTGTTTGTATCAATATATAAATGAGCCTCTCAGAGGAAGCATCTTTGTCTAGCCAAGGGGGAAATGGAAAGTCCCACAGTTTATTGAGCTGGTCCATTGTAACAAACATACATGTTAGTGGTCCTGTAGAGTGTGTGGGATACTAGGACTGTGCTTTCTCTATAATAAACCTGGCTGGGTGCCTTTGTTACTGAAACAGCTCTCTGGTCTTATTAAATAATCCAAGCCAATCGTGTTTTGGTGCCTCAGTTGTCTGCACAAAGCTGGGACAACATACACACTGAAAAAACACATGCAGCCAACAACTGACAACAGTGAATGTACAAAACACAGACAACAACTAACAACAGTCCACAATGAAAATATTACTCTATGGGCAAATTGATAGTGTTCATGTTCACAACAAGTGGATCTACACTCATATAGTAAAACCTCCTTTTCCTTAAATAGGAGTCTGTAAATGTATAGTACATCTCTACCTTTAATTGGGCATATGAAATGGAAGTTTGCAGGACTGATAATAATGAGATGAATGATATTGGTTTTGGTGACAATTGCAAGAACTCAAATCTAATAGTTCGAAGAACATGCAGTGGCACTTAAGTGACGAATCATGTTAATGATCCATTTATAAAATATGCTGAATTACACTACAACTCATTAATTTCAAATCAATATGAATCTATGAATTCCCAAACCACACCCTATAAAGAATGTTTTTAATTAGTTCCTTTTCTGTTCATTCCCCCTCAACAAAAACGTTTTCACTGAAGCTGACTGAAATGTTTTGAAGGGAAAAATGAAATCTTCAAACTCCTAAAATTATTAAAACAGTAAAGAGCAAAAAAAAATCATCATAGGCTTCAATTTCTGAAACATATTCTTCAGGGTCTGATGAAGTGGGTTTCTGCCACAAAAGCTTATGACCAAATAAATTTGTTAGCCTTTAAGGGGCCACAGGACTCTTGCTGTTTTACTAAAAACAGACTAACACGGCTACCCCTCTGGAATTTTTCAGCATAGTTAATATGAATCTCCAATTGTAATTTACTTGTATTATCTTTAAAATAGGTTTCTTCAGTTCATTGCTGGCAACTTAGGCTGTTTGCTATGCACCCTTATTTCAGGTTTGCTCAGTTTAGCAAAGGTTTTCCAAAGAATTACTCATATTTTGAGAACTTTTCTTTACATAGTAAATTTGATTAAATATTTTAAAAAGTGTAACTACTGTATAAATTGTTCTAAACTCTACTTGCTGCATTCTATTGAAGTTTTCGTAAAAAAAAAAAAGAAATGATGGGACATTGAGCGTATTCATGAAAGGTTTGCATTCTGCAGATCTATAGAGCAATGTTAAGTATGTGTATTTCCCATTTTTAACCACAAAAAAAGTTCTATCTTTTGTATTTTTTCTTATCCTTTTGTTTTAGATACTAGTAACTTTAATTTTCCATATGACTACATCATTTATTTAAACATGAGGCCCTGATCCTTTGCTGTTCAAAATTGAAATCAATGGAGGAACCTAATTAACACCAGCTAAAAATCTGGCCTTAAGGGTGCATCTACACTACAATTAAACATCCATGGATGGGCCTATGTCATCTGACTTGGGCTTGCAGGGCTCAGGCACAGGGGCTGTTTAATTGCAGTATAGGTGTTCGGGCTCAGGCTGGAATCCAGGCTCTGGGACTGGCTGGAATAGCTGGGTAAAGAGAACTGGAGGTGAGATGAGTATAAAATCCATGGGGCAATCCTTCAGGTCACAGACAGGAATAGTTGACAGATTTAGAAACCATAACTTGTGAAATCATTCTTGTCTGTGAACAAATAGGGAACCCTATACTGAGCAGAGTCTGCAATCAAATTAATGCTGTGAATGACAAGATGACAGAATCTTCAATGCCTATGGCAGTGGCCCCTTTTAATTCTCTCAAGAGAATGCCTATACTGTGTTGAGTGCAATAAATAAACCAGAGAGGTAAGGACCCAATTACTGATATTCAGGTACTCCTGTGCATATCACACTAGCTCCCCTGTGCTGTGCACTTAGGCTAGAAGAAGACCTTGTCCTGAGCATTGTCTCATTTCTATCACCTGATGGTCCTTTGTCTCGAGTGCCAATTAACTATCCCAACAGATTCCTTCATCCCACTCCCATAGAGCAAATTGGGATGGATATGGTAAGTTCCCTGGAAAAATCTGTGGTGGAACATCAGTACATTCTTGTGACTATGTTACTCGTGCCCAGAGGACATTACTCTGCAAAGTTGCCCAGAACTCATGAAAACTCTTTTCTCAAGAAGAGATCTCCCAAAAATATTGACAGGTCAGAAAACCAATTTTATATCCCAGATAATATAGGAGCTATACTTTCTAATGAAGATCAATTTGCTGAAAACCTTCATCTATCATCCAGAAATGGATGAATGTGGATTAGTTGATATGTTCAACAGAAACCTGAAGGTGATGCTAAAATGATTTGTGGCTACTGATCTCAAGAATTGGAACCAATTACTTCCTCCTCTTTTGTTCATTATATAGAAGATACCACAAATCTCCACCAGGTTTTCATCATTCAAACTGTTCTACAGGCCCCATGACTGGACAATATTAGATCTCCTACTTGACGACTCGGAAAAGCAGGACTTAAAGGCATCCAACATGGTTCAGCATGTTAGACAGATTAGGGAGACCTTGTCACCTCAAGATGCAGGGGGTGTTTGTGCATGAAAACCAGTTGAGGGTCCAGCAAGCACAAGAATAAATATGCTGTCAGGGTGACCTACATACTTTTCAACCGGGAGACCAAGTACTGTTATTACTTCCCAGCATGGAATCAAAGTTGCTAGCTAGATGGCAAGGAGCTTTTTAAATGGTACATCAGATTGCCCCTGTGCACTCTGAGGTATACCTGCCTAGGAGGTGGAAAGAAATTTAAGCTTTACTATGTGAATCCTCCTAAGCCTTTGTAAAACCAGAAAAAGGATCTCAATAACTCGTTACCCACCAGAGTCAGAATTAGTGCCTTAACCATCCATTCACCAAGAGCCAGCACAAGTGAAGATGGGCACCAAACTCCTATATGAGCAAAAAGCTCAGATTTTACATCTCATTGAGGCCTTCCCCCCATGTATTTGCCTCTGTACCCTCACTAATATACCACCACATCAAGTCAGTCTTTACCTTAGAAGCTGTGGGAGACAATCCAGGAGGCGTTGCAGGTTATTCTGGATCTAGAGATAGTAGAGGAGTTCCAAAGTGACTGATGAAATCCCATCATTCTCCTCCCCAAACACAATGATTGAACATGTTTCTGCACAGACCTCCAAAAAGTTGATAAAGTCTTGAAGTTTTATGTGTACCTGATACATGGATGAGCTATTGGAATAGCTAGGTATATCAGTAGTTTCAATTTCTCAAAAGAGTATTGGCAGATCCACTCATCACTGCATCATTGCAATAAACAGCAGAATTCTCAATGTGATTCAGGCTCTTCTGCTTCAAGGCAATGCCCTTCGGCCTATGTGGAACAAACCTTAAGTTTCAACAATTAATGGATAGAATGCTCAGATCTCACCATCAGTATGTTGCTGCATATTTAGATTATAGTTATTTAGAACAACAATTGGGATGATCACTTATGATGGGTAGGAGCAGTCCTATAAAATTCCAGCTGAGGCAGGCCTCACAGCCAAATGAGCAAAATGGAAGATGTTGAATCAGGAAGTGACTTACTTGGATTATACCATAGGAGGAGGCCAGTTTAGGCTATTGGTCAGGAAAATCCAGACAGTGTCAACAGGTTCGTTCCTCAGACAAAGAGGCAGATGAGGCACTTCCTTGCATTAGCTGGCTTCTAAAGGAGATTTGTTCCCATTTTTGCCATCATTGCAGCTCCTCTGACCATAAAAGATGGATCTGAGAAAAAGATCCATTGGGACAAGAATCATGAGAAATCCTAACAGTTCTGAAAGACTGGCCATGTCAAGTTCCTATCCTTTTCAACAAAGATTATTCCAGGGTAGGGTTGGGGGTGACATGTTCACAAGAGGTGAAATTTGAGAAGCAATCAATCCTGTATCTAAACTGAAAGCTGTTCCCCAGGGAAATGTCTACTGGGTAGTTGGGGAAGAAAAAGAAACCCAAAACACTGGCAATTACATTAGCCATAAATGCCCTTAGATACTATTCAATGGGTAAAATTTTCTTCCTCATCACAGATCACACCCCATTTAAGTGGTTTAATACAATGAGGAAAATGAACTTGCATATCATGTGATAGTACTTGTTTCTCCAACCCTCTAGCTTTAGAGTACAACATCACAAAGGAAAGAAATACAGCAATGCAGACTTCTTCTCCTGGGCAGTGCTGGAGTAAGACCCAGTCTATGGAATCCCAAAATCTGTCTGGAGGGGGAGTATATGTGGTAGCGCACATCAGGCAGGAAGAAGTTAAGGATCTCAGCTGGGCACAATTAACCTCAACCTGGCATACCTCTCAGACATGTCAAACCTGGAGATAGACAGGATCTGAAAAGGGAGAATCCCTGCTCAATGCAGAGCAGCACTCTGAAGGAGCAGGACTGCAACTCAGTTCCCCAGTCCCTGGAAACCAGGGCTGCTGACCAGCCTAACTGCTTAAGAGCCTGGGATGCCCTCTCAAAAAGGGGAAAAGACAGTCCTTTTCTCTTTTCATTTATTCCCTTTGGCTTCTTTTAAAAAAGATTTAGGCACCCAAGAGCCAAAAACCCATTGAAAATTGATGGGATCTAAACTCCTAAGTGCCTACATCACTTTTGAAAATGATATTTATACTCTTAAATAAGTTGGGTATTGCAATGCTGAGCACAGCAACACCTAAATACATCTAAAAATCTGGGCCTGGAACTCTCTTTCTTGTGGGCTGCGCAGGCAATTGTCATTTTGGTTGGACTGCTTTAACTTTCCCACAAGGAGGCAGATGCTCTGAATAGCATGGTCAGAGGGTTCGTGCCATGGTTCTGAGATATGAGGAGTACCCACTATCTCACCAAGGGAGCGACTGAGAGGTAGAGTCTACACCCTCCCCAAAATTATGTCCATGACCTGTGCAAGTAAATTGCAGGATATGGAGCCTAGAGCCTGATCTTGCAAAAACATAAGCATGTGCATCGCTCCACTCACATGCGTGGTAGTGCTTTTACTATTATTATTACTACTACTTATTTTTATTTATCAGCACTTAGAGCCCCACGCAAAATCAGAGCAGTCCATACACACAGTAAGAGACCATCACTGCCTTGAATAACGTACAGTCGAAATAAAAAAGACAAAGTCTTGAAGACAGGAAATATTAATATCTCGGTTTTATATCTAAGGAACTGAATAGCAGAAAAATTAAATCACAAGATCATACTAGAAGTCTGTGGCCAAACTGGGTTCTGACCCTAAATCTCCTAGAGCCCAGACCAGTACTTTAAAAATAAGGCCATCCATGCATTCTAAGGAGTAAGTCAGTGGGACAACTCAAACAAATTAAGTTACATATGTGCTTAACTGTCTGCAGGATCAGCGCCTAACTGTGGGGTTAAATGCCTAATGTTAGGCATTGCAGACCAAATTATGCCCTGTTTCACACCCATTGCATTTTGCCCCGGAAAATAACAATTATATTTGAAATTTGTGATCCCCAAAGAATTATGTGCCTATATTTATTATACAGTTAGAAAAAAAAGATTTTAATTACGATTCAGAAATAGGGCTGAGTGAGAAGTTTTGGTTTTGTGAGAATTTTTGAGATTTTGAAATTTTGATGAAAAGTTAAAAATCTCAAATGTTTGCAAAGTGAAATTTTGGAGGAAAAATTAATCAAATCAACTAAAACATTTCATTCTGATATTTTTTAAATTGTATTAATTTTTATTATGTTAACTTATATTTTCAGTAAAAAGTCATTGTGTACAGAACCTTTCATTGTGAAAATGTCAAAATGGGACATTTCAACAATTTCAACCCTATTTAAAGAAAAATAAAAAATTTTGAAACAGGAAATTAAGCAAAATTGAATATTTCCTGCTTAAAGTTTTGGTTTTGATAAACTGGCATTTTCAGTTGGGAGTAAGGAGGGAAACCAAAAATACCAAAACAACTCTATTTAAAAGCTGTGAATTGATGGCAGAGGATGGATCACTCAGTAATTGCCCTGTTCTGTTAACTCCCTATGAAGTCCTTGGCATTGGCAACCGAGGACAGGATACTAGGCTAGATGGAACATTGTCCTGACCCAATAAGGCCATTCTTATGTTCTTTTGAAAAAAAAAAAAGAAAAGAAAAAGACTCATAGTTCAAGGATAATAGAAAATAACATATTTAACTTCCTTGAATTTTACAGTGTAGTTGGTATTCTGAGTAATAAAATATTATATTAATAGATTAATAACAGCTCTTGCAATAATTTCACAATTTTCAAAATTAGTACAAAACTATCATAGTTGCAGATACTAACTCAACTCAGTATTTATGAAATACTCTTTGATAATTATTGAAAGCAGTTGCTAGCCTTATTAAAAACAAGACATTATTATGTATCTGTTTTTCAGTTATATTAACTATAAATGTCAAATTCATTTAAATTCAAAAACTGAAAAAATGCCTACCTTTTCCCCTTTGAACTCGTTCCTTTATTATAACAATGAAACATTAAAAATAAATTAAGCTTGAAATCTAATTTAATATTGATTAAAGTTTGATTTAAAGAGAAGAGGGTTAGGATTGAAAAATTTGCAGTTGAGATACAGTTTACGAAGTACAAAGCAGTTCCCTTTGGAGTAATTCCTTTTTATCTGAACAGAGGTCAAAAAAGAAAACTTGAAAAATATTTATCAACAATTTTCATGTAAATGTGACAAAACTTTTACTAGATACCAAAAGGGCATCTAGGCATTACTATGAAGGATGTAATCAAAACAGATCACAGGTAAATAGATTAGATAAAATTTTTCTCTCTGTATATATTGTTTTAAATTTTATCTATATACTGATTTATACTAGAAAAGAAAATGTTATGATCTGCTAACATCAATTTTTCAGGAATGTAATGTTTTTAAATGGATTTAAATTAATTTTCACCTATTTAAAAGAATGATATAAGCAATCTCTCACTTTTTTCCTTAAAACTCCAAGTGCTGTGTGGAATTAATTACAGACATACCTAGTTTCAGCTGCATCAGATAAAGGCAAGAATCTGAAGCATTCCACATTATCTAGAATTATAAGGATTTTTCCACCTGTAATGTTTGTAATTCTCTAAAAGATTGTTCCCCATAATATATTCACCAGTATTAGTCTGTATTAAATAGTCCAAGGGAAAGGGCTTCAAACACGTTAGCAGACTTTTCAGTCTGAATTTTTTCCTGACATTAACTTTTACACAATGCTCAGTTATAACCCTTTCCAGATAATCATGGTCATAATGTTCTTTCTTCAGAAGGGTAAGTGATATCTTTGAAAAATGACAATATTTCCACTCAGCATCAGGCAAATTTACATAGGAAACAAACAAACAAAAGGTAGGGTCAGACACTTCAAATTGTGTGACTTTTGTTCTTCGTTTGTTTGCTTATTTTTGTTTTTTGCCATTAGCTCTGGTATGGACAATTACTGTGCTAGGGGTGCTGCTGCTATGCTTCACAAAGGGTCCATTTGTACCTATAAACTCTGTAGAGGTAATAAGCCATGTTCACCCTGGCAAATCAGATATATCCTTGGTGACTTTTTTAAATATAGGCCACGTGTCCTGTTGCTGCTCCCACTGAAGGCAATTATAATTTCCCCATTGGTTTCACTGGGAGCTGGATCAGGGCCATGATACCAAAAGCAGAACCTTTATCTGCTTTCAGTGACAATAAGATCATCCTAACACATTTTGTAACAGATGAATAACTATTCTTCAAAATTGTTTGGTAGCTCTAATAGAGTCTTTAAAATGAAGCCAAGATTAAAAATTGGATGCAACAGAATATATTGTAGGTATGGTTGCATAAGTAATTTCATGTTGCATTATGCCATATATTGCATTAACTAAATAATTTAAAATGATATAAAGACAACTTATTGCACAAGGGTGTACTACTTTCAACCTTATGCCTGCATTTCCTGACATTTGAGTCCTTGATTCCTGAATCTTAATATTGCATTAATTGAGCAATTTACTTTTACATGTGACATTGTATTATATTATAGGATATTACTACCAATGCAGCATACTGCATAAAAAAAACAATGGCATATGTGATCCTGCTGTGTTGTGAGAAAAGCTGGTAATAGCATGAGAAAAGCTTCTTTTCCTGCAGTTTTGGCAATTACACTTATAGTGTACCAGCTAGCTGAAGTGGAAAAAGATCCAAGGCTTTGGGTAAGCTACATACAAGGTGCATATCTCTACTCTGACATGTGGCTTGTGATTTGAGTAATCTGTTCTTAAGTTACAATTATAATTATAATGGATGAGCACAATGTCAGTCTAAAGATGGCCAGATGGGTTTTAGCTGGCCTGGTTCTAGGGAATGAAATGGGATAATTGCTAGTGTTATCAAATTTGACCTAACTCAGAGTCATTTTGATTTTTAATGTTCAGGAATCAAAACCTTTGGAATCTAAGAAATTGCATGATTTTCTGGGACTGTTTATATACCCAATTTTTTTATCATATTTCTGCAGCAAATACTGTGGCATTTTTCCAAATGCAGAAATTTATCAAGTTAATGGGACACTTTGATGAGCTCAGGATAGTTTTAATATCCCTTCAGATTCCCCACTGTTGAAAGTAGCAATAATCTTAAACAATGTATATTTAGCTCGGTGATCAGATATTCAGTACAGTTATCTACAAATGAATTGATTTGTTGTGGGAGAGGAATACCCTCTTTGTAGGCTTGTACCATCAGTTTGCAAAGGAAAACTTTGGGAATGAAATTAGGAATTGTGTAAAAGAGTGGGAAACGAGAAAATATTTTGATGGGTTTGTGCCACATAAACATAAATAAAACCCATAAAGCCTCCACCCAACCTGTTCCCCATGTTAAAATAATGATACTCAGGTTACAAAGCCAAGATCTCAAAAGTAAAGCAATGCCAAAATTTAGGTTCTCTCTGTATATACAATATGATACAGTCTTTAATTATATGATCAGACACTTCTCTTCCCACCCTAGTCTCCAAATCCCTTCTAAATTCAGTGCACAGGTTGGACAATGCTCACTGAAAGAGAAAACTGTTCAATATTCATTTTTATTCTCATTAATAAATATGTGATACCCATGCCCCATTTGCTGAATTATGATCTTTCCTATTTCTCAAAGTTCTTATTTATTACTTTGACAAAAGATATTTTTACTAGTTACTTGTAAATAAATTATTGATTTGATATAACATTAGTTGAAATCAGTTAATAGGTGAACAGTGACAGGAATGTGAGAGTCACCCATATTGATCCTTTGAGCAGCTGGGTTTGAGTGACATTGAGAGACAAATGTTACTAACCCAAAAGAGCATTTTCAACCTTTAATTTTGGAAAACTAGTTTTAAAATCTATCTGTAGTTGCCATAAACATAGATTATGTGTATTTATCCCTCATATCTAATATGTATATTGCAGTTATATTTTATGTTTCTGCAAACTATAGTATAAACAGAGCTCTATTTTGGTGTTCCATTTCCATCAGTGCACAGAGGGGGAAAGTGGCAGCATCTCTTCTTATCAAATAGTCCAAGTTGGTCATGCATTGGACAGCTTTGAATATGACATAACCTATTGAAGATGGATATGAAAGATGATTGATTATGGGAGCAGTGTTTGTTGATCTCTCAGTTGCCTATGATATAGTCAGTCATTGTGGGCTCCTTGCCCAGCTACTAATGATAACAAAGAACCTCCACTTCACAAAACTAATACAGACCATATTGGAGAACAGAAGATTCTTCATGAACTTTTGTGCCAAATGGAACTGATGGCAACAACAGGAGAATGTTCTCCCACATGATAGTGTCTTAGCACCTATATTAGTCAACATCTATACAAATGACCAGCCAAGTTGCCCTGGCACAAGGTGTTTTATCTATGTATATGATCCATGTGTCACCACGCATCACAAGGAATTTGGCATATTTGAGAGTACTCTGATGAATGCACTAAACACACTAGACAATTACTGTGCAGCCAGCCAGCTGCATACAAAACCAACAAAGATGCAAGTCAGTGCATTCCATCTAAAAAATTGAGAGTCCTGATGCAATCTCAACATCAGCTGGCTTGGAATAAAACTTACTCATTCCATAAGTCCTGTATACCTCGGTGTTACTCTTGACTTCATAGTCTCCTTTAGAACTCAGATCAAGAAAACTAAAGCCAATATTAACATACAAAATAACATTCTCAGCAAGCCAGATACATGAAAGTGGGGCACAGATCCATCCATTCTGTGATCAGCAGCACTTACACTTTGCTATTCCTCTGCTCAATATGCTGTGCACAATCCCCACACACAAAGATACATAATACATAATTATTGCACATAATACATAATACTGCCTGTTGCTATATTCCAGGATGCCAACTCACGTCAATGACCTCTTCATTCTCGCAGGTATTACTCTTCCTGATATGTTACAGACAGTTGTTTGTAGAGTAGAGCACACAAGACAATTCAGAGATCCATATAGATAGTTACAACAAAGTTTTCTTGCCACCATTAAACCCCTAAAATTATCATCATAACAGACAAGGATTCAGTTATGGCAAAGAAGTGTAGGGAACGATCTGGTAGCCTGTGCAGTCTGGGCCCACCACTCAAGCACTTACCACCTAGTGCAGATCAAACCTGGACTATATCTGTTGCTTTAATCAACTCCAGACTGGAGTTGGCCAGTCTAGTGACACAATAATCAAATGGAGCTACATCACTGGCTCCAGTACTTGTGATGGCTACAGAGATTCTCAAAAAATGAAGCATCTCCTTCAATGATAGCTGCTTGAGATTCACAAGTGAATACTTTTCCAGTGACCTTGCAGAGTATAATGATTGAGCAATCGCACATGCACAGATGTGACAGGAAGCAGTACGAAGATGTTGGTGGTCCTGGAGGACCCCGAGTGAGGCCCCAACAGTTTGGGTTCGAGCCCGGTGCGCAATTAGCCCAATTAGACACCGAGACGGAGAAATCCTTGTAAAAGCTGTTTATTTCAGGATCCGAAATGGTGCAGGGAGACTGTCTGTCTCAAATCCTGCACACCAAGCAGCAAGCATCAACTTTATTTATACCTTCTTTATTTCAATGAGGAGTTCTTTCCCACCCCTCCCTTTTCCCTCCTTCAAGCAGTTTCAGCGTTAAGTCCCTGGGATGGCCATGAGAGAGAACAATGGGCGCTTTAAGCATACGGTTAATGTTGCAAGCAGCCCCCTGTAGCATGCACAGTATATCATACTGATAAGCAAGCCATCAGCTTACAGCAGCAAGAAAATGTCCCAAAGTAACCCAAACGGAGAGGAGAAGAAGGGGGGGGCTGGCTGGAGGCAGGAGCCTAGCACAGGAAAACTTCATCGGCACCCAGGCCTTCCATTTACCCGAATTACCTAGTGTAATGCCCCAACCCCACAGTGCCCCAAACCACAACAAAGACATGTAAAGAAGTATGCAGAATGATAGTTAGTTTCATGAAAGATCTAGAAGTATGTCTTCTAGGGTGCATTGATCTTCAATATTGTACAAGAACTTCCAGGAAGGATAAAGAAATCTTGATGGAAATATATATTCTAAGATGTCAACTGTATCAAATTATCACGAGAATTAAAGCTGGCTTGTTTTCTTGCTGTTTTTGAGAAAAAGAAGTCCTGTTTGATAACCCATAACCCACCTACGGCAAGGTCAAATGTTCATCCTGCTACAACTCTGGTAGTTTCCTTGACATTATTAACTTTAAAGAAACTTTGATGTGAATTCCATTGAAGAGAATGTCCTTTTCTAAGTACAGTTTCTGTCTTACATTCTTTAACAATTAGACAGAAACATACTGGTGTATCAAAGAAAGTTTCAAAATATTGATATATTTCTCCTCAGTTTCTTATTTCATGTTCTGATGTCAAAGTCCCACCTTCTATTAAATTCAGAATAGGGGTCAAATTCAGAAGTACAAATGTAACATAGACCCTCTTAATTCCAGTGAGAATCCACACATTCAGATTTCCTTACACGCGTTCTCCTGATGTCTAACAGTCTAAAGTGGTCTTGAATACACACCAAATGATAGTTTAAGAGTGAGATATTTTAAATTACTTTTTTACACCTCCTCATGACTCCTCAGTGTGTAAATTAGATCAATTTAGATTCCATCAGCTATCAGGAGAGCAAGTGTAAATAGGTTTCAGGGAGTCAGAGTGAATAAAGAAAGCCTAACTGAGTAGAAGATGTTCATCTCAATTTCTAACAGTAAAGTATAACCATGTTATCAAATAGTAGATGAATACAAATTTATGTAAACACTTATTTTATATTAGGATATAGACTATTTAAGGAATGGAGAACTCACTGAACAAATTTGGGTGGCCAGATGTTCTGAGTTTATCAGGATAGTCCTGATTTTGGGGGCTTTTTCTAACATAGGCGCAAATTACTCCCTATCCCCATCCCAATTTTTCTCACTTGCTGTCTGGTCACCCTACTGAACATCCTTAAATATTGTGCATCCTACTGTATAAATTGTTAATTTACCATTAAAACATAATTAACTGTTACAGCTCTGGCTGATAACAGCTGAGTTGTGAGGAAAATTTGTTTTAAAAATTGTACTTATTAAATATAGGAGTAATTGTCTTGGATTTAAAAATAAAAATGTTAGTGTTATGACTGTGTGCAATGCAATAAAGTAGGTAAAACTTGTACATTCAAGGATTTATAACTCTGGACTAACAATTCTCTTTGGATTAAAGTTTGGTTAGCTATACATATTTTAGAGGAAGTAAACTAAACCATAGTGTTTCACTGTCCATATGAAAGAGACTAAGAAACAATACAGACAATGTGAGACTAGATTGGGAAAAGAAAAGGAACCAATGACTCTCCAGATGTTATGAGGTTTGCGATGTTAACCATAAGAAGCATTACAAGTTTAGTATCATGGAGACAATATCAGAATTATGAGTTGATATTTTCACATACTGGACTTGCAACACAGACAGAAAATGCACAGCAAAATGTAGGAGGGAATGCCATTCTTTAGGGAACCAAATTGGTAGCATTTGGGATATCTGAAATTCAAAAACTTCGTATCTGTTAGAAAATCAGTACAAAAATTATTTCAGGTAATAATCCTCAATTTTTTTTCTATGGTATTAAGTAACTGTTCAGATTGACTTAAATTAAACAAAGAGGGATAACTGTTTAGGATCCTTGTAAATACAGCTAATAAATATACTTAGTATCTTGGATGGCATAAAAATATGGGTGACGAGAATTAAAGCATTAAGAGAAATGGATAAATGTATTGTCTGTGTTAGATTAACAACTGAAATAATTGAGGAAAGATGGACCAAGTGGGACTGTTGAATTAAAAAAAGTCTATAATAACACTGTGCATATATTGTAACTCATAATCTTGGCTGCCCTGACTCTGCTGCCTTCCATTATCTTGTAGCTCTGTCACCTTCCCTTTTGCTGCTTATATAAGAAAATAGCTTGCATTGCTAACAATTCTGTGTACCTTTAATAAAAGAAATTGATAATGAAGATGATTAGGAGAGACTAGAAGAGGAAGAGGTGGCAGAGGGAGATTGTTTCTTTATCCTTCTTAACTCTTCTACTATTAGGTAGGCTAGGCCTAGACTGTGTGCAGTTGAGATCAACAGTACCATTTTCACTTAAGAAAGCCACAGAAAAAGGACATATTTCTTATGATTATGGTCTTTTGGCTACTACATTTATACTCTGTCAAGCCCAGGAGGAACAATACATTTGTATGGGTGCGTAATTTTTTATATCATCAATCTGGAGGAGCGGGGGGAGGGTGTTATATTTCTACTGGGAAATGATTCCACAATCTAGTTCTTCTTACTGTTACAATGATTTTCTTGATATTCAGGCTGAATTTTCCCTTGTTCAAACTTGTGACATTATTCCTAACTGTAAACACTTTGTCATGTTAATAATCCCTTTCCCGCATTGGAGCTTGCATCACTTAATATTTATTTCATTCAAATGCTGCCTTGTCATTCTTTTGGCCAGTCATGAAACAAAGCCCAGATAAACTGAATACAATTGGTTATGGGCACAACATTGCTTATGTTAAAATATTAACATGTTTCTCCTCTTCCTTCATTACTGTAGTGTATTCATTGTCTTATATAATAACAGACAATCCTCTTTCATCTGCAGGAACCACAGTAAATATAATTCAGTTGTGTAAACAGGATTGTGAGATTTTGAATATGTGCCTTAAAATAGCATTATAGGCTACAGTATCTCCATTCCATTATTTCATCTGTTAGATAGCAGCTACACATCTGCCTATAAATAAATAGATAAACTAACCGTGAACTTGCTAAATGGCTTTTCATATGCGTGTCCTAAAACAATGGGTGGTATTGTTATATGCTGTTAAACAATTCCCACATTCCACCCCAGGTGAGGTTGCATTATGATGGTGAATATTTCTATATGCGTGGAGCTGAATTATGCTGATCGACACATCCCTGCATGGGGGACCTTGCAGAACTGCACTAATTCATGGGGAACTTCAGAATATACTGCATCTCTTCAATATGTTATGTTATGTTCCCCTCTCTGCATCTGGCCAGCAGACTAGGCAAACGAGTGGGGGTGGGGTCGGGTCTTGTGGAAATCTTCCATGAGCATTCATTCCATCAGAGGGATATTCACTCCTCAATGGGTGGCGAGTCCCAGCCTCAAGCCTGATCACTCTCCAAGGAACAATGGGGGGTCAGGGCCATCTCCCTCCATGTAGGGAGACTATGTGACTCTGCACCAGCTCTGGTCCCTTTTGGTCCCCATTTGCTTCCTGTAATACAGCTCCACTGAAGTCCTGCTACTAAAGACTGTCTGGGTATGGAATGATAATACATTCCAGGCACTATCTTTGGGGAAACTCTACAGAGCCAGAGTCTCCCCTTGACCCTAGTACTCCTCCTCACCATCCTGTCCTCGCCCTTCTTCATGCCTCAGACCCCGAAATGACCTCCATAGATTCCAAAGGAGATTGGGAAAAGCGCTCTACTGACTCCACCTCCCGCCATCCTGCTTTGTCTCCACAGTACAGATTTTGTAAGGCTTCCATAGGATCTATAGGGTGAGTGGGGTGGAGGGAAATAAGTGTTATCCATTGATGGCTTGTTTTTCACCAAACAGTTCTGAATACCAAATAGTTTTGTAATTAAAGGGGTTGGTTGTGAATTCATCATGAAACAACAACCATCTCAAGTTTCACTGAAGATAATATTTAAAGAATCTTCTTCTACTAGTTCTATATATGCTAAGAAAACTCCTGTGGTCACATTGCAGGAGAATTGAGCCTGGGAGGAGTACTATCCTGTTTTTTTTCTGTAAGACAGATGCATTGGCATGAGCTTGATGTTCCTTGGTAGAATCTGGCACATTAAGAACAGGTAAGCTAGTGTTGAGAGGAACCCCTGGACATTTCCAAGCATATTATAAAAGTAAATCCTTTTTGCTGCTGGGTGTAACTTTGTTTGGTTGAGTAATTATCAGCAATTTATGGCAGAGTGAGTTTCCACAGGTTGATTCACATGTGATTTTTTTTTTTAATATAACTAGTTTAATTCCTGTATGTTAATTTTTCAAATTTGGAATTTCCATCTTCCAGTGCTAACGGGATATTGATAGCCCTCTAGCTGTTTGATGTTTTTTTTTTTAGGGAAATGGGAGCAGAGAGCTGGGGGAAGGTAGCACAATTTTAAATTTATAAAATATAAGTTACAGAGTATAACAGTGAGTAATGTGGTTTTTTGCCAGCATTATATTACCGAGCAGTAGTACATCATCAAAGTCACATCATTTGGATGATGTATTATACTAATAAAGTATAAGTGTGACTATACTGATGTATTTGTGTAACACAATACATCATCACTACAGTATCACTCTAATGATTTATCAAGGCAGTTCATCACTAAAGTGACGTCGCTCTGATGTTGTAATGCCAGCAAGAATGCATAACTCAGAACTAAGCTGCCTATTTTTGTTAATTATTAAAAAATATTATTCTAAAGCAGAAATTTATGTAGAAAATGGAAAGGAAAGAAAGATGGTAGATAGGCTGGGAATGCTCTAAAGGCCTCTCAAGGCTTTGGAATGTTACAGTTTTATAGTTGTGAAACAGACAAGAAAACAGGAACAAAAACCCAAATTAATTCCAAAGTACAGACTAGATATTTATATCTATCAATACACACAAAAGCATTTAGCTTCAGTTTCAGTTATTGAAAGACTCTACCTTCAGAAATGGTTCAACTACTATTTCAGAATTCATAAGTAATTTATGTTATGGACTATTAGAGAGACAGCACTGTAAATATGCCCAAAACTTTTTTCAAAACATTTCAAAGGACAGGGAACCAGTTTCTGGTTATGCTGGGATAAATCCAGTCACTCCATTAAAAATTTGATGAACTAATGTAATTTAGAACAGTATGTGGAGCCAGATCTGTTCACCAAACATTGTGGAATATAATTTATACATAAATAAATACAAAACATAGGACAAATGTTCCAGCATGAGCTGGTGCAAAGAGACTGTTGTTGAGGTTAATGTAGGCTTTTGAAAGGTTGGCTCTTGGCACATACTGAGTGGGAAACTGTCTGTCTTACACAAACACAATGTGTCCATGAGCCATAACAGCTTTACCTTCCATTTCACCTCCATCAGACTTCTGGTTAAAAAAAAAAGCCAGAATTTGGCACCAAAGGGAGCAATCAGGAGAGAAGATATTGCAGAAATGGATATGTGTAGAGAGAAAGAAGGAAGGTAGGATGAAATCAATAAAGTGATACATTCAATGGTTTGTAACTGAATATAAATCCACTGCAGTGACAGCCCAATACCAGTGGAGCCCATGACTCAGACTCTCCAAATAATTAACCCAAATAATTAATAATAAAATTGCTAACATTTTCCTTCCCTACAATTTTCAGAAATGACAGGCTGAATTTGTGCCAGAACTCATTGCTTCTGTTCATTTTCACTATTGTACCCATGATACATATTTTAATTGAAAATCAACCCTTACATTTGCACAAAATAACAACTGTAGACAGGATCCCCTTTCAATTAATTTATTTTATATATATAGTGTCTCACATTGCGCTACTTCAGTGCTGTCGTTAATCAGATTATTTCATTCTGAACGAATTCTTTGTCCATTTGTCTTTGTGAAGTGGGGAGTGTGGCTGTGCCGCAGTTAGTGCTCACCTGACTGTCCTTAGACGCAGGACAGTATGGCATAGTGACCAGAGTCAATATGGCTGCCCTGGGGTTCACGGCTGCATGGTCTAGCAGCCAGAGTCAGGGGCAGTCACCACCAGGGGGATGACAGCTGGGGTAGGGAGATCCAGCCTCTGTTATACTTATAAATGAAATAAACTACAGGATTTTATTCAGGGGGACAAGGCACTACACTGTGTTTATTGTGAATAGAGAGATTTCAAAAACCGGTTGCCTACACACACACACACACACACACACACACACACACACACACACAAAGTTCTGCAGGCGGAATGTATTTACCAGCCTCTGAGTTGCTCGAGCCAGTCCACTGGCCAGGTGGACTGAACACAAGAGTGGCGCTCTTATCCCACCTGGAACTCCATCTGATTTTACTACTTTCCATAATGCTTCCCTCCAAATCATGACAGTTTAACATAGTGAACACAAATAAAATTATTTTACAATTTAAAATTAGAATGGTACATTATATGTTAAGATAATCACTGATTTTTGCACTCGTTTATAATGGGAGAAGTGCACAAGGAACCTTGTCTCCCACTTATGCCTCTTTTGCTCTTGTCATCCACTCCTCATGCCGAGCAGGTTAAAAAGGATCCTTTAACTTGGCCTTATAGGCTACAGCTGGAGGAGAGCTAGGGATTGATAAAGTCTAATTGAAGATGAAGCTCAGTTGGGCAGGGAAAGGCTTGGGCTTGTATAAAGCCAGAAATTTGAGAACAGGAGGGCTCTAGGGAAGAGCTCTGCAGTCACTCCTTAGATAAAAGGGAGCTGGCTATGGAGAAGGAGAAGTTCTAGGGGGAGTGTGTAGCTGGGAGTGGCAGAAGCTTGGGGTGGTAAATCCAGGAGTAGGTCAGGAGATAGAGAAGGGAAGTAGGAAGGAAGCCAGGGAAATAGCAATGGTGTCTGAGCTAGAGTACACTGCCGTTGCCAGGTCTGGGGTTCCTGAGCTGGAATCCACAGTAATGGGTAGGGAAAGTGGTACTAAACCTGGATGTGGACCAGAAGACTACCTGATATGGCATACAGATAGCTTGCCAAGGGGGACTTTGACACACCTGAAGGAGAACACTAACTAGTGACCTGGCGAGAGGGCCAAATCATGAAGAGAGAGTTCCCTGAGTTAAAAGGAGATAGAGACCACAGTCTGAGCTGCTGATGGAAGGAGATGCCAGACCAGGTGAGAGCTTATCCACAGCCCCAGGAAGGTGCTCCAGTGGTGAGTGAAACCCATTATAGGGTAAATGGCTATGTGTCACAATATGGCCTGTTAGAGGAAAATATGATTGGTATAAAAATGGTTTTAATTTTGTAGGCATTTGTCTTTCTCCTTCCCTCTACTACCTTCTACTGAGGGAAAGGAGAAAAGGGCAACAGTTTCCTTCAGAAATCAAGGCTTTGTTCTATAAATGTATCCTAGTCCTTAAGTAGGCATACGGTTACCATTAATATAGCAACTCATGATCTTTAATGTATTTAAGTTCACAATGTCCCTATGAGATAGGGGAAGTATTATGATTGCATATTACAGATGAGACACAGAGACTAAGTGACTTGCTGAAGTTACACAGGTTGCCTGAGAGGCTTAGCCACATGTCTAAGGCTTATTAGCAACTTGCATTATAGTTTAGATATGTCCAGCTTTTCTGATTGGAAAGCAGAGTAGTTTTGAGATGAGCCAAATCTTCAGCTCATGTGAATTAGTGTAGCTCTGTTGACTTTGGAATTTACATTTCGTGAGAGTCTAGCTTAATGGACCATGGATACATAGATAAGAAGGAGGGTCACTGCTTACAGAAACACTTGCGTGTGTGGATTTGCAGTATTATTTGTGCTCCTTACAGCATTTACCTAACTACTGTGGTTAATTTCTAAAGCAATTGCAGTCTTTGATAGAAGAGCTTTAGCTGGAGCCCTACATTACATCAATTTTCATTTAAAAGACACAATCAAAAATGTTGGCCTGTGTTGCAGATTTATTCTGCACGCTGTGTTTGACGTAAGAACTATGAACATTTTTATTTTTTTTTTAATACAGCCAGGGACTGAGGTTTCTAAGTATCAAGGGATGTGGGGATGGGCAAATGGGCCGTATACATATACTCTTTTGTTTTCTTGAATCTATAGTATTTGTAATAGTTTTATAATGTATAGTTACTTCACCTTTTAAAAACAAATATGTATTCCTGTCAGCCTTCCGATCCAGTGTCTGAAGCAGCAGTGTCTGACATCTTGGCCCATCTATCAATGGAATAAACGACAGTTTATATCTTCTCAGGATCTGGCCACTTCTTTAAATAGTTAATGACATTGAAAAGACTCTTCCAATTGCTTAAAGTCATTAACATGTTTACTTTTGTCAAAGCTTTTACTGATAAAGAAGCTCTAATTCAAGTACTGTTCCAAAATATCAGCTTCTGAGCCCTAAGAGAACCAATGCAAACACCCAGACATTAACAGCAATAGCCCAAATATAGGGTTTGCCATGCTTTCCATTTTAAAATTCTGTTTCTGAACATGCCATGCATGAGACAGGCGAACAATCCTAAGGTCTGTCTTTTCTAATTATTTTTATATTTTAATATTTCCATTTTCTTCCAGAGAATTTATTTGCAAAGTTTTTGGAGACTAACAGATAACTGAGACCAATAAATGAGGATTTGAGTTGAATTTCATGAAAAATCTTGTGATGTGAATAATTGCAAACAGTAAAATAGCAGCAGCCAGGACTTCATTAATCATATATAAACATAATATTCTGATACTATTAACAGCTCTTTCTTAATAATTGCAAATGTTGCTTTGCAGGTGAGAAACAAGGACCTTGTAGTTAAAGCTCACAACTTTTAGTCGTGAGAAATGATTTCTAATCACTTCCTGGGTGGCCAGTCAACTTCCCTGGGACTCAATTTTACCACCAATTATAAAATACAGGTAACACTTGCATCAGAAGGATAAGTCTTGATTCATTAATGTGGATAAAGTTACTTGTAATCCTCAGATATAAAGAGATAGTGAAAAGCAAGTTATTCTTATAAGTGTCTTAGTGAGCAGTATTCAATGAGACACTTTTTCAGATGTCAGCATACAACCATGCAATTTGAGAAATAATGCTGGAATGAGTGAGCACTAATAGTAATTAGAAGAGAGCAGACTGGACATTTTTAATGAATACATCTGCACTCAGTGAGAGAATGAGTATCTCTAATGAAAGAATGACAAGCAGTGAAGAGAGAAAGCTAATGTAAAAGTACAGACAACGTACAAACAGGAAGAAAACTGTAGTTTGCTATAGTGTTTGCCAAATGGCTCTTACAGAGGTATTGCCCTGAGAATAAAAATACTTCACAAACTGAATCTCATGGAACTAGAGGTTTTGTCAACTTCTTGAAGTATTTTTGGAGTTCAGAAGGTATATAAAACTCACCATAAATCAGATTTGAGAATAATAATGTAAACTTAAGTTTTTGAAAAAGGTGATTTAGTGAATCGTAATTATTTCTCAGCTCAAGGGATGCTGTTTACTACTAGTGATAGAAGGGTTCCCTTTCCCTCAAATCCTAAACTGGCAGAAGTAGTTGCTCTATAAACAGTGCTTTATTTACTTTTTGTTAGATTATCTCTTCTCATTCTCTGCTTCTTTCTTTTTCCCAATGTCTTTTATTCTTCATTCTCTCTACTCTTTGCTCCTAGGTTTCTACTGGATTTTTCTCTTGACACAATCTATTTTTTCCCACATTTTGGGGGGAAATTTGATGTTTTAGTGTGACTGAAACTTCCATATTTACAATGTGAGTAAATTGGCCTTCCTTGAAGGATAACTTTATTTTTATTTCTGTAAAAAAAAAAAAAATGCAAACTTCAAATTAGTAACTCAGTAAATCTCAGTCTAATACCATTATTTCTGTTTTGTGACAGATTTCCACTGAAAACTTTAAGGTCAGGATGTTTTTTTAAATGTGTGTCTGTGATTAGGTTCAAGCCAATATTTTCAAACCAGAGTGCAAAAGCTGGTTGCCCTAATTTTCAGAGTTCATCTCCACTGAATTCAAAGGAAGTTATAAGAGTTCAGCATCTGTGAAAATCAGGTCACCTCTGTTTAGGTGCTTGTATATGGATTTAGAAACAGAATTGTAGGAATACAGCTCTCTGGTGGCGTTCATATTTCCCTTTGGAAACTGCTGGAAACTATTCCTTACTTTAGGGGAAGAATATTTATATTTAACTCTTATTTATAAGGCTCTGAAGGGCGAGATTTTTGCCTTTGGAATGCATCAAACTACAAATTAAAATATTCCATATGGATTCTCTTAGAAAGACTTTTTTAATATTATCTCAAATATTTATTGCTTAATATTTTGGGGTCAGATCACTGATATCTGTGAGAATTTTGTCTAAGTATAACCCACTGGTCAATTTGTATTGGCGTTCTTCTTTGTGCTCAATCCAGAGAATATGCAGCTCTCAGCTCAAGGTTGGCTTTTTATCTCAAGCTGTAATGATTCATTGATTTAGTTTAGGACATTTCTGTTATAAGCCAAGATGATGGTTACCACAAAGGACTCCCATATGAGAACCTTTCCGGGTTGTTCAAACAATGTTTCCTAGGTTGCTTCTACCAGTCAGGCAAGCCTTGAGATAAATCAATAACATAATTTTGCGATAAATTGGGTACATGTCTTTTATGAGCCTTAAATTTGCAAAATAAAAACTAAAAACCCCCTAATTCCTTTATATAATTTATCCACCATTATTCTGTGCTACTAAGTCATAATAGTTTCTTCTTTTGATATTATTTGTAAGGTGTTGTAAATGCACTGTAGAACTATCTTGAGCCCATAGGACAATTTGTTTTTACACTGCATCCTTCATTCAAAGTATCGCAGATTGCTTTATGCAAGGAGACAGAATACAGACATGATTCTTTGCAGGCATGGAGCAATTCCAAATAAACTAAATCCATACAACAGGCAAAGCTGTTCAACCTATGAGTGACCTTGAACTTTACATGTAAAGGAAATAATTACCTCTGTGTTTCTGAGAACAGTAATATAACCAGAGACAAGCTGTACTGTCCAGAAGGAATTAGAGGCCAGCTTATATTAATCACTGTCTCCATCCTCTCAACTTTCTGACACAGATATCAAGGACGAAAAAAATTAAGGACAAAGGACTAAAAGCAGAGACACTGCCAAAAAAAGTAATACATATTCCAATATTGATTATTATAAGACACTTTGAATAAAATACTCTTTAAAATTAAATTTCCATCCAGAGTACATTCAGGACCTTATTCTCATGTACAGTCCAGCCCCTGCAATACCACTTTAGTAATGGAAAGGGGCCTCTGTAAATGAGAATCAGGCCCTCGATAGTTTAGAATAGAAAAAGAGATAGCAAAAGCATTTTAAACTCACATCAATTAAATGTTACAGATCATTGTCAGCATTAAGCAAGTGCACTCAACAGAGTTGTACAAAAATTACAGGTATTTTCTTCCTGAATAGAATTGGTTAAATAACTCAATATGGATAATTCTACTTTCAAATTTAGACCCTTTTTCTGTTTGTGAATTCTCCAGAAACAGGTGTTGGTTTTTCACATATTTGCCCTTTGTGTGCAATTGCAATTCTGCAATTTTGTGCAAGCATATCGTATCTTGTGTAGTTCATGAACTGTCTGATGTGAGTATTTGCTGTGCAACATTCATTATTTACAGTTAGGTCACATGGGGTGAGATTGTCACCCCACTCTAGGCCATTACACCAAGTGAAAGGTCCAGGGCAGTGTGAAGGAGCTCTCAAATCCAGAAAAGGGAAGATTTCCCGAATAGAAGTGTGGTGGAAGACTGCAACTAGCTGTCCTCTGAAGACCTCTCCACAAGCCCCGTATTGGAGTAGGATGCCAGGGGTGTGACAGGGGCTATAAGGTTCATGTTGAAGAGGGGGTTGCAGCACACAGTGCTATGGAAATTACTATAAGCACTATGACTCCTAAGGCAGTGCAAGGAGGCTGCAGGCGCCTTGGTCTCTGTATAACATACAGCGGGGTCTACACAAGAGGCTGCAAAGGTGGTTTAAAACAACCATAACTCCCTCAGCTGAGAGGTCTTACTCATGGCATTGTTCTTGTTCCTTGATCAGATGGCCTAAGATTTGTAGACCTCAGAAGTACCTTTCTTAGTATGGAGATTATCTAAGAGCACTTGTGATTTTTCGTTTGAAATTTCTATTGTATATCTTCAACATGGACACATGAGAATATCTGGTGTAAAGTCTGTATCAGACTATTTACTTGGACTCTGTTTTCCATGAATATACTTGTGAATTAAAGCTTGCTCATGTGATTATTCACAGAAGTAATCACAAGTGATCATGATCATCTTAGGCCTGGTCTACACTCTACTTGGAAATTTGGTGGCAGTTGACAGGAGTTACACAATCTACACAGAATAGTTAGCATAACTCCCGTTGATTTTGTAACTCCTCCTCTATGCGACATCTTCACTGTACTGCACCACTTAAGGCAGTGGTTTTAACACATTGACTTCTGGATCGATTGAGTGGGTCTTCACTGACGGCTCAATCAATCTGGATAGATAGATCTGACTGTGGGGAATTTGCCGCTGTCAGTGAAGATATACACAAAATGAATCCATTGTTTTGATTTTCAAGAATATTAAATATTTTCTGTTATATTACCTCTATTCGTAAGTACTCATGAAATCTTTTGTAAAACTAAGGAAAGGTGACTTTTTTAAAGAATTTTTGCTAACAAAGAGAATCTTTCTGTACTTCCAATAGTACATTTGGTGCCTGACAACTCCATCATCCACCCTATTCATAGATCATCCATATGGAATTTCAAGCTAGTTTTCTCAGTAAAAGGGGAATCTCTGTAATTAGCAAATGCAGAGTGCAAAACCAAAACAAAAAATAGTAGTAATTCAGATTTAATTTAGGTTAAATATTGATTGATTCCAAACATCTTTTTCCTCATTTCTTGGGCTAATGTGGTTTCATTACATTCCACTGGTGAGCTGCAGTAATACATAATCTGGGAGTGGAAACCTGATTCTTTTAGTCTCTTTTCTGCTTCTAAGCATGCCACACTTGTCTGTTTTTTAACTCTTGTCTAAAGTTTTATCATTCTCATTGCTACTGACCTTTGAAGTTGTAGTTCAGCATCATGGAAAGAGTATTGACCCAGTTCAGGAATGTATGTAGGGTCATATCATGGCTTGCTATTTTTTCGTACAGGGCCAGAGATCAACAGAAAGCATGCAAAACCGGTGCAAATAACCTTTTAGGGTGGGAGGCTGAGCTTAAATGGTATTATTTACTCAGTCTTCACCCACCAGAACCTGTAGAAGGCTCTATATGCTGCCCTTTGAGCAGGGTTAGGTGACAACCAGCAGCTCTCTGGAATCTGGTCTTGTGTTAGTGCTTCTAGGGGAAAATTGTAGCATATCTCCTAAATGAGATTCCAGGTTTCTGGTTTCAGGATTGAATGAGAAGGGAATATTTTAAAGAGAGCCATTTTCACAGCATCATCTGCTTGCAAGCCTATAAAATAACACTCATAATTATGCTATGCAGATTTCTCCATGTTAACCCATTACTTGCCAGATCCTTTGCCTGGCACAAGCTGAGGGAGAAAGGAAGATCTGAGAGATTCTTCCAAATGTTTTTGGGCATTCGTAGTTTAGGAAGACATACCTCCTATCTCCTCTGTGTGGCAGCAAACTATACCATACTTATGTGGTGCTTTGGAGGAAACTGTCTCCTCAAGGGTGCAACTTTTGTCCTCCTAAAGGGCATGTTTTGGCCTTCGATGCACAGGGTTCCTTTTTCAATTAGACCTGCCTCCAGAGAGAATCTGCTAATTCTCATTAATGTAAAGGTCCCAGTTAATGGTGACTCAACACAAAATATGTTAAAATTAAAGACCTGAAGAGTTGATTAGCCAACAACACATTTTACTCACTGTTTGGAATTAAAACAATTGCATCTGTCTTTTGCTTTAGAGACATGGAGATTCTGGTTGAGCTGTGATATGGGTCGAGTGAATATACATAGGCATAAAAAGGGCTCCCAAAGGGACAGTGAATGTCTTTTCATTCTTAGTTGGGAAACTAAGAGCGTTCTAAAATTCAAATATATAGGACCAGATTCTCAGCAGTTGGGTGCTGATGTCAATAGAACTAAGCTATTTGCACTGGTCCCTTGAAGATGAGAGGCTAATTTTAACATTTGATTGCATAATTGATTAAAGTTACCTTTAAAATAATTTTCCTGCAACTGTTGGTCACAGCGAAAACTGAATATTTAAAAAGGAATGCAAAGTCTAGATGTAAACAGTGTATCCCTCTTTTCTAGCTGACAATATCGTCTATATTGTGCAAAGCAATTCAGATTTACAACAGTTTGTATGGTAGTCAGTTTTATGTTATTCAAACATGGTTCTATTCAGCTTGATACACTCTTTGGCTTTTTCCCAAGAACCAGCTCTAGATCTGACTTCACATTCTTGCATATAATATTTTTTGCTCAAAATTCTGGATAAAAAAATATAATTCAAATCCAAGACTAAGAATGTTCAGAAAGGTAATTTAGAACACATGTTGATGCAAGATACCTCTGCAAAATAGCATCTGGAAGAGAATGATTCTGGAATAGTTGGAATGATACTGTGTTGTGGAATATATAAAAAGTCACCTCTTCTTGACCCTTCCTCTACAAGGCTGTAACATCTGGGAATTCATCTATAGAGCTAAGGAAGCTTTGAAAACAGTTTGTATTAACACCTGAAGTTGAGGGTTTCATCTGCTCTATATACTCAAATGTCCACCATAACATACTGCATTTCTGAGCTGTGGGTGTCTATAGTACCATGTACTATACTGACTCAATTAAAAGAAAATCACCAAGGCTTAGAAATTCTGGGTTCAGTTCATGACCCAGCCCTAAATTTTCGTGAGATTTACAATCGCTATCTATCATTGGGAACCTTGGGAGCTGACACAATACCAATAATAAACTAAATTAATAGAAATGTAAAGCTAAGCAAAAGCAAACTAAAGGCCAAATTCTCTCTTCTTGTTTCCCTAAAGTGAGCTGAACCTAAACAGTTCAGCTTGAGGTATAAGATAGAAGGGGATCCAGCCACTGAAGTAGCAATGAAGTAGCCCTGTAGCTACTAGTAGGAAGGAGTTGTAGACCTTTGTACTGCTGCAATCCCCACTTCTGCAGAGGATGTAGGAGATGAAGCAGTTGAAAAGTGGACATATGTAGTATCAATCAATCACCCAAACTCATTAACTTGAACCCTGAACCACTCCCAAATCCATAGGAGAAGTCCCCATAGAGCTGGGCTCTAACGTATATAGGAAGCATATAGGAGGTACACACTCACTGTGTGAGCTATCCAATGCTGCTCTCTATTCCACTGCAGGTGAGATCATTCCTGGTGTGATAGGGTTATCTGCCCCTTAAGAGTAAAGATATCAAGTAGTCTGTCCACTCCCATCATTTTTCAGGGCCCCTTAGGATTTTTGAAAGATCTGATGCATAGGAGGACTTAGGAGATAGGCATAGAAAGGAAAGAGTCCTAAGATAAGTGTTTTGGGAGGAACTCCCCTCACCATTTTTAAGAGCCCAGGATCAGGAGACTTGCAGAATCCGAGAGGCAGATACCCTTTCTCCCAACTCACTGGGAATGAGCTTGAAGAACAGGAACAGCATATAGTGCCTTCTCCCTGACAAGCAAGACAGACAGTAGCAGAAGGAATCTGGCCTGCTGAACCCACGTAGTCCTGGTTGAAAGGACTGATGGGGGGGGAGGGGCAGCTGAAGGAAAGGGCCAGCTGGAGGAGAAACTGGCTGAGGCTCTACAGCTGGCCTACACTATGACCCTATCTCCAGGGAGGGGAGCTGGAGGCTCCTGTCTTGAGACAGAGGGAATGTCTGAAGTACAGAACACCTCTGGGAGGAGGGCTGAGGCCTCCAGAGAAGGGGGAGGGAACTGACCAAGACTCTTAGATGGACCAAGAAGGGATGTGACCTTGAGTGGATAAATAAGTGAACCATACTCCAAAAAAGGGTGGTAAAGATTTGAACTAATCTGGTCGGGGTAATTGCTTAAAAGGACCTAAGAGGGGGTGCTAAGTGCAATGCACATGAAGGACTACAAATGGGTGTGTATGAACCCCCGCACTATGCACATTTACATCTGAATTTTTGTTTGTGGTTTGTCGATAGTGTTCTCTCATAACGATATTTAAGAACATAGCAACACAGAAATTGCTTTGCAAGATCAGACTAGTGGTCCGGCTACTCCAGTATCCTGTCTTGACAATAAACAGTACCAGATGCTTCAGGAGAAGGTGTAATAAATCTCATAGTGGACAATTGTTTACTCATTTGAATGAACAGAATGTGACTAAGCAGGAGGAGAATAAGTTCTGATCAGTAACTCTTTAAAACTTTGCTGTATTGTTTAATCTATGTCTATTTTATTTTTCTAATTACCTGCAAATAGCCTTATGGATTACAGATGAACATTTTAAAGAAAATAAAATGACTATCTGATCAAGTAAGAAGACAAAGGGAATAATTTATTAGGAGAGGAATGATGTAATCAGAGTCATTCTCAATAAGTTATAAGTCAGTAGATAATTTATTTTTTCTTTGCTGTGGTTGGTTGAAGTTCTCCCTATCACAGTGCTAATAACTTATCTTAATAAATATTGCATTTCGATCACTATGTCCAGTGGCATGCCTTTAAATGAAAGCTTAAACAATGAGGTTATTTTGCTTTACTGTCAATACAATCTTTAAAATACAAAGTCTGTGACAACTCCATGGATTAAAACCATATCCTTAAAAAAGGATCTTTTTTTATCACCTGTGTTGCTGCTGAGCAACATATCAAGAGAATCTAAAGCAGAATAGTGTTAACAAATTTTGTCTAGAAAAGCAAAACTGAACTAAAACCAAAAGACCCATTCTTTTTTTCCCTTCCCATAAAAGCTGTGTGACTGGAAGACCAAGTTGTAAAGATTTTTAAAAATATAACCCTGAAATTGGATTTTTATAACATTCTATTCTATCTAGTAATCATTTTAGGTTGACATATCATGGGTACAAACTCTCCCTGGACAGAATAGACTGAGAAATATAAAGGATAGTGAGAATAGTAACATAAAAGATAGTGAAAACAGAAGAGTCCCTGGTGGTGCTACAAATATCTGCTAAAAGGCAACTGACACTCAGATAGGGTGGCTGTGAAAGCTATGTAATCTTGTATCATGTTGGCACCAAGAGCATAGTGCTGCCAGTGATGCCCAATGTTATATTCTGTTCTGAGACTAGAAACCCAGTTGTGTCAATCTGGCACCTCTCAAGAGCACCAAAATTTACTTTGAGAGGAGAAGTGTGTGAATTTAGGTCTTGCTGCTGGTCCCTTTGAACTTAATACAATGTATGCTGTTGACTTCAATGAAAACAGGATCAGAGCTTTATTGAGGAGAATTTGACATTCTGAATGTGAAAGTAAAATATTTGAGAGGAAATGAAAAATTGAGGATTAAATACTATGATAAAGATATTGTGATGGGTTCTAAGATAATGGAAGTTCATGGAGAATGAATAGTCTTATCTGGAGTGAAAGCTGTGGGATATAATTGAGACCAGCCATGAAAGAACTGGATGTGAAAGATAAAGTAAACTTAAAAAAAGTTTGAAAATAAAGTGTTAGCATTTGAAAATGCCACATGTATATTACATAAACTGGAGCATGCTAAATAGTAGGGAAGTATTAAGCAAATTTTGTCTTTCCTGGTCCAAGCCTTTTTTATTTTGTAAAGGAGAAAAGTGGAATGAGACTATGCCTCCAGGTTTTTTAAATATATTTTAAAATGATCTTCAAAGTTGAGATCATCTGAAGGAAAACATTAATCTTTTAGCTGAGTATAACAGGATAACTGGTCCATTGAATGAAATCAGGTCCAGGTCTCCTGTTCTGGTCCAGATGTGCCCTGGTTTGGTGCAGTGAGGCAGGTGAGGCTTGCCCCAGAAGTTTTAATGAGAGACAGATCAAAGATGAGGTTTTGGTACTCAGAGTGGGAGAGTCTAGATTCTTGAAAAGAGTCCAGAACTCAGGGTCCAGAAAGAGAGGAGTTTTAGATCCCACAATCCTGAGAGTAGAGAACTGAGAAGAACAGAACTTCATCAAGACAATGCCCTTGAAGGATGTAGCAGTGATTTTTCCCTAGAGCTCAATAAACACAGATCTGGCTGGTGAAAACAGAAGGCAATTAGGGGCGTCACCTACAAACTTCCCCATGCCCAAGAGGGATGAAGCCGCCAGCAGCATGGAGAGATGCCTGCTGTCTCTCTGAGCTGGAGATCTGAAGCTGAGAGGCCAAAGAGAACTGTAGGCTGGGGAATAACGAGTGAGCCCAATGATGTCTCTGTACAAGAACCATGCCTGGGAAAGAAATAAGAGAAAGAAACACCCTAGGTGGGGGGTTGGTGGAAGGTTTGGTGAGGAACTCAGCACTATGCGGAAGTCTAGTGAGAGATGCGGAAGCTGTACTTGGCATTTTTGTACAGTTGGGACTTGAAAGATTGAATATAGTGATTGTATTGTGCTGGGGAATTCTGAATGATAGTTGTGGGAATTTATGATTTTCATGCATGGGATTCTTGTAATGTATGACCCTTGCAAAGTACTATTAATATTTGGAAAGCTTGCCTAGAATTATTTTGTACTGTAGAACAAGTTAGGCACACTGATTTTATTGCAGCCTGCAATAGAAAAATGTCCCAGAAAGGGGCTACCTATCACATATGGCAGAGGACACTGTCAACCAATTGAAGGGGCAGCTGTGAGTGCCCAGAAAGGGATAATTGAGAGGGCTACTTGCAGTGTCCCTCAGGACACAAGGGAGAGTGTGGGAGGTGCCCCCCTTTGATACTTAGTTTTTAATTAACAGTAAAATTAGAGCAAAAGGGGAAAGGAAAATAATGGCATTTCAAATAGGTCAGGGTTTATTTTTAAATGTTATTTTACTGATTAACCACTAAGACAAAGCAATGGAGTGGGAAAGACAGAACAAACTTTTTAAATGTACATTAATTCATGTTTCAGAGCAACATTAATTAATGGTCCCTGCTTCACATGTGCACACACTAATGCAGACTCATGCAAGAGAGATTCCTGGCCAGGTCCCCAATGGGAATACTCTGCATAAGTGAGTCATGATGCCAGGTGAAGGAAGAGGCCAGGAAGAAACACAGAAGGGCTGCCCATACATGTGAATGAAACCAGATTATCAAGTGGATCTCGGGTTACCTGGTTTTTATTTATCTAGTGCAACATTCTGCTCCTGCCTCACTGAACATTGAGTAGTACTGTACCCTATAAGTAAAAGTAACACAATGGAATTACTAGTTGAATAAGATTTCCCTATGTGAGTAAAGGGGTGTGTGGGTGTACAGAATTTGGCCTTGGTAGTTCATTTTAGTAGTTTGAGACTACCAAATATTAATGTCTTCATAGGGACATACCATGAATAATAAAAAAGAGTAATAGTCTGTGTTTTAGCTTTGAATTTTTGTTTGAATTTTTTGTTACTTTGAAAATAACAAGCAGTTCTTGCCTGCAAAAAACTTGTCATTTACTAATGATATAGGGAAAATGATCAGATTTTGCCTGTGAAAAAACTGATACAAGTGTAAAATTTTCTTCACTGATCACCACAAATACTGTTCTATAAAACACACACATCTTAGCATTTGAAATTAAAAGTGTAAGCTGAGTCTGACTGGACCTCAGTGTTTTGAAACAAGAATAAGAAAAGCACTTATTTTTCCTGCATTGTCACTACCTCCTCATTCTCTATACTTGACTCATAAGCATTGAAAGCAGCATCTATCAATCAACTGCAAAGCTAAGTTACCATTAGCCGATGTTTCCTTGAGTTTGCGTAAAATGAAAAGTTTCTTTAAGTTTTACAACAAGTAAAGAAGGTCAGAGACATCCTTTAGAACCAAAATTGCTGGAAAGACAGAAGTTAGGTAAGAAGGAAGTGGCAGAGTGTATCAATTTCCACAATAAAGTGGTTCTGTGACAGTGGTAATAACTACAAATCTTTTCGTGCTAATGCAGGTCCACTGCAACTAGTAGCTTTCTTCAACATAATAAACAACATTTTTGGTAGTTTAATTTTAGACAGTAATCATGCTCTAATTATTTCAGAAACTCTAATGAAAAATACTTCAAAGAATCCATTAGCAACTGAACATCAAATAAATCTCCATGCTATTATTCTCCAACTATTCTGTATTTCTGAGCACTTCAAAAAGGCCAATATTGTTTGACTTCAGTTCTTTAACATATTTGTCTTGGGTCTGGGAAACTTGAGATGATCTAATTTCATTTTAGAACCTCTATAAACTTTTTTGATAGTCCAAATTGCATATGGCTATCACTGTTTCCCTCATTCCTGCCCCCTTTCCCTGTCTTTCTTCCTCTCTTATGTTTTGTCTTGGCTTAGATTGTAAATTCTTCAGGGCCATAACTGTGTCTTGTTGTTTGTATGGTGCCTCGATAATGGGGCCCCAACACAGAAAGGCATTTCTGGATGCTTCAGTAATACTAATATTAATGCTAAATTAAATAATAATTGGTAATATCAGTTCTGTTTCTTGTGGATTAGTGTTCTGCATCCCAATATATTTGATAGGTCCTGACCGTGTTCCTTGTTATCAATGTCAGTAGAGAAGTCAATAGGTAAGGAGACCTTTTCTTCCTAGAGAAGCTTCCTTTAGTTCAGTGCTTAAACAGAAGCAGGAGGAAGCTGGGGAAACTTGGACTGCTACTTTTAATACTTATTTCTTCTAAAGGTATAAAGAAGAACTTGGTCTCCAATTTGTCAGCATGATTTTTCATAAGCACCGCATTTCAAGTATATCAATAAAAAAAAATCCTGTAGCTTTATAGATTTCTCATAAAAAACTTATTGGAACTTCTTTTTACTCTTTTTTTATCCAACAGGAGCAAAATCTGGGTAGAAATATAGGAACAGCCATTGCTGATCAGACCATGTACTTTAGCATCCGATTTCTGACAGTGTCCAGTTTCAAACACTTCAGAATAAGACTGTAAGAACTCCCAAAGTGAGCAATTCTGGAATAACATACCCACACAGAAATAAAAAGAAACTTTCCATCAGTCAGATATCTGCTTATGCTCTGAAACATGAAAGTCCTCTCCTTTCTCAAGATATCTAATTATCTAGGTCTTTATTTACTTCCTATCTTTTGTATGTCCAGAATAGTAAGGATCCAAAACTTGTCTGACCAAACAGTTTTAAAGGAGTCTCTTAACTGAAAAATGAACTGTAATAATGTTAACTACATACAGAACTTTCAATTCATAATGTTCACTTCTCTTTGAAGTTTTATTTTGTGGTCTTGCCATCTTTATTATTCCCACTGCTGGTCCATGCTGTGATGCATCAATGGCAAATTGGAAAGCCATGCTGTTCTTATCAGTTTAGCAGTGAACCTATATATATTTAACATATTTTCAAAAATATTCTAATTACCTAAATATTTAAAATTAGAAATAACGCCATTTACAAAAAATGAACCATTATTTTCCATATTTTTATTCCTAAGGGAAATACTAGCTGTGGCTCAGAACATCTCTGTGCATTCTTTTTGCTCCTTTTCTTCATACACCCCAACCAGGTTGAATATTTTTTTATTTCTTAAATCTCCTTTAACCCCACTGTTTAAGAAGGACAAAGAGAACTTCTTAAAATTCTGCCTATGTTCTTGGGAAATGTCACTTGTTTGGCAGGGCTCCCAAACAGCAGCATAGCTTGATCCCCCTGTACAGCCCTACACAGAGTTAGACCTGACATCAGGAAGCTCTTTCCATGACAGGCATAAATTAAGCTGAAACTCAGTTGTAGACTTATGGATTGTTCTTTAAAAAATGTACAGTCAGGAAGGCAGAGTCTGATGTCTCTTTAGCAAGTCAGCTTTTCTCTTCTAAAACTCTCCTTAAGGGATGGATTTGTTGAAAGGGGATTTTTTTTAGTGCAGTTATTCAACGGAAGCTCAGAAATGTCTTACTGCAAATGATTCAAGATAGTTTGTTGGCAGTGTTATGGGTTTAGAGTTTAAATTTAAGCTTTGCACATCTTGCAGAATTGCACTGAAAAGTGTCTTGGAAAAACTACAGTAAAAAGACTAAGATCCTATCTACTTAGCCATAACTGAGAGAGTCTACAGTACAAAGTTCTCCTCCTCCTCTCCCAGTTTGTTGTCATTCAGCCCATTAACTGACTTTTTAAAATTAGAAAATTGTTCATGCTAAAATTCTTATTTAGAGATGTTTAAAACATTAAATATTGGTTAGTCCAGATGGTAGACATCTCAGAAAAGTAAACCTAGCATTAAAAGAATGTGATTAAATAGAAAATCATAGATGGGAAGATAGTGGGAGACAGTGAACCAAAAAGAGTTTAGTGATAGGAAAAAGCAACAGATGAAATACACTGCTTCTTTTTAGGAAATATTCTTTATACAGTTATGCCTGTCTACCTACACGTTACATCATAACAGAAATATAGCTGAGTAGACTAATTAATTGTTTTTAAAATGAATTATTTTAATATTGTGCAGTTTTCTTATGCAGTCAATATGAGGCTGAAGGCTTTTGAGTACACAATTCATTGTTTTGTTTAATAGGTTATGCACACATTTGCTTAAATGTAGAATAATGACTGGAAAATCCTTTTTCCCCAGAGAAAGGTCATGCTCATGATTGGAGTCAGATCAGTTTTGTTGAAAGGACTCAATCACTGCCCATTCCTGGACATAGAATCAGAGAATATTAGGATTGGAAGGGACTTCAGGAGCTCAACTAGTCCAATCCCCTTTTTTAAATTTAAGTTTATCTTTATTTCATTTCCATATTAAAGACATTATAAAATAATTTAAAAATCATCATTACTACAAGTATAATTTTTGAGACATAAAGGGTTAAAGACATATGCATACCTTGTAAAGTTAGTTATGTACAGATGCATTTTTAGAAAAATGTAGTCATGTAAGCAAAATTTGGTTTTTGGATGGATGGGACCAAGGATAGGACCAAGGACATTGACTGACTGCTTCCTTTGTTTCCACTAAAATATTAGACCATAAGTTTCTTCTCAATGTGGGAGGAACATCACTCTCTTTGGAACTAATGGGGCTTCGAGTATCTTGGAGAAAGACACACCTGACTGAAGCTAATGAGGATGAATGGGTCTGAGCACAGAATTTGGACCATGGTGTCTGTGTGCTTCCTGTTTTATTGTGCAACGGTTGCCATTCCATCTGTGGAGTGAATTTAATGTAGGATAGGGAGGGAAAGAGGACTGACTGACTTTTTGATGTGGTGGGGGCCATCAATTACATAGCACAAAACCCCAAACAAACTATGTCAAGTTAGGATAACCAATGCTGATAATTAGATCATTTTCTCTTTTCTTGAATAAACATACTTACATAGTAAGCCTCTTTTGCAGCTTTGATATGTTTAAGTTTCTTACAAATTAATAGACTGCTTTAAACTCTTAAATTGTTTTAACTAGGGATTTGTGTGGGAAGCTTTTAATAGTTGGGAACAAGCATGTTGGTCTACAGAAGCTAATTAAGTATTACTAAATATTCTTTAAACCAGATGTATCATTGGAGGGGGTATGAGAAAATGCATAAATACTTAAGGCTAGCAGCTTTAGTGAAACCTTTAATTTTGTGTTTGAAATGTTGAGCCTACTGTCAGCAGGCACAATGACTTTAAGCATCTAAACACTTGATTGAACCCTTAGATGAGGCCACTGGAAGCCTACATCACCTGTAACTACAGTCATTGTTCTGCAATGTTGCATAATTACTTTATGGAGCAACTTTGGAAGCTTTTTTTTAAATAGACTCATAGACTTTATGGTCTGAAGGGACCAATATGATCATCTAGTTTGACCTCCTGCACAATGCAGACCACAGAACGTCACTCACACACTTGTGTAATAAACCTCTAACCTATGACTGAGTTATTAAAGTCCTCAAATCATGATTTAAATAAAGACTTTAAGATTTAGAGAATCCATCAGCAAGTGAGCCATGCCCCATGCTACAAAACAAGGCAAAAAAACCCCAGAGCCTTTGTCTATCTAATTCCTTCCCAACCCCAAATATGCTCAGTTAAATGCTGAGCATGTGGCCAACACTCACCAGCCAGACAGCCAAGAAAGAATTATGTGTAATAACTCAGAACCCATCCCATTTAATATCCTTTCACAGGCCATTGGCATATCTACCACCAGTAGTCAAAGATCAGTCAATTGCCAAACTAGGCTGGCCCATCATCCCATCCCCTCCATAAATTTATCAACCTCAGTTTTGAAGTCAGCTAGGTTTTTTTACTCCCACTGCTCCCCTTGGAAAGCTATTCCAGAACTTCACTACTCTGATTCTTAGAAACCTGCATCTAATTTCAAGTCTAAACTTCCTGATGGCCAGTTTATATCCATTTGATTTTGTGTCCACATTGGTGCTGGTATTTATCCCTCTGATGTATTTATAGAGAGCAATCATATCTCCCCTCAACCATCTTTTGCTTAGGCTAACCAAGCTAAACTCTTTGAATCTCCTTTCATAAGACAGGTATTCCATTCCGCCAATAATCCTAGTAGCTCTTTTCTGTCCCTGTTCCAGTTTGAATTCATCTTTTTTAAATATGGGGGACCAGAACTGCACACAGTATTCCAGATGAAGTCTCACCAGTGCCTTGTGTAAAGGTACTAACACCTCCCTATCTCTACTGGAAATACCTCTTCTGATGCATCCAAGGACCACATTAGCTTCTTCCATGGACATATTACACTGGTGGCTCATAATCATCTTGTGATAAACCAGTATACCCAGGTCCTTCTTCTGTCACTTCCATCTGATGCATTTCTAGTTTATATCAAGAATTCTTGTTGTTAATCCCTAAATGCATGACCTTGCACTTTCCACTATTAAATTTCATCCTATTTCTATTACTCCAGTTTACAGGTCATCCAGATCTTCCTGTAGCATATTCCGATCCTTCTCTGGATTGGCAATACCTCCCAACTCTGTGTCACCTGCACACTTTATTAGACCATTCCCACTTTTTGTGCAAAGGTCAGTAATAAAAAGGTTAAATAATATTGGTCCCAAGACCAATCCCTGAGGAACTCCACTAGTAACCTCTCTCCATCCTGACAGTTCACCTTTCAGCATGACCCATTGTAGTCTCGCCTTTAAACAGTTCCTTATCAATCTTTCCATTTTTATATTAATTCCCATCTTTTCCAATTTAACTAATAATTCCCCATATGGAACTGTATCAAATGCCTTACTGAAACCAAGGTAAATTAGATCCACTCCATCCCTTTGTCTAAAAAATGTCTTATCTTCTCAAAGATCAGGTTGTTCTGGCATGATCTACCTTTTGTAAAGCCATGTTGCTTTTGATCCCAATTACCATTAACCTCGATGTCCTTAACTACTTTCTCTTTCAAAATTTTTTCCAAGACCTTGCATACTACTGAGGTCAACCTAACAGGCCTTTAGAGTTATTTTTGATTAACCTATCAAAAGAAGTTCAAGCACTTACACAAATAAGTAGGATCCTCAATTGCTGAAAATGGATGCAGCATCATTAGTCTAAGCTGAGGATTTGGCCCATAAACCCTCGATGCGTACTGGAAACTGAGTTGTTTTCTGTTTTACAGCTTTGAAATTCCAAAGTTGTGCTGCTGATTTATGCTTCCAGTTGCAACACTTCCAGAAGATTGTGCTATTAATCACTATCTATATTTGTGTACCTATATGTACCATATTGCATAGAAAATTCATAGTGCTCGAACCAAAATTCCTCAAACTCCTTTCGACCTAGGAATTCACATTTGGTTTCTAATCAGAATATTTTTTTCATGGGAAATATGGAAGTGCCTGGATGTGCAAAGGCTGTGTACCCATTATTGCACCCTTTCTAGATGCAACTTATTCCTTCCCATGAGGCTTGGCAGTTCTTGGCTATAAACCCATGGCCCAGCTTCCTGTCCACCCCACTTGAGGCACAGTGGCTGCTAGCAGTGTAGGAACAGAGCAGCTCCTGTGTTCACAAGCCTAGAGACTACAGTTTTGATTGGCAGGCTCCTTATACCCACTGCCACACACAAACACAGCACTTCCATAGTCAGAATCTAACATTTGTTAACATGATTTGAAATGAGGGGGTAGAATTGGTATTTTTCTGAGAGAAAAAATGCAGTCTTCATTATATCTTTCTCTCATCTACTCTCTGGAAGTTCCTTCTTCCCATCCCCAGGGAAGAGGCAGGGATTCCTGCTAGTCACCTGAGGGGAAGTTGCCCTGAGGTCTCAATTCTCCAGTTGCTGGAGCAGAACACAAACTTCACATCCTGATATACCTACAGGAAAGTAGGACAGATACCTTTCAGGGAGAGGCACCAGATTGTTACACTGCCATATGCCTAGGTAGCACTGACAAATCCATAGTAAGCTTTCTACAGACCCCATTCCATGCACTATAGATTTGTCAGCTAAAGACCAGGTCTTTTTTTGGAACTGAAGCTTCCCCTTCTCACACACCACCTTGCCTCCTTCTCACTCTGGTCCTTCAAGTTTGAAATGATATTTCAGTAAGATCCCAGCAATTCCAACTATATAGTGCAATATCTTATTTATTACTTCTCCAAAGATTGCTTAGCTATAGGAAATTAACTATGAAATTAATGGTATTGATCAAATATTTGATAACCAGGACACTACTTTAAAACCACACTGTCTGCTGATGTCAGAAGATAAAATCTAAGGCAGATGAGCTGGAAGTAGTAAAAACACCTAAATTTAAAGACTCGTGCATTCGGGATTGATAGTAAATTGGATGAAAATGGTGGAGAGTCAAATGAAGAGTCACAACATATGCATTGCCAGGCTTCTAGAGGAAAGAGATGAAATTATTCTCTGAAAAACAGATTCCAATACTTCTGGTACTAAATGAGAAGGGTGACCTAATTTATATGGAAATGGCTTTTAAACCAGTGGGAGGTAGGAACCACACAAGCATGGCCAAGAATGACAATTTTATGGGCAGGTAGAGAAAAAAGGAGAAATGTTATAAAATGTAAACAATCCATTTCTTTCAACAAAAAAAGGACCCTTTACTTCAGTCAAAAGAAAAGTGCTCTTTCCCATTAATTACAGAAGATGGGTCTTGCGGCAAAATTATTATCTGAATTATTTCTCAGAATGGAGCAGAAAACATTTTTTTGTCTTTCTGGGACCATGAATTACCAGAATTTTTTGATGGATTTTGATATACAAGATCACTCACTCTGAATAGTCCCTCACTCCAGAAGCATTCCCACTGACTGCTATGGGACTACTTGTAGTACATAGGAATTCTTTGCCTCTACATTACAAGCAGTCCTATGAAAGTCAATAGGACTATTTCTGGACTGACTATTCAGTCTGAGGCCCTGTATTTCTGTATGTATCAAAACCCACCTGAAAACTTGTCTATTTGTTCATGATCATGGGGAAAAACAAACAGGAGTGGTGTCTGAGAAATAATTTGGCTAACATGTATCTCAAGACCCTTCTTCTGCGATGAACTTAATACGAAGGAATAGTTGGCACAAAATGAAAGACTAGGTTGAGATCCAGATGCAAGCCAGGCCCATAAAATTTGCTCCAGCAAAATAAATAAAGCAAATAGGAATTTTGCATTTCCATCTAGGGTGAAATTTGGTCTAGTGTCTTTAATTACACAACCACAAACAATCTTTCAAATAATTCAATATTTTCCAGGACCTGAGATACAGAAGTCTAACATTTTGTAAGCTTGTCCTTATTTTTTGTTGTCCTTGTCTTAGGACCAGGTATTTTAAGAGTATTTAAAGTATTACTGAGCTCAGCATTGCGACACCGAACTGGTTCATGAGCCTAAAACTCATTTTCAAACAGGATTTAGTCACTTCAGGAGTCAAACATTCCATCATCAGTTGATGGGCATTAGATGGGAGCTGCACTTTAGTTTTCATAAACAATACAGATAAAATGTAGGAGAGGTAACAGTGGAAGAGAAGTAAATTGCTTTGCTCAGAGTGATACAGCAGGACTGTCACAGAGCTGGGAATAAAAACCAGGTCTTCTAAATCCCAGCTGAGTACTACATCTACTGATCCACACTGCTCCTTATATTATTATTCTGTGCTGTTATACTTAATCTGTAGTATGTTGTGTAAGCACAATTTACAATTTTTTTCCAAATGACTTTCATGTCCTCTATTTCTATGGCATAAATAAATTGTGCTGCATATAACACTATAACATGCTACTGGTGTATATTTACAAAGTATGCAACTATAGGATGGTTCTTCAGAATGTAATAGCATAGGGAATGATGTAGACTTATTGTTATAGTTAGATACAGCAGAGAAGGAAGATGGACAGATACCAAGGGAGTTGAAAGCAACACAGCTGCCTGCTATCATAACTTTATTGTCCTGGATGCAAAAATGAAACCAACATGAAAGAAGGTTTTGAACAGGGGAAGCAGTGCTCAAACATTTAAAAGGACAAGACATTACATTTATACTTCTGACTTTTCACTACACAATTTAATTAGAATACATACATGTGTAGCAAATCCTTCCTTTGTGTACCCTTTATAAATTTAATGAACAAAAATCTACTGTAAGGTCAATATCTGACTTTTTTCAAAGGCTCATACTTCAATCAAATTTAAAAAAATCTCTAGAGCAAGCTAAGATCCTTCTCAATGAGGGCTATTTTTACTGCCAGACTTCAGCTTTATAGTCTCTATTTCACATATAACACTTTTCAAAAGAATGTTGCATTATTAATTTTAATGTTTTGTCAAACTTTATCCAAAATATTTATCTTCAGATAGACACCAACCCTCAAATATTCAGCTCATGATATTAATGATTCAGATGGTTACAGGTGATTGAAAATGGAGATTAGAATGGAAACAGTTATCCAACCTTACCAAGAGTAGAAGCACTAATGTGTCTCTGAATCAGTTTGTGTGAGCATAACAATTTGCAAGAACCGTGTAGCTACACTCTTCTGCAGAATGTCCATTGCTTAAATACTTTATGCTAGTTTTAAACAGCTCTAGTGCACATGTACCATTTACAGATGGCAACAAAAAAGTACCATAGAATGAAGGGCATGTGGTGATAAAAGTGAAAGCAATATTGTGCCATTTAGAAATAAAATTGCTTATTTCTAATTTATAATTTGCAGATTCCATAACACAGGTTTTTGAAATTTTGGTCTTAAAGACAATATGCAGAACAAAGTTTAATTTTAAATGCACTGAAATTATTAAACTATTAAGTCAGTCTGGAAATGGGTATCAAATAGAGATATAATAAACTGTTCTTTCCTTTGGCAAACAAGTGACTCAAAGCTCCCGAGCTCAATAACAATTGTCTGCTAGCTTCTTTCTTTATCAAAAGGCTGAATGCACCTACCAGGCTCACAATGAAGAACAAGGCTTAGAAAAACAGCCAAAAATTGCACTTCTGAGCCTGTAGGGAATTTATACAAAGCTGCTGAAATATAAGATAATACAGAACAAGAGCACTGAATCACGATCATTGTCTGGACAAGAACTGTGAGTATCACACACAAGTTAAACCAGCAAACTCTGGCTCTTTTGCCTGTTTCCGGATTATCCCCCACTGAAAACTGCTTTATATGCTTTTTGCTAGTAATGGACAAGCCTCAAGAGGTTTTTTGGTTTAGTTTGCTTGAGGAAAAAGCAACTGTTCTGATGCTATGGAGAGGATGACCCAACACCTGTCAGTCATTAGAAAGATATCTATTAATTCAGTGGATCAGGTCCTTAAAGTGTGTATGTACGCAATATGAAAGCCAAACGTTGCCTCTTACTTTCCCCTTAACTATTCATCTGACCCTTAAATCGACCACACACTTCTCAGCTTCAATAGAACAAACCTCATAGATAAACTTTTTCATTTTTCACTCTTGTGTGGTGTCCCTCCCCTTTAAATCCATCAAATTATGAGATAATTTATAAGATTAAAAAGGAGCAACACTGGGAGACTCTTGTGAATGGAGCAGAAATTAAGAAAACCATATTTTCCTGCAAAAGCCCAATTGAGAGGCTGGGCCCTGTTGTCCAGAGGTACAAGGATGTGTTTGCTGTTCCTTACTACCTGACCAGATCCAGCAATGCTTCAGTTCTTCAGCAATTTCAAATTCTTCTGAATACAATCATGCCAAGAAACCTCTACAGACATTAAACACAACTGATTACATGAAAACTTTCGTGTATCACCAAATAGTGAGAGACCCAAGCCATAAAGTTACGATCCAGAATCTGTTCTGAATCCTTATGTCTTCAATATTTGAGGGTGTTTGGTTCTGGCTGAGCTTTAGATCTATTTCACTGAATGTGTTTTGTGCCACTACAAACTTTAACAATAACCATTTGTATTGCCCCAGTCCCATTTTCATAGGCATTGAAGTTGGTGATAAAACTTCAGTTTATTTCAGTAGTGTTGGATCAGGAGCATTGAGCACAGAATTATGCAAATTTAACCTGGTGACTTTTTACATCAAAACTGAGAGTTTGTAAATAGAGGAAAAAGAAAGAAAGGATGCAAGGAAGAGCAAGTAGTATGCTCTAAAAATACTTGTTGGGTGTTCTGTTGTGTAGTAGAAAAATACACAATTGATTCTTTCCTGGATCCATCTCACTAAAAATCTGCTTTTATGAGTATTGAGATGTTCAGCCCTCATCATCCTGGAAGAGGTTAAGATGGCTCAGAAGATACCAATTGACCTTCACAGTTGTACCTGTGAGGCCCCGAACTTTATAAATACTAACTCCTGATGAATTCCAGCTAGGACCAAAGTTGAGTAAGGAATATAAGGCATAGGCAAAGTTTGACTTCTATATTGGGTGTGTGACACCTCTGGTCAGGCCAACAGTGCTGTGGGCTGGGGGATGGGGTAAATTTCTGTGTTGGCTGAGGCTTTCAGTAGTCCTTAAACTACACCTATAAAGGGAGGAAGTTTGTAGCAACAGGGGGCTATTCTTGACTAGTCATGTGAGTAAAGTGATGCATGTTTGAGTTTCCCAGATCACATTCTTAAATGGTATAAATTACGGCAGAGGAGTAACTGAGAGAAGGCTCTATGGTTAATGCACAGGGACAGACATGAGGAGGGCTTGTGTTCTATTCATGGCTCTGCTAAAGAGTTATTTTATGAATTTCAGCAATAGTTTAACTTGTATGTTCTTCTGTTCCCTCTAATGTACTAATACTTTACCCAGCTTAAAGGTGTGTTGGAGTCATAGTACAATTTGAGTTGTTTGATTATTGTTTTATAGGCTTAATATTTGGTTATTTTGATTTTTGTAGTATAAGACTATGTGCTGTGCAGAGGCACAGGGAATTCGTGATTTATGATCTTGGTGGTGAGAAAGAGAGCAACCGGACAAGAAAAGTGTTTAAATATACTGTTTTATTTGGCTAACCTGACAAACTGTGCTATATACTCCTTCCACGCCAGCATGTAAACCTAGTGTACAAGAAACACAGTAAGTAACATAGTAAACAGGATGAACAAGAACATGATCTTAAGAGCAAGGGCAATAACAGCCAAACACTGCTGCAATCCCAAACCATAGGAAGAAAGCACCTACCAATAACAAAAGGGTGGGGAGACCCATCATCCACCCTGCAAGTGAGTTGCAACCAGGGAACTGACAAGCCTGGGGCATCTGATAAGGCCTTGATGGATCTGCAGAAAGTCTTGTTGGGCAGTTCCTGAGGGGCATCTATTATACCCCTCTTCTTCAAAGCTTCACAGCATGATTTACCTAGCAACAGGCTACGTACTTCTCAGCCCATTTTAGGGATTGGGCCTTAACACTTGTTTTTCATTAGTCTATTGGCTAGCAGCTCAAAGTAGCTAAATCAGAAGTCAGGGAGGGGGAGCTGACCTCTTTTGGTAGTCTAAACTAGTCTTGGGATTAGTCTACTACCATTATGTGGTTAGTCATTTGATGCTGATATTAGGGTCTTTTATCAAGGTCAGGCTTATCCTACATCTACATCAGTATATTCTAAAGGTTAACTTTGCTTGCTAGCTAGGGACTTTCCATTTGGTTATTCCCCAGCAGGGACCTACTATTGCTCACAGTCTGATTATGATCTCTAGGGCCTAGTCTTGCCATACTAGCTGCCCCCTTGTTACAATATTCTTCTGTTCCTTACAGATTGTAAGATTAAGTGGATTAATGTTTTAAAAAGCCTTTCAGATCCTGGCTGAAGGACACTACATATGCCATATACCTCCCAATGTGCCATTGTACAGCATGGGGTTTATCTTTAAGAACTTTATCAATGTGTTCTAGCTAGTAAGGTAGTCAACATATAACTAAATTGGATTATTGGACTGAGTGAATGAATTGGGTCAATTTAATAATGAAATGTTGGGAAAACAAGCAGAAAGTCAATACAATAGCCTGGTTAGCAACAGTCCAATAAACGTTTGAAGGACAATAGCTTAGCCCTCAACTAAGGAGAGCCTCCAGCCCTAGTTACATAGTGGTTTTGCCAAGGCCAGAACCTAGAGATGCAAAAGGAACATAAACTTTTCAAAGGTCATTCTGGAAAAAGGAAGGTATTGAGTTTTCAGCAACTACTCAAGCTGTCTGTCTTTCGTAGCCCAAAGATGAGGTATCTGGATTAAGTGGAATCATCTTAAATGTGCAGAGAAAAAAAATATGTAGATACAATCCAGTGTGTACAGGCTTTTGTTTTTCATTGCTTTCTCTGATATACCTTTGGTTGCATAAACAATTCTTGTTTTGAAGAAGCTGTCTTGAATCACTAGATACAGGATCCTAGAAGGAAGTTCCTTGTAGGTGCAAATACAGTTGGGCCTCTTGACTTATCAGAGTTGGAGAAACAAGTGGGCAGCAGCCCAGCAATACACTTGGAGTCGTAGGACTATGTGGCTCCACCCAGAGAGGGATGAAAGTAGCAAAATCTGACAACTGAAAGGTGCATTCAAGAGGGACTAGAAAGGTTCTAAAGCACAACTTATCCTGTAACCATGATAGTGCATTAAACCCATGATCAATGTGTTGTGGATTACTTTTCTCCAGAATCATTAGCTTGTATATTCCCCCTGTTGAATATTTCTGCCCATGTTTTCTGATTTATCTAGGTTCTGTTTACAATTCTTTTTAGCAAGGATTTCTTTGACTTCTCCTAAATCACTATCTCTTACCACTAATATATTTAATATCTTCTTTAGTGACCAGGAGGAAGGTATAAAGATTTGGAGTTATGATGGATGACCAGCTGAACATGAGCTCCCAGCTACAGCCAAAAAGTGTGATCCTGGAATGCATAAGAAGGGGAAATCTGTGGTAGGAGAGGAAGGTTAGTTTACCTCTGAATCTGTTACAACCACTGCTGGAATACTGTGTCCAGTTCTGGTGCCAGCAACTCAAGATGGATGTCAAAACATTGAAGAGGGGTTTAGAGAAGAGAAATAAGAATGATTAAAGGATTAGAAAACCTACCTTATAGTGACTGAGCTCCTTGAGCCAACTTAGTTTAACAAAGGGAAGGTTAAGGGAGGACTTGATTAGTCTATAAGTACCTACATAGGGAACAAATATCTAATAATGGGCTCTTTAATTTTGCAAAGAAATGGATAACACAATCCAACAGTTGGAAGCTGAAGCTTGACAAATTCATACTGGAAATAAGGCATATTTTAACAATGAGAGTAATTAACTATTAGAATAATTTACCAAGGGTCATCATTTGACTACTTTTAAATCAAGATCAGATATTTTTCTAAAAGATAGTCTAGGAACTATTTTGGGGAAGTTCTGTGGCCTGTAATATGCAGGAGTTCAGACCAGGTGATCACAATTGTCCAGTCTAGCTTTAGAATCTATAAAGATGTCTCCAAACACCCATCCCATGTTTTTTACTAGATAGCTCCCTCAGTTTAATATTGCTCTCTATCATTTTTAAATTATTTTTGTCCATATGTCAGCATCATATAAGCTAATTTTCTCTGTTACAGGTTGTACACTCATTTGTTACTTTGTAAAGTGTTTTGGAGATGAAAGGAACTAAGATTTTTAAGTGACTATTGTTCTTGCTTTCAAGTTCAACTACAAAAACATGATCCTTGGGCACTTTCTTCATGCAATATGCAACCTGACAAAATTTAAGTACTTCTCCCAGATTTTGCTGTTGTAAAATTTATTGAAAAGGCTAATACTCTTCCAGTACTAATATGATCATGATAGCACGGAAATGTAACTCATTATTAGCGACATTGGCTACTTTAACCAATTGCAACTTTCTGTCACGGTTGTGCCAATATACACAGATGCTGTGATATCCATAGGATGTCAGGTGTTAATGTAGGCTATTCATTATACCAGAAGAAATACTACGTTTCTAATCACATTTCCGCAACATACATGGTTATGAATCATAGATTGGATATTGAAAACAGGCATATTTTTATTTCTTTAGCTTTTTAAAAATTGGAACCTTTCTGATGGTTCAACCAAATACAGAAGAATATGAGTGATTATCAGAACTGAGAAGCTTTTCAACAGGCATTCCCTAATTATCCCAACACCTGAGAATGACCTCAGGATAAAAAGTTCTTTGCTAGTTTGCTCATAATAAAAATCTATAGACCAAAAGATGCTATTCAAAGGACACAGGAAAGATAGAGTTCCCAAACTCGTTCATCTGATATTGAAGTAAAGACGTAAATAGTAAATGACTATTACATGCTGTCATTTGGCAGATGTTGGCCGTGAAGAGCCACAGACCTCTGCATCACTTTTCCAAAGTTCTTAAAAACAGGAACTCTGTTCTTTCAGGCTACAGCCCCATATTCTACAGGTACAGTGGGAATTTTACTCTTTACTTCAGTGGGAGCAGGCAGTGGGAAATTATATCCTTCTAGTGCGTACCCCAGCCAAACTATTATTCTTTGTGCCATCACAACCACTTTCACAGAACCCCAATAACTAATGTCAAAAAGGGGGTTATTTCTTTAAGAGTGGATTAAAAACAGGCATCTGGGGCAGATGAACAAAGATGCAATGTTTATTTAAATGCCCTTAAAAATAATGAAAAAAGAAAACCGTTGACTTCTGTGATTTTTTTCTAAATCCTGTGGTATGTTTTCCAATTGTTATCAGCAGATCTTTAAGGGATAGTTCCTGATTCCCTTACTAGGCTGAGAAGTATCTTACTGCATGTGTGATAAAATGGCTTATGTGCGGAAACCAAGTAAAATACTATTTGGGGAAGTAGTAAAGTAATAAGAAAATACCTCTCTGCACCTCAGGGTGAAACACTTTCTGCCATTGATGCTGTGGGTAAGTGAAGAAGAATACTAGAAATCATGGATGATGAGATCTATTAGGTCATCTGGTTGCATATTCTGTAAGTACAAGAGTGTTCCTTGTTGTTTAGAATTATGATTCACTAATGTTTTTATATTTTTACTTTAGGCTTGTCTACACACAATTTTTGTACTGTTTTAGCTAGATCAGTACAAAACTAGATAGATTCAGCTATGCCTGTAAAAGTGCTTATAGAAAAATACTGTGTTGATGTAAATTTATGGAAGTAATATATACTGATATACATATATAAAAGGTTCTTATAACTGCAACCAATCTAGAGAGTTGCATCAATTTAACTATGGGCTCTAAATTGATGTAACTAAAATGGTACAAAAACTGAGTACACCAATCTTTCATATTTAGTCAATTGACAATAGGAAATCATAGACATTTCCTCATTTTGTATAAATTAGTGTATCTGCATTGACTTCAGTGTAGTTATGCTTATTTAGGATCAGGTTCAGGATCTGGCCTATTTTTCAGTCTTTCTTTTTCTTCCTGGGAAGTGGGAAATGGAACACTCCTATTCTCGTTCTGTTTTATTTACACTAGAGTGATAGATGAGATTAAAGTATCTTCTTTCTAGGTGATTGTTGTTTAGCTGATTTCTTTGTGTTTGAAGAACACCTGTTCAATCATCTACAAATGGTTGATGGTATCTGTTAATAATATTACATCTTTTGAAAGATAAGGTGCACACAGTGAATTAAAGAAACTTAACTGTTCACACAGAGTAATACAGTGAATTTAGTTGCCCGAGGAAGAAAAAAAGTGAAATTCATTTTTATGTGGACTTCTATTCAGTAAGGATTAAAATCGTAGTCCAGTTTAATCAATTGCAAAATATTAATTCACGTCAGTGGGGCCAGAGTATCTATCCAAGTCTTTTTCATGACCAAGAATATCTGTCTTGGGCAACATAAAGTTTTTGTGTTGTTGCAAACTGGTTTAGACAAAGCCAATGCTTCTATGTAAGCTATTTCACATTAACAATCATACTGCACAAGGGGTTGTTAAAGCCTTGATCTTGTCTGTGAACCTGATTGCAGGGGCTGGGCCTGAAGGACAACAGCTAATTTTAGGAATCTAAATTATTTTCCATATTTCCTCTATTCCAATTCAGATGTTATTGAGGATTTTTAAAAAGTGTCTTGAAACTCAGTGAATCACAGATGTTAAGTAAATAAATAAAATAGTGTATTCTCATATTCTACATGACAATTTTTTAAAGGGTAAAAAGAAAATCCTCCATCTTTTTTTTTTCTGTGCTTTATTGCAAACAGTTCCCTATGCGGTGGGCATCCATACTAACTTTGTAACAGTCACTTCTTTTTGTTTTTGTATCTAATCCATTTGATTCAGTAGTGTACTTTTTCTTGGAAAATAGCTCAGTGTCTTGATTTTTACTGTAGCAATGTTGTTACTTTATGGCTGAATTATCATAGACTTTATATTGCATACTGAGAAACAATATCAGAAAAAAGGATTTAAACTCGGTCAAAACTCCAAGTGAAGGATTTTTATATTTCTTACCTTTGTTCTGAATTTAATTCAAAGATGTAAGAGATCGGAAAACACCTCATTTACTATCCTGTTGCCCTCTTAACCATGACAACATGACTAAAAATGTGATGCTCTTCTTGAATTTCTGATATGCAAAAAGTTTAGATGGCTACTTTGAGATAAAATACAGGTCTTACATTATTCATAGGGAAAAACAAGCCCCAGACAATGTTAATTTTATTGCACAAAGGAAAAGGTGAAAAAAGCAAGGAGGAAATAAATTGAACATCTCTAAAAATAATATTGTGAATTTTTTCAGAGAAAAATCTATTTCAACCTTTGTAATGGAAACAAATTTGAATTTCAAAACATTTCATTTTTTCCTTTAAAAGCTCCAGTGATCATATTGAAAATCAAAAAGCTGATTGCAGCACCATAGATGTTCTGCCATCATTGATTGCTCCTGCTTCAAACCCCCCTTTACTTGCTTCTAATTCCTTACAGCAAATATCAGTGTCTAAACTTCCACACTTAACCTTAAGCACTGCAGTGATGTGATTCACATCATGCAGTGTGGTCAGAGGAGATACACGTTGCATCATGGGAGATGTGGTCCAGCAAGAGAGCCCGTCACCAAAGGACTATGGGGGCTTGAGATACTGAACTACAGCTCTCATGAAGCAATGTGATACCAAAGGAAAATGTAGTTGCAAGCTGACCTAAATTGAAACAACACATTTTGGGTCAATTCAATAAACTGAAATATATCTATTCAGATCACACGAAACCAAGAAACAATGGAAAATTGAAAAAATTCAGCAAAAATTGAATTTTTCCAGAGGAAAAAAAATCATATTGTGGAAAGTACATTCTTCATAAATACATAATTTTGACCAGCTGTGATAGGGTGCTAAGCCCTATCCTTCCACAGCTGCTAAGGGGCTAACTACCTCTTCAGCTGCAGCTGAGATAAGAGCAGCAGACCAAGCAGATGAGGGTGGCTGCCAGGGAGAGCGAGGAGGCCTCTTTTAGCTGGCAGACAATAGCATGGGAAGCTGGAGATTCTAAGGAGAAAGCCCTAGAAAGATGTTCTTTAAGAAAAGGACTTGGGTGGGAAATAACCCAGGTGAGAAACCAAGAAAGCAGCACTGAGTCAAAATAAGACCGTATCTGCTTAGTATATGGCTATTGGGCTAGAACCCCAGAGCAGAAGGATAGTCTGGGTGATCCTAATGGTTGCAAAAGAGGGGGATACAAAAGCACCTCTCATACCAAGGGGCAAGGACTATTGCTGAGTGGCTGACAGCCCAGCATAAGGAGGTTGGATTTTCAGTCTGTTGCACTCTTTGAATACAGACTGGCTAGCCTAGTCATCTTATTTCATATGTCTTGGGTAGGTTGCAATAATTACACATTTATATCTAGGTTTGATAGGCAGCACAATATCACATCAGTGAGCTAATGAATGTCCTTCAGGCCCCTGACAAATGAATGAAGGGGAGACTCAGATATGATGTGCTCCATAGTTTGTGACTGGGGACCACAATTGCATACAGGTGTTTGCTTCATTTTCCATTTAAAGAGGGTTTGTCAATATCTCCCATGAGATGTCCTGATGCGATTCAATCTACACCAATCTTTACAACATAAATCAAAACCCCGTGGCTCAGAAGGGCAGGAGACAAAAGCCCACAGGTAAATCCAGCACATGGAGACCTGAAGGTGGTGGATTCACCTGAGGGTGAAGGATTGGAATGTGGGGGGCGAGGGACATAGTAAATCACAATATGGACAAAATGAGGGGAAATCTAATAAACAGCTTAGATGTCTGTATACTAATGCAAGAAATATGGGAAACAAACAGGAAGAACTAGAAATAATAGTGAATAATCAGAAATCTGATAATTGGCATCACATATTTGGTGGGATAATCCACAACTGGCATATTGGCATAGAAGGGTACAGCTTGTTCAGGAAGAAAAGGCAGGAAAAGAAGGAAGAGATGTTGCCTTGTATATCAAATTAATATACTTGCATTGAAGTTGAGACAGAAGTGGGAAGCAGACCTATAGAAAGTCTCTGGGTAAGGATAAAATTGGTATAAAACAAAGATGATGTCATGAGACATCTACAATAGACAAACAGGAAGAATAGATGAGACTTTCTTAAACTAACAAAACCATCCAAAGCGCAGGAATTGGTGGTAATGAGGGACTTCAACTACCCTTGAATCCATTGGGAAAATAATACAGCAGGGCACAGATTATCTAACAAATTCTTGAAATGCTTTGGAAACTTTTCATTACAAAAGGTAGAAAAAGCGAATAGGGGAGAGGCTGGATTTGATTCTGACAAACCGGGAGAAACAAGTTGAGAATCTGAAGATGGAAGGCAGCTTGGGTGAAGTGATTCTGATATGATGGTTCATGATTCTAAGGAATGGTAGGTGTAAAAGCAGCAAAATAAAGACAAGGTACTTCAAGAAGACAGACTTTAGTAAACTCAGAGAATTGGTAGGTAAGATCCTATGGGAAGCAAGTCTAAGGAAAAAAGTGTTCAGGAGAGTTGAGAGTTTTGTTTTAGAGTGACATTATTAACGGCACAAGATCAAACTATAGGAAGAGTAGGAAAGATAGAAAATATGGTAAGAGGACACATTAGCTTGACCAGGAGATCTTCAATGACCTGAAACTCAAAAAAGAGTCATACAAGAAACTAGGTCAAATTAAAAAGGATAAATATTAAAATGAAACGCAAGCATGTATGGACAAAATTAGAAAGGCCAAGACATAAAGCAACTTAAACTAGAGCTAAAGTCTAACAAGAAAGCATTCTACAAAAACATGAGAAGCAAGAGGAAGAGGGAGAGGGTAGGCCCATTACTGAATGAGGAGGGAAAGACAATAACAGAAAACACAGCAATGGCCAAAGTTTCTTTTTTCAGTTTTCACCAAAAAAGTTAGCAGTGATTGGATGACTGATATAGTGACCATCAACATAAATGGGGTAGTAGCTGCAGGTAAAATAGGGAAAGAAAAAGTTAAGAATTATTTAGATAAAAATTAAATATCTTCAAAGCAGCAGGGCCTGATGAAAGAAATCCTAGAATACTTAAGGAAACAGCTGAGAAGAGTTGGTCTATTTGTGATTATCTTTGAGAACTTGTGGAGGATCCCGCAAAGAGATCCCAGAGAACTGGAAAAGGTAAAATATAATACCTATCTATAAAAAGGGGGAATAAAGGCAATCCAAGGAATTGTAGACCAGTTAGCTTAACTTCAGTACTCAGAAAGTAATTAGAGAAAATAATCAAACAATCAATTTGTAAGCATCTAAACAAAAATAAGGTAATAAGTAATAGCATGGGTTTATCAAGAACAAACCATTTCAAACCATCCTAATATCACCTTTTGACAGGGTTATGAGCCTTGTGGATGGCAGGAAGTGGTAGCTGTGAGATCATGAATCTAGTAAGGCTTTTGATATTGTCTCGCATTACCTTCTCACACAAATTAAGGAACCTACTATAAGGTGGGTGTACAACAGGCTGGAAAACCATACTCATAATAGCATCAATGGTTGACAATTGAGCTGGAAGGGCATATGGAAAGAGGTCTGCTTCCATTCAGTAACTTCATAAATGATTTGGATAATGGCATTGCATAAACTAAGTTTGCAGATGATACCAAGCTTGGAGAGGTTGCAAAGGCTTTGGAGGACAGGATTAGAATTCAAAATGATCTTGACAAACTGGACAAAAGATCTGAAATAAGATGAAATTCAGTAAAGACAAATGCAAAATTCTACACATAGGAAGAAATAATCATTTGCACAAATACAAAATAGGAAATGACTTCCTAGGAAGGAGTCCTGCAGAAAAAGATCTGGGGGTTGTAGTGGATCACAAACTAACTATGGGTCAATAATTGAATACTATTGCAAAAAAAGCAAACATAATTATGGGATGTATTATCAGGAGTGTTGTAAGCAAGCTAGGAGAAATAATTCCTCTTCTGTACTCAGCACTGATAAGGTGACAGCTAGAGCATTGTATCCAGTTCTTGGCACCTCACTTCAGGAAAGATGTAGACAAATTTGGAGACAGTCCAGAGGAGGAGAATAAAAATGATTAAAGGTCTAGAAAAAATGACTTATGTGAAAAGATTAAAAAAAAAAAGGTTTGTTTAGTCTAGAGAAGAGAAAATTGAGCAGGGAGAGGATAACAGTTTTCAAGTACATAAATTTTGTTGTGATCCCGGCAGACTAGGTGCCAGTTCATGCCAAAGTCCATAGGCCTCCCTGGACACTGACAAATGGATAGCGAGAATCCAGTCTGGCTCACTTGTTAGTATTGTTTAAACACATTTTTATAATCTATTTTGACTTTATGATGTGCTAAAGTTGTTGGGTGCATTAATATCAGTTATGATGTGTATACCATGTTATAAGGTATATTTAAGTCTTTGCTCTAATACTTTAAACCCCCTACAGTCAGGAGAGAAGAACTACCAAGTGTGAAATGCTAGTTTGCCAACAAAAGATGGCCCATAAATACCAGACAAGTCATTGTGGAACATCAGTGGACAAACGATTGTTCATTGCTCTCCCAACACCCATGAAGAAGAGACATGCACTCTTGTCCCATCTGCTTGAGCTTTCAGGCAAGGGAATAAAAATCCCTGTCAAGGTGAATTTGTTAACCCTGTGTTGCTTGGACTTCAAGGACAGGACAAAACTTCTAAGCATAAGCAAGGGATTCCCCAGATTTTTAGTTTGGGTTAGCCCTAAGTGCCATAGAACTTGCACATTACAGCAGCTTGTACCACTTTGTGAAACCTAAGACTAACACATGTATGTGTCTGATTACCTGCTTTAGCCTTGTAAATAACTAAAAAAGGAATACAAAAGTTAAGAAATCTTCAGATAGTTTAATATAAGATTGGCTACAAGCATTGTTTTTGGTGTGAGATGAGGTACAATTGACCTGGGGCAAGTAAATGATCCTTTGCAGCTAGGAATAAACTGAATATTAATGTGATTTTTGATGTAAGGGACCAGTCATCACAAAGTCAGGCTTGTCTGGGTGGCAAGGTAAACTGGAGTACCAAAGGGATGCTGTCTGTGACTCCATGCTAAGGCTGTTATAGTGCTTGAGGAATTCACATTTGATTCACCAATCTATATATAGAACATCCAACCAGTTTGGGATTTGTACCATAGCTTGTAACAGTCTGCCCTGAGATTGGCCCTCACATTCATTAGTCACTCCTGACAGCTTGGCAGCTATTACAAAGAGAAGAATGATAAATTGTTCTTCTTAACCACTGACGACAGAATGAGAAGTAATGAGCTTAAATTGCAGCAAGGGATATTTAGGTTAGACATTAGGAAAAACTTCCGAACTATAAGAGTTGTTAAGCAATAGAACACATTACCTAGGATGTTGGGGAATCTCTGTCATCGAAGAACAGGTTAGAGAAACATCTAGACCATTCCTGATAGGTAATACTTAGTCCCCTGCACTGAGACAGAAATGAAATAGATGATCTACTGAGGTCCCTTCCAGTCCTATATTTCTACGATTGCTCTAAAAGGATGGGAGTATAAATGAACAGATGGCTAAGTTGTGAAAAGGGGCAGACCACTGCCTGGTGAGAGGGGTAACAAAGGAGCAAACAACAACAGGGGGTAACAAAGGAGCACTGGCCAGCGAGTGACCCCCTGACATGATCTCTGCTTGTGAATCCAGGTACAAAAAAAGAGATTATAGACAATAAGCCAGCACTGTTACACTTCGCCATTCAAATTTACATCTCTTTCTATTATGATTTTCTTCTTTTACTACTCTTTCCTATACACAACTTAATAAAGTTACTAGAACTACATCTAAACTAGCACTTTTGTTGGTCAGGGGTGTGAAAAAACACACCCCTGCCCAACATAAGTTTCACCGACAAAAGTGCGGCTGTGGGAGACATAGCTCCGACATAGCTACCAGCTCTCCTTCCGACATAGCTACCGCCTCTCATTGCGGGTGGTCTAATTATACTGACAGGAGACGTCTTTTCTGTCAGCATAGAGTGGCTACTTTGGACACCTTATACCTTACAGTGGCAGAGCTGCAGCAGTACTGCTGTCTCTCTGTAAGGTATGTAGTGTAGACATAGCCTTTGTTTCTTAAAGAGCTGAATCATAAAAAAACTATCTTCTTTTAAAAATCTCTTTACTTCTACTATAATGACCATGACACGTGTGAGGTTAAACATGGGCTACAGAGTGAATTGCTACCACTTGCTTCTAGCCCCAGTGAGCCTTGTCTGTGCCCGTTGGGAAACTTGCCCCAAACTATAGGCTGCTGCAACACAAGTCTCCCACTTTGGGCTCCACAAGCTCCACTTTTTCCCTCTGTAAACTAGCAATATGCACACCCCAGCCCTTATGCTCCCTAAGTGAGTTGTTGGGTCAGAACAGAGAGAGAACCTCTGGATAAATTTGTGGAGATAATTAAGGTCCAGGGTTCTGCTCAGGGCACAGGTCCCTCCTATTAGGCTGTGGTTTGACTTTGTGCAAACACAGATTCACTGCCTCCATGGAAAAAGTATCCTGAAATTCATTAGTTTTACCTCAGTCACTTTAGGACACAGCACTTATCCATTCTACAGTAAAACAAAATAAAAGATTCAAATAGAAGAAAGTGTAAAGATTGGAAACAAGGGTACAAACAGAAGAGGTCTAACACACAATCTAGAACCTACACTTATTAGATAGAAAAAGAACATATTAATAAGGTCAGTCCACATAGCTTTTGTCCAGTCAAGAGAGCTGAGATCCACATTTCATGAGACACGGTGGCAGAGGGTTGCCAACATAAGGGATATCATCTTGTTTCATTCTTTCAACTATTGTACAGTTCCAGACCTTTTGTCTCTTTTCATAACCAGGGCATTTCTTTAACTTAAGTTCACCCCTTATGGTCCCCCATTCTAGTTGTTTTTCTTGGCCTCCTTTGGGCCTTTTAAATGCTGAATCCCATACCTTGTCTAGACTGTAACCTCTTGGCTGGGCTGGCTTGTACGTCATCTGTTCTCACTCTTCAGTTAACTGTGAGAACCACTCTGCCCTCAGGTGACCAGTTTTACCTCTAGAAATTTTGGAACACATTATTCTACATATACATAACTCTTAAAATATTTTCCAAACATCCCCAATAACTATGACACCCAGCAAGTTCTTAGCTTTCAGCATGGACCACAAAAGACCCCCTTTGTTGAAATACTGGGAAGATGGTGACCACAAGGTAAACATGCACTCAAACACACACACAATCTACAAAGAACTGTTGATTCAGGTGTCAGTAGCAAAATTCCTAGATGTGGTTCAATCCTATGAAACTATCAATCTCTGGGGCATTCCTGCATGTGGCACCAGGTAGGATCAGGGCATGCACTCCTTATATAGATGTAACATTTGAGAAAACACTGTGCTGGGGTGTTTTTGTCTAGGCTAGCAACATAGCCAAAGAGCACACAATGCTGCTTTGGATATGATGAGCAACTAAAAGAAGGCTAGATGTTTGCAAGATTGTAACATTCTGCACAAAGTCAAACAACATTACTACTACACTAAGAATTTGGTGCTGACAGTACATATGGAATGTCTCTAGTCATTCCAAATCTGCCTGTAGGAGGGTTAAGTTTCTGATCCATAAACCAATATAAGTAGTACACAGGTTTGATAGATCCTGAACTTTTTCTCAGTGAAAAAAAATATTTTGCATCCATAATTGAGCCGTGGACTTCATGCAGGAGGTCTCAAGACCTATTTTCTGTAGAACATCTGGTTTTCTACAACTATTTGAACTCTGCTTGTAGCTGACATAGATGAACTCACCAACACTTTCCCTCAGTCCCACCAGCACTGGGGATTCTGGTTGCCTATCTTCAAGATTCTGGACCTGGTGCCATTAGATATTCAACCCAATAGTGTGGCCAGCATCTTGAAGAACTCACAGGGTAAGACTGAAATTCTATGACTTCTCTCCAGCAAGTCCTCCATCATTTTGTTTGATAAACACTTCTTGATCAACCTGGACTCTGACATGGAGAAGCAAGTCTTAAGTCAGTGGCTCAACAGAATATTTCCAGAGCAAGAATACATTCCTGCTGCACACCTGTGGTTGTGTAGAAATGCAGTGAATGCCATGAATCAATGTGCATTCTCTTGTACTAATGTGAAGACTGTGCACCACGGTTAGCAAAACATTTGGAACACCAACTCCTTTCAGAGAGAGCAAAAGTGTGCAGACTTGCCATCCAAATCAAAATCTTCTTTGATGTTAGCATATGCCATGTGAAGTGAGCCATTAAATTCTTGATGCAGGTCAGCTAGAAGCCAGAAGGTGAGGACAGTGTCCGTTGTTGACTGCCTGGCAATGAAACCTGATTGTTCTAGACAACTAAGGCTGTTAAGAGGCAGCTGCATTCAACAAAGTAGAATGTATGTGAAGAACTTTCTAGGGACTGATAACAATGACATTGGCCTATAGCTGCCATACATGAGGTGAGAGCCTTTGATCTTGTACAGGGACACTATGATGCCACCTTTCCATTCTGCTACTATTTTGCTTAATGGAGGATGATGCTCATTGGGTCCAATGAATGCTTGAGCAGCTCAGGTCCAGCAGCATGTTCATTCTGTAACTTTTAGATGGCCTTTTGTACTTCAAGTGACAAGTGATCAGTTTTCATCCCTGGATCTGCAGTTTACCAGGTCACACAGCTCTGGACCATTGTCAGCAAGTCCATGGTTCAATATGCTTTCAGAATGTGTTTTCCCTCTGTACAAGACCTCAACCATTGATGAGCAGGGAGAGCCATCTGGTTTCCTAATGAGGATGTTAGAAAGCTGTTTCTTGCAAGCCAGATGTCTACCAAAAATACAACATCCAGAGTTTTTCTGAGGATCCTGTTAAAGTTGTGAAATATGTACAGGCCGTCCAGGGTCCATATGTAACCTTGGTACCCTCTCAGATGACATCTGGGCATGTCTAGACAAGTTCATTTATAGATTTTTCTGTCTGCTCTTTTCCAGTGAGAATAACAGGTTCTATTATAAACTATTGTTTTCATGTTCAGCAATACATAATGTTCACAAATGAATTAGCATATCATGACCATATGCCCATCACTGCAGGCAAAGACTATCAAGGAGTTGAGGTAGAATGGAACTGAGAATTATTATTCTCACAATTGCAGGAGAGTGGAAATGGGATGTAGAGACACAAAACAGATTTTGGGATAACTGTTTAAAAGATTTGGGAGGTAGAAATACAGAAAATGGGAGGGAAATAACTGCAAAAGTATATGCAGTACTTGAATATTAAAACTGGAAAAACAGTTTCCACACAACAATGGATTTTAATTTTTCTTAACCCTCTTTTGCAATACATGAGAAATAAGATACATTAATTCCAAATGTGAGAGATCTGAATCATAATTTCGAGTGAGGTTAACACCTTCTAAAAGCTGCAAATTAAAGTTAACAAATCAAAATTAATTAGGTCTGCTAATCTATTCACCAAGGATTTGTCAGATTTTATTGGTAGGCTGACAGTTCTACTTAAATCTTGATTATAACATCAAATGTTCTCACTTAGTAGTTCCATGCTATTTATTTAATTTGTTTTTATTTTGTTGTTAGGGATGTATATGAGAGGGGATTTCATACTGCATTGAACAGTCATACCATAGCACTCTAAAATTAAAATCTTATAATCAATTCTAAATTTCATCTGCTATCCTGCTGACTATTCAACATGATATTTTGTCCTTCTGGAATTAATTACAATATTCTCTATTTGCTATCTAAATTTTGGGTCATCTATATTTTTGCCACTCACTGTTCATATCCTCTTTAAAATCTTTCATCAATGTATTAAACAACACAAAACTTATTTTGAACCTTGGCCAATATGAAAATTGTCCATCTATTGTTTTCTATCCTAGTCATTTTCTAATTCATGATAGGACTTTGTCTTACCCCATAACTACTTATTTTCATTAATAGCCTTCTATAAGTTATAGAAGTTTTGAGAAGTTCACAGGACCAGTGACATATTTATAGAAGAGAAAAGGATGTGCTGAAAGTTGAACAGAAAGGAATATACATCAATGATTCCCAACTTGGGGTGCATGACCTCCTTGGGGAGCACTGAAGAGTACAAGGCATCTGTGAGTCTTCACTAATATTGATATCATTTAGGTCCCGCACCAGCTGGTGCAAAGGAGTGGCTCCTCCCAATTCCCATGCTGGCTGTGAGCAGCTGCCTTGAGCTCTGCACCGGCCAGGTGCCCAGCCAGAGTGGAGCAGCCCCACAGCAGTGGGTGCCTAAAACATCCCTAACCAGCTTGCCAGTGCCCACCATCTCCAATACCCTCCATCCATGAACGACAGGAAGAGGCAGGGCCACACAGGACATTTGGTGATAGCTGCACCAAGGAAGGATTAGCTTCTTACTCAGATAAGAATTTATTAGTAATCATGTAATTTAGTGTTGTTATTATTATCATATGTTTTAATAGGGGTTATATATATTTATGGCTGTTGAGAGGATGGAGCAGGAGGAGGGTGGGGGGTGGAATGGTGCATGTTTTCCTAATGTCAACTAGTAGGGCTTTCACTCAAAAAGTGAAATTGTACCTATATTATACCAACAAAACACATCTATTGAAACTTAATCCTTTGCTCCTATGCCTTTGCTGTGCAGTTTTCTGTGGTGTATTTAAAAATGTGTTAAAATTACAGGCTACCACTTTAAATGTCAAATGTTTTCCTGGCCCTACTTGCAGGCTAGTGGATTGTGTAGGGAACTGTGTGATCTGAGCCTATCAGAGTCAGTTTGCAGAGAACCAGCTGGCGTAAGATAGGTAGAGTTGTACCTCTGTTTGTTTTGGGCTATTGTCCTGAATTCTAAGAAAAAAAGTAGTTATGTTGCAACTTTCCAGTAAGAGTATTTATATTTTACCTAACTTCTCTGTGCGTCTGTCATGAACATAATCCTCTCTCCTTTATATGGGGAGAGGAATGAAACATACAGAATAGATTCTTTTCCTGTGGCCATTTTCCATTTTCATTTTACATGGTCCCCTTTTTGTGGCTCATGCTCACACAGCTCCTATTTATTCCTGTGCATCTATTCCCTGTAGCACTGAAAAAGCAATCAAAACTGTACAAGCATTTTAGAGTTTCATAAGGTGGGTCTAATGGAACCATGGGAAGGCTTACTATCTGAAGAAAAGACTTGTAAAATGATTCTACTTTTCCCTTTATAAGCTTTACACTAATGTCATCTCAACCTATTTATAACTTTATTTAAAACATATTTTTCCATTTATGTATGTTTGATCCTGACTGACATTTTGAATTGTGTATGGTTGATTTGCCTTTAGTTTTGGTTTATGAAATAGTCATAGAGGATGGACTTTTACTATACTATGCATGAAGACAGCTGATTTTCACCATTTTCTCTAAATCAAAGGCTCAACCGTAGATAATGAGCTAAATTAACCCTGATATAATTCTACTACTGTCAATCAAATTGTATCAGGAAGGAATTTGGCTGAATATCTATATCTTTAATTTTGCAACGTCTGGCTCTGATAACTCACAGTATTATATCACACCTGGATTTACAACTTTTAATTGAAACTGCCTGCCAGCTGGTAACAAATTTCTCTTTAGCACCTTCTCAAAGCTTCTTAGGAATTTTACTGTGTGTAAAGCTTGGTAAGGAGGTTCCTTTAGTCATAATTAGGCTGTGGGGGTGAGGGAAGTGAGAAAAAAAGAAATATCTATAACTCTACTCTGAGTAGCATACTGAAACTCATAGCTACTCATCCAGAATTAATGTGGCTTGGGCCATTAATAGTTAGAAAATTGCTATGATGCCAGCATCTCATCAAGGAGCTGAAAGATTAAAAAGCAAAACCACACAAACTGTTATTACTGGAATGGCAATATAGGCCAAATCAGTCCTCTCAGAAGAAGGGCTTTCTTTAGTCCGACAGCTAATTTTACCAGCAATTTTTACCAGCTAATACTATTGGTTGCTCACTTTTAAGTAGTGTGGCTGTTAAACATCATTTTCAATCTTTTTCTCTCTAAGACCCATCTTAGTCAAAGTCAGTGCTTATAGGATAGGGGGAAAAAGAAGGAACAAATTGTGTATAAAACGCTAAGGGCTAGATCTCAGCTTGCTGTAAATTGACATAGTTCCAGTGACTTGATTTACACAAGCTTATGATGTGGCCCTAAGTATCCACTGTTTGCTATTTCCAAATTTAAGATTCTAGGACAAAATTGGAGTTGAGGCACAATAAGCCCCATTTAACTGTACATGTGCTTGTTAATTATAAAATCGTAAACGTATAGGGCTGGAAGGGACCTTGAAGTCATCTAGTCCAATCCCCTGCACTGAGGCAGGACCAAGTAAACCTACACTATCCCTGACAGGTGTTTTTCCAACCTATTCTTAAAAAAAACTAATAATGGAGATTCCACAGCATTCCTTGGAATCCTATTCCAGAATTTAACTACCTGTATAGTTAGGTTAGATATTAGGGAAAACTTACATTAATCTGTAGCAAAGGATATTTAGAATTTGGTGTTTCTGTTTAGATAGAAAACAGCATCTATGCACAGGGAAAAATCAGAAACAGAACCTTTAAAATAGCCCATCAACAGCGTTTGTTTTATATTATATTATTTTCTAATAGCTCTCAAGCTTTTACAGGGTTTTTTAGTACTGGAGATACTATGTCAAATCTTACGGAACATTTCAACATGAACCTTCTGCGTCTTTAGTAAAATTTCTAAACAAAGTCTGTTAAGTCTAAATACAATTCGTCTTTGTTAACAGTAAGCAATTAATTATTTGCTCTTTATTTATAAAATAATATTTAGGTTTTAAATCCAAAAGGTTTTCAAAAAATGAATACACTAAAACTGATACCTTGCTGGCCAGCAAAAAGAAATGGCTGTGTGTTTGTCTTAAGCACTGGAAATATAACATATGCATATACAAAGTCACAATACAACAATAAATTTACATATATAAAGATTTAAGATCCTACAATTTAAGAACTTACAATTTAAGATCATAATTATGAAGAAAATTATTTTAAGCTATAGCTTGCTCAGTCTGGTACTCTGTCCCAGTCTAAATGTGACTAGGGCACTTAGAGGTTAAAGAGCCTGCTACTGCCATTGTTAACAGAAGAGTCTTCTAACTCAAGCAATAGCAGCTCATGTGTTAAGAGGTAACAGTCTGACAATGCAGCGACAATGCAGTCTTACAATTCAGCCAAGAGTGTCAATGCAGTCTGACAATGTCAGCCAAGAGTCTGACAATGCAGCCAAGAGTGATGGTGGTACAAGGGGTTCAAGCCCTTCTACAGGCCACCATTTGTAACACTGATTTGTCAGCAGTGGGAATCAAACCTGGGATTGCTAGATCTTTATACATGAATATCTACTGCTGAGCTCAAAGACCTACTTCTGTTCTACAAGGCGGTAGTAGGTCATCAAGCTCTAGTTGGCCTAGCAGCATTAGAGGAGGACAAAATACAAGAGTGAGAAGCCCTGGCTTACATACTCCATCTGGTTGGGGAAGCACATCCCAAGCTTCAGGGACTTCTCAGTTCAATACCACCTTCTGAGCCACCACTTTTAACTCTGGCAGCAGGGATCAACCTGGGATTTTAACACATGAACCTTGACTGCCTGAGTTAAAAGACCCACCATTGTTAGCCTAGGATGTATCAGATTCATCCATCTTTATTTGGCCTAGCCACCACTGAAGGCAGAAAGAGTATCACACCTAGCATTGATGGTTTACATGATCATTTCCACATTTAGAATAACAATAAGAAATATTTTTAAAAGTACCCATACCTATATTAAAGGGTTTAAGAAATTAACAAACTCAGATTTTTAAGTTACAATTCAGTTCTTTAAGTCACTGTGTTGGGATGAGATGAATGAAAGGCCACTGAAAAGTAGGCCCAGGTTAGTAACCTTTCCCTGAGTGATTAGAAAGGTAAAGGGGGTGGAGAGAGAGAGTTGCTGCAGTAAGAATGAAGAAAGTTGGAAATAACTTTACCACACATATCTTTTCTCTTCAGTGGAATCATCACTAAATTTTTAAGGATTAACAATCTCCTTTATGATTTATTGAAATAGTTTGATGTGGGTTATGCTTCATATTTATCAGTCATCTATTATTACCTTAACATTCTCCATAAATATATCTTGTACAAGGAATACACTGTCTTTTTCCAGTGAATCCAGAAAAGTGAACAGTTCCATATTACTTTTTGACATTTTTCTCCTTGAGAACCAGAAATTCATACCACAAACTGTCTGAGTTCTTTCAATTTTTTTCTAAGAGGTTTTCACAGTCTCAGTTCATTTAGGATACTGAAAAGCCAGTAGAATTTATTATTCTTATTTATAATGGCACCTAAAGACCAAGATCTCCAACACACTGTGCTAGTTTCTATACAAATACATAGTAAGAAATTGTTCCTGCCTTAAAAACATTACAATTCAAATAAGCAAGATAGGCAAAGGGTAGGAGCAAAAAGCCATTATCCTCATTTGTAAAATGGAGAATTGAGGCACACAGATAATTAACTTGCTCAGGGTCACATAGAAAGTCTGCATCAGATTTTGAAATTGAACTCAAGTCATCTAAGTTGATTTTACAACAGAGCTATCTTTCCTATTTATCACCTATATTTAAGGCAAACAATGTATTCACTCTGTTTCTGTTGCTATAAAGTTTTGTTTTAATTATAAACATAGATGGCTGGACAATTTTATTCCAGTGCCTTTATTCTAAGAACCAAGTACTGAACAAATCTCTCTGTGAGGAAGTGGTTCAGAGGAAAGTCATTTAATTTAATGAGAAGAATGCAAGCAGTTTTAGCACATTGTGTTAATGTGGCACCCTAAATATTTTACTCTCAAAATAATGAAGTAAATCAATAAAAATAAAATGGTCGGATAAAAGACTACAGCAAAGTAAATAAACAATTTTCTATGTTTCACTTTGTTGATGACAGAAGCATAGACTTGTAGGACTGGAAGGGAATTCTATAGGTTATCTAGTTCCTTCCCTTGCACTCAGGAAGGGCTAAGTATTATCTAGACCATCCCTGATAGGTGTTTGTCTAACTGTTCTTAAAAACCTTCGGTGAAGTAGATTCCACAACCTCTCTGGGTAATTTGTTTCAGTGCTTCTCTATTACCTTTAATGTTAGGAAGTTTTTTCGAATGTTTAATCTAAATCTCCCTTACTGCAATTTAAGCCCTTTAGTTTTTGTCTTCTCTTGTCCTCATTGGACAAAGAGACCCATTTATCACCCTCCTCATTATAACCACCTTTTACATACGTGAAGATTCTTATTGTGTCTGCCATCAGTCTTCTGTTCTCCAGACTAAAACTCAATATTTCCCACTTGGTCATGTTTTCTAGACCTTGACTCAGTTTTGTTGCTCTCCTTTGGACTGTCTCCAATTTGTCCACATCTTTTCTAAAGTGTGGTACCCCTAACAGGACACAATGCTGTAGCTGAGGCCTTATCAATGCTGAATGGAGTGGAAGAATTATTTCTTATGTCTAGCTTACAACAGTCCTGCTTATACATCCCAGAATGATGTTTGCTTTTTTTGCAACAGTATTAAACTATTGACTCATATTTAATTTGTGATCCACTATAACCTCCATATCTTTTTCTGCATTACTTCTTTCTAGATATTAATTTCTGAGTTTGCATTTGCGCTATTGATTATTCCTTCTTATGTGTAGTAGCACTTTGAATTTATCTCTATTGAATTTCATCCTATTCATTTTAGTCTCTTTCTCCAGTTTGTCCAGATCATTTTGAATTCTATTCCTGTACTCCAAAGGGTTTGCACTCCCTCCCAGCTTTGTATCATCTGCAACTTTGAGTATATTGTCTGTGCCATTATCCAAATCATTTATGAAGATATTGAATAGAACCAGATCCCACTCCATATGCCCTTCCAACTTGACTTGAATCTTTGACAACTACTCTCTGATTAGGTTTTTCCAACAAGGTGGATGCAAAATTTATAGTATGTTCATCTAGGCTATAGTTTTCTAGTGTGCTTTTGAGAAGCCTTACGTCAAGATACTTTACAGTATCTTTACCTAAAGATATCTTGACAGTTACAGTATCTTTA
>ML675624.1:55237937-55427241 GCA_007922155.1 Mesoclemmys tuberculata | reverse complement strand
TTACAGTATCTTTACCTAAAGATATCTTGACAGTTACAGTATCTTTACCTAAAGATATCTTGACAGTATCAGTGTCAAGGCTTTACAAGATACTTTACAGTACTTTACAGCCCTACGTCAAGATACTTTACAGTATCTTTACCTAAAGTCAAGATACTTTACAGCTACTGCTTTCCCATCATCCACAAGGTTTGTTATCCTGTGAAAGAAGGATACTGGGCTGGTTTGATGTGATTTGTTATGACAAATCTCTTGATTGTTACTTATCAACTCATCGTTTACATGCTTACAAATTGATTATTTGCACCATTATTTTTCCGGGCACTGAAGTTAAGATACTGGTCTGTAATTCCCAGGGTTGTTCTTAATCCCCTTTTTTATAGATAGGTACTATATATGTCCTTTTCCAGTCTCTGGGATCTCTCTCATCCTCCACAAGTTCTCAAAGATTAGTAATGGCTCAGAGATCTCTTCAGCCAGTTCTTTACGTATTCTAGACTTTATTTTATTAGGTCCTGCCTACTTGAAGACATCTAACTTGGCTAAGTAATTCTTAACTTGGTCCTTTCCTATTTTTAAGTTCAGATCCTACCCCATTTACATTGATGTTCACTATGTTAGTTGTTCAATCACTGCTAACTTTTGTGGTGAAAACTGAAACAAAAGAGCCATTTAAGACTTTGCTTCATTTTCTGTTATTGCCTTTCCCTCCTCATTAGTAATGCACCTCCCTGTGTTTGCTCTTATTCTTGTTTCTAATGTTTCTGTAAAATGTTTTCTTGTTATGCTAAGATACAAATAAATAATAGCCAGAATGGGTCTGAATTACACTAAGGCTAAACATTAGTCAATTTAGGGCTGCTTGAACACTTCTGGGGTTCAGTTATATATGCGAAATAAATGGAGTTTGATTCATGGGAGTTAGCAAAGAACAAGACTGCTGATTAACTTGAAACTTCTGTTCTGTGGAATCCTATGCAAATACTGTGGACTGCTACCCCGTAGTAGATGGGTGTGGTTTAAAAAGTGGGACTGTTTTCCCTGTTCGACATTGTTCTATTGCAAGGTCAAGTTAGTTTTCTAGCTCCTTGAAGAATATTGTAGGAATGGTTTTGCATGGCCTTTTGAAGTTTCCAGAGTGGAAAGTAGAAACTTATCACACTCAAAAAAGTATAAGGAAGCTGCCAAGGGAGCATCCAGCACCACGGTGGAGGGGAAGCAGGCCTTCTTCACCCATGAAGACATCTGAGTGTGAGTATTGGGTGCAGACAAAAACTGCAGAGGAAAGGAGAACCACAATTATGGGGGCAGGTAGGTGATGTTGTAAAAGCATCAACTGAGGTCCACAGAGATTTTGTGATTTTGGGTTGATGTCCAAGTTTACAATAAGTCCCTGAACATATCAGTGTTCCTTCTACAGCAATTTTTCATGTAACCTAACTTTTAGTCATTATGAAATAACCATAACTTGGGAGCAGACAACAGTGAAAGATAATCTTTCATTTCTAATGTTTTATAAATCTTGCTCTTGAAACTTTGAATTAGTCCTTTAAAATTAAAATTTCAATTTCTTTTTGTTTTAATGGCTTCCCATCATATAACTTGGAAATCTCTAAAGCCTATTGGAAAGTAGAATTTTTAAGATACACAAGGGTTTGGCAACAAAGATGAAAATGCTCATAAATTAATTAAATCAACTTCAGCTTTTGTATATTTACAGTGTTGCCAGTGGCACAGATCTGATTACCCCCTAGTAGCAGACCACTTAAGTACATTTTTTTTGTGAAAAGTTATAAAAACACTACATTAAAGCTGCTGCTGCTGCTGCTGCTGAGGATAGAGACACATCAACATGCCAGTTTTATTACTTTTATTTGCAGAGAGCTTATTTTTACTTTATGAAAGCTCCTTCATTCCTTCTCTCCACTGAATAATACAATGTTAAAAAACCTGAGCCTTATTCCTGCTGTCAAATCTGATGTAAGATAGAGTACAAAGCCTATTTGAATTATGAGATAAGGAGGTTATTGATCAGTGCAGAAGATTTTTTAATTTCAAATTAAGGCTATTTCCTCTTAAAGGGTCGAGAGAATTGGCATATGCTTACTGTCACGCTAACAGACTGCAGACTACGAAAGCACACTGCAGCTACCATATGTTGGAAAGCATATTATAACTGCATATAAAAGCTGACAATTCTCTCTGCCTCCCTCTGTCCTCCACTTTCTTCAAATATACACACAACAGGTACATTAAACATTCATTGCCTATATTGAGAGGTTATCTGATATCTATCAGATGACTGAACATGATAGCTGAAATCTAAAGAAAATGGTGTGGGAGGGATGGGATTCCTAATGTATTACTACTTTGTGATTTTCTTTGATTTAACAGACATGGCTTATTTTTGTTCATTTGGTTTGAATCATAAGTATACCACATTTTAGGCTATAAATACATTCTACTTCTGAATATTCTTTTAAGGGAATTTAATTAAAACTGGCAAAGTTTGGAGAGGCAAAATCAACTTTTAATTGCTAAGAAATTTACAAACTAATTCCTTTAAATTTGGAAAGCAAAGATGTTAGTTGGTGTTAACTTCTGTGAGGCATAATGTGACAGATGTTCCTATGATGCTAGAGATGTAACAAACTATCTGTAAGTAATTTGGATAACTGGTGAAGCAGGTTATATCTGACAACACTAGGAACTTATGAGCATGATGAAAGACACAGCATGACCCCTGTGACTAAGTAGGAGGGATGGTGTTGAATTGTATTGCCATTTGTTTTGTTTTTTTCCTTAATCCAAATTATAGTGCAAGTCACATACATAGCAGCTGTATTAAAAAGAAAGAAAGAAAAATTATTTTCAAGTTGCAGACAAGAACACATGGTATGGAAATCACAAATAACCTTTGAAACTGGTAAAGTTGAACAGCCTATAAAACTAGGGTATCCAAATGTCCATATTCTCCTTTGCCATTGTTTTATTATACCTTGCAAAGGGGATGAGATGGATCTAGTTTGCATTATCTCAGTATCTTGTGACAATCATTTTTAGGAGAATCTATTTATGCTGGACCATTTAGTGTCCTACTCATAATGGTCTATGAATCACCTATCAGAGTAGAAATGTCACCCTGCACTTTTAAATGGCTGCTCATTCCATCTTTTTCACACAAATTAATGGATGGAAGGAGCAGGAAAAGCAGCAGGGCAGAGGGGAACCAAGACAGTGCCTCATCTTCTCTTGACTTAGGGGCTAAATGGCCTCCCTTTTATTTAGTGACACTAGATCACAGAAGTGCCTCTTCCATCTCACAGCTTCTTGGAATGAGGAAGAGGAGCAATATCTCCTAGGACAGAGGAAGATAATGGGAGAGGCAGAGATTTCCTCAAACATCTGGGGAAAGCAGTAGCACTGAGATAGGGAATCATTAGGACTCCTTCCAGTCTTTATATTCACCCTTTCATAGTCCCTGGATTCCAGTGTAGTAAGCAGATTGATTGTTTGACCCTGCATCCTCTCTATACTGTCAGCTTCACCATGGTCCTCTTAATTTTCCCCTTCCTCTTATCCTTTTTCTCTTCCTCCTCTTCAATATCCTTTCTCTTCTTTCTTCTCCCCATTCCCTAGATTGTACTTACATCCCCTACCTGCATGCCTACTTCCCCAATCTTAACTCCCGTAACATGTACATGCAAACATAAACAGTAAATACATACAAATAAAGAATTAATAAAAAGAAGAAATTAAACTAACAAGCCATGAACCCATCATCACTCAGGTCATTTTGCTTGTATGTTGTAGCCCTTTCCCCTATCTTCTTTTATTGAAAAGTACATTTTTTCTGTATCCTACATTTCAAAAGACAAATATTCAGACAACAATACTTCTAATCCCTATTTCTTATAAAGTATTATTCAGTATCTCTAAATTTTGCATAATCAGAAATATTTAGTTAGTTTTTTTCCACTCTGGAAATGCATACATTTAGGTATAATCAGTTTTGCATCTCTATTTTATTCTTGACTTTTCTATAGTTTAATTTGACTTATATTTATTGGGGAATATTATATTAGGTATATTCATCTAGGTCAGTTCTGAATGTGTCTTTTTAGTTTGTTTATACCCTTTGTTGTTGCAGTCTTCTTCATCCAGTATCCTCAGTGATATTAATTGGTGATTGACAACAGTGGCCCTGCAGGCATTTTTACAACAGAAAAAAATGTCAATGTTGACCATTTGACCAGTAATATGTGCTGACTGAGCAGTCAACTGTACGTATAAGGTTTTTCATTCTCTAAGGAGTTTGCTTTCACCTACTGCATCGAAACTGGGAGGTTTACTGTAAGATTTTTGGCTTGGTATCAGGATTGAGACTACATTCCTCAAGTTCTTATCCTGCAATGTGATGAGATGTTATATTGGCCTTTAATGCACTTTAATATTGCACTTATCACACATCCTGATTTCAAGAACAGACATTAAAATATACAAATCCCATGTTACTGGTCTAATAAATCACTTATACTGCAATATGTTTACTTACTGCATTTCAAGCATAAATCCCTTACTTTTAGAGAAAAGTAATTGGATAGCATAGCTGCTTAGAAATAGACATTGCTCTGAAAGTTGTAGGCGTTCTCATAAAGCATTCAGGAACGTCCAATTTATTTCATTGCTTTAAATTTACTTCATAGCCTCAAATATCTTCAAAGAAAATGAAGATAGAGGCAGAATCCTTGACCATTCAATCACAAAAGGTAGAGGGGAAGCTCTGTCTACTGTATGTAGGAAAAACAATTTCTAATTCATTGGTCATTTGACACGTATTCAACTTTGCTCTGCTTATAACTAGTAGGATGCTGATCAATGTAATTTGTTCATTAGTATTTCCATTTGCAATTTTCCTTCTGTGAGATGCCATATGTTTTATGCATATTTGTTAGCCTTGAAGCTTCAGCCTCCAGTGCATGCTGAAGATGCTATGCAGGGTTGTATATACTTGACTAGTAAATATGGTCACATAAAAGGGTTACATAGAAAAATAAATCCTGATCACTGGTTTTGAAGATACTGGTTGCACTTTGCTTTCTATGATATATTCCACTCTTTCTTCATGTCTACTTGAGTGCAAAAGTGAAGTATTTGGTGTTTAAAATGTGCCCATCCAGCAATTTTCAGTCAAGCCTCTCTATATTTTCTGTGTGTAATGATGTACTTCTTATCCAGTAATTCCATTTGCCCTGCTTGATAAAATGTTTGAAGTTTCTAATAGTTTGTGTCATTATGTTTTGTTGTTCACAATAAATGGTGACCTTGGTCCTGGGTTTTGTTAGTGCACTTTCCATGAAAAGCTTCATGGGCTTCTGAATACTTTTGGCAATAATGATATCTCCTTCTAAAATAGATCTGACATTGTCATTAGTCATTCTGAGGAGTCTCAGCTGTTAACTCACTTTGTTTTTACACTCCATATCAAGAGCTGAAGTTTACCAGTAGACTTTGCCTTTACTTTGGTTGAGTTGTCTTCATGTTTTTTTAGCAAATCTCATAGTTATTTTATGCAAACATTTCTAGAACAATTATAATTGCTTACCTTCTATCTATTCTATACACATTATATAGCACTATAAGGCTAAATGTTTCTTTTTATTTAAGATTTCTATTCCTTTTTAGGCAACAGATTTACTGGATAACATAGAACAAGTCAGATATTTTCATACCAGGATAAACAAAGAATACAAATGTTCTGTAAAAAAAAAAAAAAATCATGTCAAAACCCAGTGATTAGTAATTGCAAATGTTAACATTTGCTCAGATACACCAAGAGCTGTTAATTTTCCCTCTTCTAATCAACACCAACAGTTGGTTGAATAGTTCTCCTGTCCCTAACATTTACTGGGACAGTGCATCTTTCTAACAAAATTGACACCATAGTATTTCCATATTACTGACATTCTTTAGGGGAAGTTTAGTCACTCAGTCCTCAGAGATGTCAATATTCAGTTGTGGAAGTCCAAATTCTGACCTTCTGCTGACTCTTCATCAATCATCTCATATTCCAGAACTCTAACCCTAAAGTAAACCAACTAAACTCTGGGGAACTGACAAGGAATTATTGGATCACATAATTAGGAAGGAAAGGTTATTGGGATAGGTCATCCAGCACATCTTCCTTGCCAGTGGACACAACTATTGAGGGATTGAGTGTGTTATATCCCCGCTATTTTGGGAGTCCTAGACCATTATGATATCAGAGGTAAATCAACCAGTCACCACCCTTACGCAACAGCTAATTTGCATGCAACAATTCAATTAGTTGTGTGAGGAAGACTGAACAGATTGTGAAATTACTTGTCCCTACTACCACAGTTTTTCAAATCTATGTTCCATCCCACAATAACCCCAACACAGGGAGCCCTTTGCAGCAGTACACACCTCTCATTCACCACCTGCAAAAATCTTCCAGGACTGTCACTGCCTTTATGTCATTCTGAAGACTGTCTGAAATACTGTGAAGCAATGGGAAAAGCTATAGACATGGTTTAGAACTCTTTTTGTTTAGACTGTCATCAGATTTAATCTAGTGAGTACCAGATAGAATGTTGGGGTCCAAAGGTTCTGTGACAGTTTGAATGTGGCAGTTGATATGAGAATGTGAGAGTAAAAACTAGGTGGTGTAACAACAAGGTGGTGGAGCCAGGTGCAGATCTGTGCACAAACTTTGGGGAGCACGTACAAACAGCAACAGTCCTCACAACAAGAGGCCCTAAATACAACCTATTTTGTGGCTTTACTGCCAATCGGTATGATTTCCTCTTCACTAATACTTGCTGCTTTGTGTTGTGGTAGCGTGCTCACTGCTGCCGTGTTTGGTTAGCAAGTTTCCTAGTATGGTGTTTGGTGATATAGCAGCCAGGGATAAATATGAGAAGGCCTGCCACAAGTACTGAAAAATACAATTCCAAGTTTTACAGAACTGGGCACAAATAAAAGTAGTTCCTATATGTATTGGTATATGGTGGCACTGTAACTAATCTTTGAACATGCACAATGACAAGAAAGAAAGCTACTATCCACAAAGATGCTAAAAGAAGAAACACTAAGAAAAAATTAATCTGATACAGAACACAGATGGTGGATTACTTGGTCCAGTTGCCACACCTGTGCAATGGCATGAGCTTTCATCTACTAGTATTGAAAATAAAGTGGTAAACATTCAGCATAATGCAAATATTTTGTTACATTACTACCATTAGTAGTAGGATGAAGTGAGTTAATCCCATTAGTATGCATCTGGCAGCAAAGCTTGACAAGTCAAAAGAGGACGTATATAATACATGGCAGAATCATAAACTCTGCTGATCAGGAAATAGATTAGAGTTTGCTTAACTCAATGATGTCATCAGTGATGTTTGTCTGCAGTACCAAAACAAAAGAAATCAAACAGAATTCTGGGATATATCAAAATAGTACTGCAATAAGGATTAGATTGTCCTCATCTAAAATCATTGGGCCAAATATATCCCTGATGTAAGTAATACAGTGACTTCTGTGGAGTTATATCAAAGATGAATTTATCCTTTTCTCCTCATGTTTACATACTTGTATGTAAGTACGATACTGATTTATGAAATATGCCATAGCAGGATTCTAGATGTTAAGAATTTTCAACACAAGGAAAGGCTAAACTTCTCAAACATGTTCCCAGAGTGAAGAGAAAACCATAAACCATCTATTCCAAACAAACACTATATTCAGATTTTTAAAATGTTAAATGATATTGAGTTATGTCAACTGTAGTTGCTTCCAAGAGATTCAATTTTAGTGCCCTTATTCTTTTAGAGAAAGTGAGAGAGAGAGAGAGAACAATGAAGTGCCAGAGAAAAGATATATTCATTGAGAAATCTAGTGCAGGCAGAATTTGTTGCTATACCCTTCCAGCAAATCTTTATTTATCTATCAGCAAAGCCACCTATTTTTGGATCAGCCATAGTCTACAAATATATTTAATATGTAATTCAGCCATGAGGATATGAAAATATCATAGCCGAGTTTCAATCAAGAGGTGCATCATATTAAGGGAATAAGATGCGTTTACATCTTACATACAGATATCCTTTGTGATAAGATAAAAATGAGCTTTAGATATCCTTGCTGGGCTCAAGAGCTCCAATACAGTAACACAGATTTTAAAACAGCAAGCATCAGAGAGTTGAAAGATAATGTCACTATAAAATTTTTTTAATTTAAATAAAATATCTATATAAAATTAAGATAATATAACCATGATGCATTATAGAACCAATTGGAAATGGCCTCTGTTTTTCCCATGTTTACTGTTCACTTGCAGAACATTGGAAATCATCCAAAATGTAGTGTCTCAGAAACAAGGGCCCAATATCTTTTATTGGACCAACTTCTTTTGGTGAGAAAGACAAGCTTTTGAGCTTAGAAACAGTCAGACAACACTAAATGTACTTCAGGGATGGAAGGTTCTAAAGAAAAATGTAGCTGAGTACTATTAGCATACATGTGGAAACTCACATTTTGCCTGAGAATCAGGTCACCAGCTGACACTGGCAGCACGCAGATTAGGAACAATTATGTCTCAACAAGAGCACACTGGGGTATACAGTACTCAACATTAGCTTCTGGAAAGCTGAAGTAAACTGCATAAATTAGCCCCAGACTAACAAATGAGCTATAAAGGGCAGAATTAGTTCCAAAAGGTCTGGGGGGATGGGGAGTCACTTGACCTATTAAAGACCCATAAACCAGAGTGTTAAGGGTAGTGATAATTGCTAAGAAAACAGCAAAGTAATGCAATATCTATCATATGTAACTAACCATCTGAAACACAACAATTTTGGTGCTGCGTACTACATTACAGCAAGACTAAGGAAGTCTGTGAGAGAATGAGAGCTGGAACCACAAATCTCTCCAGCACTTTGGGGCACTGGCAAAGGCAATATTAATTATTATTAGCTACAATAATACAGAGTTATCCTGGTTATGGTTGGAACTCCATTGTGTTAGGCACAGCACAGGCCTCAATTGTGCAATTCATTGTAAGCAATCATATTGCAGCACACACACCTAGCTCCCGTAATTTCATGCACAGAATTGTAGGATCAGCGTCATAAAAATGGCATGGTCCCTGTCTTGAGGAACTTAATGTATTTGAAGAAGAGCAACACAAAAAGATTGGAAGAGAAGGAAAAGATCAGATGTACACAATTTTACATACATAGTACATACAGAAAGCTGTATTAAAAAGTACATTATTAAAGTTGCAAAATCAAGCATTCATAATTTAGAAAATACTACAATTAAGATTACCTGTGCAACTTAATTTGGCCCCCTTAATGTATGTATTTTGATACAATCTTTAATTACATGATCACATGCTATTTTCCCCCACAGGACCCCAACCTCATTCAATGTACAGGATGGATGGTGCTCACTAAATGAACACTTAAATTCTTTTTATCCTCAGTGCTCAATGGCTGGCCCCATGCCTTATTTACACTAATGACATCCTAATCTCCAAACTGAATTATTAATTCCTCATGATCATTCCTGTGGTGCCCATTGCTATAATATCAGTGGTTCTCAAAAAATTAATTAATTTTCACAACACTCCTGTAATATGAGGGGTATTATCATCCTCATTTTACAGAGGGAGAACTGAGGCACAGAAAAAAACGGCCCATAATTGTCCACTAATATTGCGTGTCCAATTTGAGATGTGTAGGACTTGATTATTCAGAGTACTCAACATTGTGTAGACCTTTATATGTTCAAAGCACAGCTCCCATTTATTTGACTTGAAGGTCTGAGTACTCAGCCCCAGGATCTCAAACTGGGCATCTATAAAATGACAAACACACATTAATGACCACCTGTGAAATGTTTGGATTAAATAATTTGCTCAATAATACATAGAAACTCTGTGCCAGAGACAGGGATGGAATCCAGCTCTACAGGGCAACATTCCATTGCCTTATCCATGCGAACATCCTCTCTCTTCCTGCACTGCCCTGCCTCGCCTCATTCACAACACATTTTTAACTTCTGCAACAAATAAGACATTGGTCCTGCAGACTTTTTCCTTCACTACCCACCCTGAATCATTCCCAGAGCACTGCCTGTCTGCCCTTGTTCCCTCATGTCTGATTCCTTCTACCCATGTCCCCTCCAGAATCTCCCTGTGCTGTTCCTGTCTCTCCTCCATCCCCTCAAGTCCTCCTACTCTTCTCTATCTCCTCAGGTCCTCTCCCAGTTTCCTCATCAAACTAGTCCCAGTGTCCACTTCTCTGGGTTCATCTGAGTTCTAGTGTCCTTGCCCATCTGGTCTCATTCTCCATTGCTGACTACTCATCTAAGTTCCAATCTTCCCAAGACATCAGCCCCCAATCCTTGTCCCCCCAAAAAACTTTGTTTCAATCTACTCCCTCTGTCCCCCTCAGCTCCTGGCCCAGTTCTTTACACTTCTGCATTTCAGTCAGACTGCTTCCTCCTACTCCTCCACTATGGCAGATCATAAGCCGGGGGAGCACTGAAAGTGCAGAAGAGAGAGTCTCCCTGCTTTCATATCCTGTGCCAGGTGCACCAGTGGCTTGCAGCTGTTAGGAAATGCAATTTCAGGGGGAAAGTCTGCTTTCAATCCTGCAGCCCTGGTCAGAAGCATACTCAATACAGCTTACATTTTTGTAGAATGTATCTGATAATCTCTGAGTAGTCTTTACTGTGCATGTGTGAACTGAAATTTTTCAAAAGTATATAACTTGGCCAAATTTCAGTGGTTTTCCACAGAGACAGCAAAAGTTGTATGTTTTTATACAGTTGTCAAATTTCTTGTCCTTGCTACAAAGCCTGAAGGTGCTATAGCTTCTCAGTGAAACAGCTGTCAGAATTGTTTTCAACATGGACAAAACAATATATTTTTCCTTAATTTTCTTCTCAGAAATGGTTGAACAATTTTTGCTGAAACAGTCCAAAAATATTCAGACTGAAGAAGCCATGAAAATGTTAGCACTAATGATTACAGTTGGCTAAGTTAAAAGCAACTTAAAACAGGATCTTATAATGGGAAGTTTTGGGCAATCTTAGGTGACACAAACAGCTCCACCTAACATAAAGATCCATATAAACATTTGCTTTTTTTTTATTTTGTATTTCATGAGTATACTAATAAGTATCAGTTTTCTTTGACTGCTGCTCAAACAAGTTATTATATTTTGTTTTCTTGTAGGTGTCAGGAAAAGTGAGACTCGAAAAGGATTTTGAAGGAGTAGAGTTTGCTCCAAAGTATTATATTAACCTATTGTATAGTTCCTTTATGATGTACTCTTGATTTGAGTACTTTTATGGGTTAATGCTATTATCTTAAGTTTCCTTAGAAATCAATTTTCATGGCTCAATAAATGTTGACTAATTGAAACAACATAGAATCATAGAAATATAGGGTTCAAAGAGACCTCAAGAGGTCATCTACTCTGAGGCAGGGCCAAGTATACTAAGACCATACCTGACATGTGTTTCTCTACACTGTTCTTAAAATACCCAGTGATTGTGTTTCCACAATCTTTCTTGGTAACCTATTTCAGTACTTTAATATTCTTATAATTAGCTTTTATCCCCCTAATATCATACCTAAATCTCCTTTGCTTCAGCTAATGCCTATTACTTCTTGTCCTACCTTCAGTGCCCATAGAGAACAATTGATGACTGTCCTCTGTATTGCAGTCCTTAACATATTGGAAAATTGGATTTGGATTATTCCTGGATTAAAGTATGACTCAAAGTGAACAATGATGGCAGATGATTGGTAATGATAGTGTGGAGAATCTGGGCCTACCCTTGTGTGTTTGAACATAAACCACCAGCATTATCAACCCCAAACACTCAAAAATCATGATTCAGGCTTCAAAAAATCATGAGATTAGCTTTAAAATCACAAGACTTTTTTCATAATAATAAATTTGAAGTTATTTTTCTTTGCCTTCTGATCTCTAAACCTTCACATACATTTGTGTCATGTTGTCAAGCTTTCCTCCACAACCATGAGGACTAGAAACTTACCTAAAAAATAAATAAAAATGAGTTGCTTATATAATTTCTTGATGCAGACACCTAAAGCTTTAAGAAAATCACCAAATCTCTAGATTTCTGATAAAATGTTAAGAGTCAGCAACACTGATCTTATTAATGCTTATGATCTAAACCTAATTTAAGTTTACTTAAAACTTTATTGCTGGCTTTTGCTTTCATCTGATATTGACACACCACCACAGGTGATTACGTAAGATTTTGTGGGGGAAATGTGGTGGAGAGAAAGAGTAAAACTATGAGTATGTGCTTACCAAAGCTTTTAAGAGAACGGCTATGTACTTAAATAATTTAAAATCACTCTCCTGGGGACAGCTGAACTTAATGCAGGTACAGTCCAGTAAGTAAATTTCCTTAGCTCAGTATTATACACCCGCAATCAAGTTCTAGGTAGAACTTGTATTAGCAGTTACTTCTTCCTCTACTAAATGCAAATGATAGCAAAAACTATGAAATATTCACAGCTGGATTTGCTATTTTTTATCTTTGTCCTTAAAATTAATAACATGTATTTGTGCTATAATGATGCACATAGTTCCTTACTAAGTTGGCATTATATTGTAAATAAATATTTAAACAGTTATTTATTTATTTTAAGAGAGAATATTCTAGCAGAGGCTTCATTCCTTTTTTTATGTGGTGAGACGTGAAACAGTTTACATTAGTCTTCACTAGAATATTCTACCAATATGTCGTAGAGGTCTTTCAGGTACTGACTCTTTTGGGCAGTATTAAAGGATAAGCTGCTGTTCTAATGCAACTGGGTCAGGTTGTTTCCCCTCTTTTTTTTTTTAACTGACCAAAAAGTGATACCACACATTTTATACCAAAATTTAAAAGAAAAAAAACCTCACTGTGTGCATGTGTGCATACCGTTAGCGGGTCAGAATTGCATTTTTGACAAGTGTAATTCAGGATGTTTCTCATGATATTTAGAATCCAAATTAGTTCCAGAAATAACCTGAACCCGTATGTCAAATCAAAATAAGCATTGCAAATGTAGTTTTATTCTTGTGACTTTAAATAGTAGGCTCGATTTCTCTATTTACATAGCGAGGGAATGTCATTAAGTGGTTAGAGAAAAGAGCGATATCAGTTCTTGACTCTGCTACTAACTTGCTTGGAGACATTTGAGGTATTTTTTTTCCTGTATGAGCCTCAGTATAAATATATTATAATAATTTATAATATTCACAAGGGTATTATGAGACTTAATTCATAGTTCATAAAACTCTTGGGATGAAAATGTTATGCCAGTACAGAGAGACTATTTTGGAGTGGAGTGTGGATCATTGTATGCATATAGTAAGTTGTATGTAAAAATGTCACTGTGTGATTCTGCATGGAGAAAAAATGTAACATTAACCCTTGCATGCAGAAAAATGATACTTGATTTATTCCAAAATGAACAGCTGCAAATATAAGGAATGTCTATGCATGTAACTTTTTCTCCTTCTCCTTTTTCTTTATACTATATCCAAGGTTCTGACATGATCGCTCAAATTCTTTCCTTTGCCCACTCCTGAATTTAAGCTTTCTTTCATTTTTTTAATGCTTGGAATAACCCCTCCCCCACGTAGGCCAAGTCAAACATTTTTCCTTCAGAACTCTGCTGAAAATTCAGCTGTTTAGTGAAACATTTCAAATATGAAACCACATGCCGCTTGTGATTAGTCTGTCTTGGTCTGACACATACCTTCCAATTGCTTCCCATTACAATTTATAAAGCAAGTTTCAAAATAACTATTTCAATTTTAGGAGCACTTTCAGGATTTTTAATCATGTTCATTACGACAGTGCCTAGGGACCAACTGAGAATGGCTCCACTCTTTGCTGGGTTCAGTACAAACTCTGAGGAGTAAAAATGCTTACAATCTAAATAGACAAGACAGCCACGTAGGCATCCTTAGCGGTTTTCAAGGCCTGGCTTGAAAAAGCCCTGGATGGGATGATTTAGTTGGAGTTGGTCCTGCTTTGAACAGGAGGCTGGATTAGATGACCTCCTGAGGTCCTTTCCAACCCTAATCTTCTATGATTCTATGTATATGATCTATAACGGGATATTTAATTTTATCTATCATGCGGTGATCTGAGAGAGTTCTGCCTCCATGTCAGCCACAGTGGTAAGGTAGTCATTAGAATGAGAACCCCAAGGAGTCCATGAGAAACAACCCACTGCATGTTCTCTGATAAGCAGTGTGATAAAGTTTATTAGAAGAACAAACAAAATCACAACCTACTTAAGCTCCTTCTGCTACTGCTCCTAGTGGCTTGAGTCTCTCGGGCTGGCTCTTCCTTGTACTTTATTTCCCCCAAGTCCACATGGTGGGGAGGAGAGGAGTCTCCCCCACTCTGGCTCCTAGCACCCCCAAAGTTGGAGTCTCCAGTGTATAGTTCTGGATTCAATGGGTGATGTGGGGGAGGAGTGGCTTTCCATCGGGACCTATTTTATCCTCCTTCCCAATGCAACAGTCCTTGGATAAGTTCCTATGTAGCTTAATAACGGTAATAGAAAACATTTGACAATTCTAATCAACCAGCACTTCTTTCCTTAGAAGAGAGAATCATAACTAATATAGAGTACTATTTCTCTGTGTCCTTAGTATTCTTATTGACAGAGATCAGTCATTGACTAGCTCAAGGATTCCTTCATGGAACTATTTAAGTGAACAAACACCTCTTCTTTATTCTATCAATTACAAAATAAAAGCCCATCAAGACGAACATTGATGTCTTGCAGGACACTAATAGTTCAAAAGTTGATAAATAGAAGAGAAAAATAATACTCTTTGTAAAAATTAAGTTTAAACACTTGTGCGCCAAATTCTCACCTGTTGAAATCAGCATCATTCCATTAAGTTCAATGAAAAAAAACAGAGGGATCTGATCTACTTTTTCTAAGAGACACAACATTGTGTTAGGGTATCAGAAGTGTAATGTGAAACTGACAAGTCTAGTTTCACTGTGTTAGTTAAACTTTTGTCATGAATAGTATTGTACTTTGTTCAGTTTTAATAATTTAATGTGCTATTAGTTAGAACTCTTGTTTTGTTTTTCAAATACTGCTACTGAATATTATTATTATTATAGAAGGATTTGTCTTTTATTATTATTATTTATTATTTGATACAAGTCTGTACACTGTGACGGGGTCAGGCCAGATGGCTATGCAAGAGTACTAAAAGGCATGTATATTAGCCCCAGGCTCAGCAATGCCCTATTCCCTGGGTGATTCAGCTGGGGCTGATTAGGCAATTAGGCCACCTGGGGCCAATCAAGGAGCCCCGCCCCAAACACTTAAAAGCCTGCAGTTCAGGCAGGCAGCTGTGGAGTGAGGAGTCTGGAGTCAGGAGGTGTGGAGTTTACAGATTAGAGTTTGCAGTTTGAAAACCTGCAGATTGGAGTTGGCAGTTTGGAGTTGGCAGTCTGCAGTTTGCAGCCTGCAATCTGCAGAAGCTTGGAGTTCCCACGGTTGCTGCCACAACACCGGAGGCAGAGGACCCATCTGGGGAAGCAGGGAGCGGACCACAGACTGACCCAAGGGAAGGTAGCAGGACTCAGGGGCAGAGCAGGCCCCGTCTCCTCCCCACCCCTCCAGCTCACCTTCCCCCAGCTGCACCACCGGCCGGGCCGGAAGAGCGCAGGACCCACAGGGGCGGAGTACATCTACCTTTCCCCCCCCCTTACCCTGTTACACTGGTGTCAAAAGTGGGATCGGCGTGCGCAGCAGTTAAAAGGGGGAAAGGCAAGACAAGAAAGGGGGGGGCCTTCCCTTTTCTACACCAAAATGGAGGACGTGGTAAAGGCTCTCATACAGGCCACGGCGGCCCAGCAGGAGGCCACCAGGGTCCAGATGGCCACCCAGCAGGAGGCAATGAGGCTCCAACAAGAGACTAATCAGTTGTTGGTCAGCCAGGCCAACCAGGACCGTGTCCTTCTACGTGAAGTGGTAGCCCAGCTGAGGGCCCTGTCTTCCCAAACCCAGGGGTCAGATGGGACACGAACCCTACGGGCCACCGACTATTTGCAGAAAATGATGGTGGGGGACGATGTGGAGGCATACCTCCTTGCCTTCGAGCGGATCGCTGCCCGGGAGGCTTGGCCCCAGGCTCAGTGGGCTGGAATTCTCGCCCCCTTTTTGTGTGGAGAAGCCCAGAAGGCCTATTACGACCTGCCTGCAGTAGCTGCGGCAGACTATTCCCAGCTAAAGACAGAGATCCTGGCTCGATTGGGAGTGACGATGGCTGTACGGGCCCAGAGGTACCATGACTGGAGGTACCAGGAGAGCAAGGCTCCACGGTCGCAGCTATTTGACCTTGTTCACCTTGCACAGAAGTGGCTGCAGCCAGAGACCCACCAGCCAGAGAAGGTTCTGGAGATCCTTGTTATCAACCGGTACATGCGGGGATTACCGGCTGACCTCCGGGTGTGGGTGGGGCAGAATGACCCCTCGTCCTATGATGACTTAATTGCGCTGGTAGAAAGGCGGGTGACATCCAGAGGCCTCTCTCGGTCAACCAGGGAGGATCTTATCCGTATAAGACAACATGCCCCAGTCCCTGGGACCCAGGCCCCCGAGAACCCAGGGAAGGCCAGGTGGAGGACTAAGGAAATAGAGGGCCCACTGGAGGCCACCAAAAGACAGGGTGGCGTGGGCAGGGAAGATGGAGTCAGGCCCCCTAGCCCTAAGACCAAAGGGTTAGCTAGAGCCCCCTACCGGTGCTATGCCTGTGGGGAGTGGGGACACATAGCTGCCCAATGTCCCAATACCAAGGAGCCGATGCAATGCAACGTGGGAACCTGGGCTGGCTCCTGCGGCCTAATCCATCTCGTGGGGATGGCCCTAACCCCCCATAGATATACAAGGCCGGTGAAGCTAAACGGGGTGAAGACCCTGGCGCTGGTGAACTCGGGGAGCGCCATTACCCTCATCTCAGGGAAGTTTGTAAAGCGCAGTCAATTGGCGCAAGCTAGGCGCACAGGGGTGACGTGTGTCCATGGGGCCGTGAGCTACTACCCCACCATCCCTGTAGACATAGAAGTGCAGGAAGGTGTCACACGGGTGACGGCAGGGGTGGTTCCCCGGCTCCCATACTCCGTTCTCATCGGGATGGATTTCCCGGGGTTTGGGACCCTCCTGCCTCCGGAGGCAGCCGGGGAAGGAGAGGAACTTAAAGCCACTGGGGTACCCCTTTCCCCCGACGCCCACCCCCCCGATTTTCTCTGAGATTACTCCAGATCTATTTCCGGCCCCAGGGAAGAACCGGAAAACCAAAGCAGAAAGGAGGGCTGCTAAGGCCCTGGGGACCAGAATCCTGGGTTAAAGCCAGCCATGGTTGGAAGACAGACCCGGGCAGCAGCTAGGGAAGTGGCCCAGAGAGAGGGGCCCATAGCAGACCCCGAGTCGACCCATACCGAACCAGAAGCCAATGGGGGGGGGCGCCCACCCAGAGATGGGACAATTAGGAGCAGGACGGGAGAGCTTCACCCGAGACCAGGCCGATGACCCGAGATATGTCACGGCCAGAGCGGAAGTGGTTGAGGTCAACGGCGTCCCAGTAGAGGGAAGAGCTCAGGGCCAGGGGCCGTATTTCGTGGTAAAGGGGGACCTGCTGTATCGGGTCACGGAGATGAGTGGGGAAAAGGTATGGCAACTACTCGTGCCCCGGAAGCACCAAAGGGCCGTACTGAGCCTAGCTCACAGTCACCTTTTTGGAGGGCACCTGGGTGTAGAGAAGACCCTAGCTCGAATCCTACGAAGGTTTTTTTGGCCTGGTATATATGAGGATGTTCGGCGCTACTGTGCCACCTGTCCTGAATGCCAGCTGCATAGCCCCCCGACTCGCTTGCGGGCCCCCCTAGTACCCCTACCCATCATTGAGGTCCCTTTTGAACGGATTGCCATGGACCTAGTGGGTCCTTTAGAGAAAACGGCCAGGGGTCATCAGCACATACTGGTGGTTCTCGACTATGCCACCAGGTACCCCGAGGCTGTCCCATTGCGAAACACCACTTCTAAAGTGATCGCTACCGAGCTAGTGAAGATTTTCGCTCGAGTAGGGCTACCCAAGGAAATATTGACGGACCAGGGGACCCCGTTTATGTCAAAACTAATGAAGGACTTGTGCTCCCTACTACGGGTACGAGCCCTGCGGACCTCCGTCTACCACCCTCAGACGGATGGCCTTGTGGAAAGGTTCAACAGGACTCTCAAGGCGATGATAAAGAAAGTGGTGAGCCGGGACGGGAAAGACTGGGACTCCCTGTTGCCGTATCTTATGTTCGCCATCTGGGAGGTGCCCCAGGCCTCCACGGGGTTCTCTCCCTTTGAACTACTGTATGGACGCCACCCCCGGGGCATACTGGATATAGCTAAGGAGATCTGGGAGGAGGAGCCTACCCCGGGAAGGAGTGTTATTGATCATGTGCTCCAGATGAGGGACCAGATAGCTCAAGTCACCCCCATTGTGCGGGAACATTTAGAAAAGGCCCAGGGGGTCCAGCAAGCCCACTACAATCGCCAGGCCACGGTGCGGCGATTTCAGCCAGGGGACCAAGTAATGATATTGGTGCCCACTGCCGAGAGCAAGCTGAGAGACTGCAAGGAACTTGCAAGTCCAAATGGATTTGCTCACAGAAATAGAAAATCTTGGAGCCTGTTATTACATCTTCATTATAAAAGTATTAAATACCCAATGCACAGTAGATGATACTTCCTATACTGAAACATATTTTTATTTGAAAGATTAATGTATACTACACCAGAAAGAAGAAAATATATCAAACGTGTATCTCAATTTAAAAAAAGAAAAGGTGAATAAAAAGAAAAGGTAAATTAGCACAATAGTTGTTGTTGTGTAGGGGCAGAAATTTTACACGTCCAGATAAGATCTCCAGTATCTACAGAGTTTTAGCTTGCAAAAAAGTCTTAGGAATTCTATGAACTGCAGATTACTATCAAATGCATGGATTTTCCTCAGAAACTCCCTAACTTCTTTAAGGATATAAATTCTGATTACTATATATGTAGATAGATAGATAAAATTACAATTCTATGTCCTGAATATCATAATGTACATTGAGTACACTGAACATCATGAAGTAAATTGATCTAGCAGATAAACCAGAAAAACTATTTTTAAATCATGAGTAAGTGTGTGTGTTAAATATGCTACTCTTCTTCCTATTCTGCAGCAGAAGCTCTAGACTTTCTGTTTTGGTGAAGGCAGCTTAGTACCCTTGTGTGTTATGAGTTACCTTCTTGATGAAATTTGATGATATAGTGTGGCCCTCTCAAATAAATTAGCTTGTTCAGTTAAATGTTTCCATTTAAATAAAGTTCCTTGAAACAGGAAGTTAAAAGCTCTGATTCCATCTATATTATCTGAACATTTACTATAATTTAGTATGTAGAATATTTTTATTGAGCAGCTTCACATATTAACTCATACAGTTTAGTGAGACTTCATTGGTCTGCACATCTTAACTCATGAGTTACATGCACACACGCACGCAAGCACACATACCAAACCAAAAAATACAGTGGTCCTTCCTCACTCCTCATTAAAAGAAGGTGGTAGTGAGGTCTCAGATAAAGCAAAATCTCCCAGTCAAAATCCAAATAACTTTATTCTTCTTCAGAACTACTCTCTTCCATAATACATAATACAGAAAATTGCAAGTTGATAACAGCTGGGCAGGTGGCAAATTGTGACAACAGTTACTGTCTCACTAAGAATTTGCACATATGTCAACTCCGGATGTGTGTGTCTGTGTGCGTGTCTCCCAGAAGATGGGCTTTAGTTCAAAGAGGAATGAATTCAGGGAAATCTAAAGGCCTGTGTTATGCTGGTGGTCAGATTAGATTATCACAGTTGTCCCTTCTGTTTGAACCCTTCTGCTCTTGTCATCTTGTCTCCCTTGTTTCCCCAACCCGAGACCATTTGTTTGTCTCTGCGATGTCCATCCCACACAAGGCCTGGAGGGGTTAAGATGGATAAGTGGTCCTATTTACTACCAGGCTGCCCCTGGACAAGGAAACAGGGAGCAGAGATTTAATCAGAAGAAGCTCACCTGGGCAGGAACAGGAAGGGTCTTATATAAGCCAGGAAGCTGGCAACAGAAGGGGCTGCAAGGAAGGAGTCTGCAGTCATTCCCTGGGAGAGGGGAGGGAGGTGTGTCTGGAGCTAGAGGCAAGTAGTCTACAGCAACTCCCTGGGATGGGGGAGTGTGGGCTGTCAAATCCAGAGAAGAGGGAGAGCCAAAGAAGCAGGCAAGGCTTAAGTAGCAGAAAAGCAGTAAGGTGTGGGGTAGATCAGACCTTGGCTGCCAGTCAAAGGGCCCCTGATTTGGGACTCAGAGTAGAGGATGGGTCTGGGTACCCCTACCATCCACTGGCGAAGTGGCACATTTGTAGCAGTAAAGAGAATGCTGCCGTTTTATATGGAGGGACTATGATATCCGCCCTCCATCCCCAGCAAGGGAAACTTATCTTATGACCTGGCTGGAGGGGCAAGTCACAAAGAGATTGTCCCCTGAGTGGCAGACAGCAAGAGAATAATGTGAAAGACACCACTGGAGGAATGTGCAATGCCTAATCCCCAGCATAGCCAGAACTCACTAGTGGTGAGTTAACCCCAGTCACAGTCTCATCTACTTGTTATCTGCTGCCCTTTATAATGTCAGCTTTAGGGACAGAGATGTTTTTTTCTTACAGTGACTAACACAATGGGTCCAACCTGGCTATGATTTTTAGGTGCCATTGCAATGTAAATGTTAAATTATAATGTCATAGTGCCTTTTCTGTAAGGCTGGTTATTATGGAAAAAATAGAACAAATCTTGGCACACAGTGGCTTAACTTTTAAGTTCATTTTCCATTACAAAGGTATTTAATAGCTCTTATTAATAGTTTTAAAAACACAACTAAAAAAAAATCATAGAAGAGTCTTTGCTGATATGAGACTAAAAATAGCCTTGACATTTTTGGAAGAAATATTCCTAAGTATCACTAAAATAATACCTGTGACAAAACCAGTTTTAATTATGAAGTGTTAGCATGGGTACAAATTCAGTATAATTCTCAATTCTTGGACAATAACCAATATTTTCAAATTTGGATGTCTTATGTTATATATCTCAATCTATATTTAGGCATCTAGAAAAGACCCTGCTACTGGATTCACTTGGGATAAGAAAGGAAGTAAAGGGGAAAACACAAAATGTAAACCACCCCAAAAATATATTTGTATTTTCCTTTCTTTAAAAATTAGAAAATTTTTAATTGTGAAAGAGGTATCATTTTTCCTAGCTCTAATCATTATGTATGAAAATAGATTCTAGTGTTACCATTCTATGTAGTTTTGAAACAGATGTTATTCAAGTCTTAATAAAAACATAGTAAATCTGTTGTATCTTAATGAAACAATTGGCACCACTAATAAAAGAGGGACATTTAGCTTGTGATAAAGAGGAAATCCTTTTATTCTGATAATTTAGGTATTTCTGACTAAATTCCTATCCTTAGATTGCATGCCTGATTTTTTCCCTTCATCATAAGTTAAATGTACCTCTTTGAATGGTGTAACTATGATTTGAGAGAATATTAATATATGTTTTTATTAAGACTTGCACCAGATCTACACTACAAAGTTTTGTCAGCATAGCATTGTCAGACTGGGATGTAAAAATAAATCCACATCACTACGTAGCATAGCTAATCTGGCAAAGCCCCAGTGTAGAAGCAGGTATGCTAACATGAGAGGACTTCTGTTGGTAAAGCTAATGACATTTGGGGAGATGGTGTTACTATGCCAGCAGAACTCCACCTTCTCTCAGCGTACACTGTACCTACATTTAGAGGATCTCCCAGTATAGCTGCATTGAAGAGCCTGTGTACTCTAGATAATGCCTTGCATAACTTCTGTTTCAGAATTGTCATAAGATAGTAATTCTGCCATCTTTGTGTTGTGGCTTATTGGTGGCAAAGTGGTAAAAATGGTTTTGCCTTGGAGAGAAATAATTCTGTTCAACAAATGTTGAGTAAGTGCTCACATAGTCTTGAAAGCTTCTGGTTTTGTCATGCTGCTCAGATATCATGGCAGTACGCACGGTAGAGGAACCTACATAGAAAGATTTACCAAATGTAATATTATCATAGAACATAATTTATTCTGTGATCAGTGAGTAAAAACCACTTCTGCTTTATGGATATTGTACATGTTGATGGTTTCAAATTTTGCATATTATAGCAAAAGTGGAAAGGATGAAGTAACAGGACAGCTGTTTTTTTAAAAACCAAGAGGCCTTGAGCCAGTCAGCGCACACCTTGCTTCACCCTGCTATACTGATGCCAGGTGCAGGTTAAGAGGAGGAAAACCTAACAGTTGATTCCTGGCTAGGGAGGAAAGCTGATGCACTGACTGAAAAGGAAACATTAATTTGTAATTATTCCCTAAATATTCCATAAAATTATTGAATATCTATTCAGGAATATAATACAATGACTTTTACTGTTGATAAAGAACAGGACAGTGAATATATGAAATATTTGAACATGTACAAGTCAACTGATCCAGATAATGTATATCCTACATTATGAAAAACCTGGAAGATAGTGAAAGACTAGAGGGAAATAAATGTATTACTAAACTTCAAAAAAGGAAACAGTAATGATTCTGGCAATTATGATCCTATAAAACTAACTTCTATCCCCAGTAAAATGATTGAACTAATACTGAGAAAGAAAAAATCATTAAACATCTTGAGGATAATGAGCAAAAAGCTTTTTTAAAGAGCAACTGATGGGGATAAGGGAGATGAGATCCAAATTGGCTTGGGTAAGAACAGTCATATGTTTGAAAAGTGACTGAAGGACCCTAATGAAGAAGACAGTAAATGGAGAAGTATCAAGCTGAAGGTGGTGTCTAGTGAGATATTGAAGAGATATGTTAGATTTAGCCTTAACATCTTTATTAATGATCTAGAAAAGGAAGTAAACAGTGCAGTAAGTGAATTTGCAGATGACACTAAATTTGAAGTGACTGTGAGCACTAATGAGGAAAGAGATATTGGAAAGATGGGCAGAAAATAAAAGTCAAACTAAAATTTATTAAGAAAATATCATCAAAACAGACATTTAATGACAGAGTGGGAATTCATCCATCCCTTTGAAATTCCTGGAAATCTCAGAAAAAGATTACATGGTGGTTGCCAATAAGTGGTTTACAACTGCCACTTGAAAATAAAATGAGCGGTAATCACAGCATTCCTTGTAGTCTGTGCTATATGCTAGAGCTGGTCACTTTTTTTATGAGAGTTCTATCGGAAAATGCTGATTTGGCAACAATCAGCATGTTTTTGGGAATGTGTTCATAGTGTCAAAACATTTGATGGGAACCAGCCAAGCAGCCTGATCAGCTGGCTGGCAGTATGGTTGCCTGGCTAGCCTGCCACCCGGCTGCCCAGTTTCTCTGCTGCCTGAAGGGCTAACCGGCTCCTCAGCTGGCTTGCCAGCTGATGGCTTTCCAAATTGCTCCTTGGCTTTCTGTGTGCCCATCAAAGAATCATAAAAGATTAGAGATGGAATGGACATTAGCAGGTCAACTAGTCCAACCCCCTGCTCAAAGCAGGGCTAACTCCAACTAAATCATCCCAGGCGGGGCTTTGTGAAGCAAGACCTTAAAAACCTCTAAAGATGGAGATTCCACCACCTCCCTAGGTAACCCATTCCAGTGCTTCAGCACCCTCCTAGTGAAAAAGTTTTTACTAATATCCATCCTAGTCCTACCCCACTGCACCTTGAGACCATTGCTCTTTGTTCTCTCATCTGCCACTACTGAGAACAGCCTCGCTCCATCCTCTGTGGAATTCCCCCTTCATGTAGTTGAAGGCTGCTATTAAATCCCCCCCCACTCTTCTATTCTGCAAGCTAAACAAGACCAGTTCTCTTGGCCTCTCCTCATAAGTCATGTGCTTCAGCCTCTAATCATTTCCTTTGTCCTTTGCTGGACTCTATCCAATTTGTCCACACCCTTCCTGGAGTGGAGGGGGGCCCTAAACTGGGCACAATACTCCAAATGTGGCCTTACCAGTGCTGAATACAGGGGAATAATCACTTCCCTCAATCTTCTGTCAATGCTCCTACTAATGCAGCCCAATATTTTTTCCTGTGAGGATGAGCATAACAACCCTCTCAGGTCAGTAGTAGTAGGCACTTCACAAATCTCAGCCACTCTAACTCATTTACCCTTGACATCTGGTAGGCATTGAATTTCAAAATGGAGTTCTTTCCTGAAATTGATGCAAAAATTAAATTAATTGCCAAAAAAAATAAGGGCTCATCCCAGCCTATTATGATGTGACCAATTTTTTGTCCAAACCTACTGTTATCTCCTTGATACATGTCCCACAATCAGTTGTGTACTTTGGCTGCATTGTTTTCACATCATCATGTATACACTATAGGCAGATCAACTTTACAGTCATCTCCTTCTAAGGTGGCTTGGATCACTGTCTGACTACAGCCCGAGTCAAAGACTTTGAACTCTTTCCTTGAGCCATCACCGAGACCATCAATTTGGAGTTCTTTTTCAAGCACAGCTTTCTGCAGGCTAGCCCTGGATGTATTTGCATTCCACAAGAAGGCATTCTGTCTTTGAGTCCTGTCTTCCCACAGGAGTAGCTAGCTATTGTGCTGGTGTCATTGGCATCTTTCCTAGCTGGGGGTAAACTCTGTTGTTGAATAGTGGCAGGATTTGGCCTGCAGCACCAACATCAGTTGCTTGATATTCTTAGTTAGTTTTGCATCCGAGCCTCACTCCTTAATTCCTCTAGATGTCCCATAGTCTCAGTGGAGAGCTGATTGTGGTGGAGGATGTTCCAGTGGGTGGACCCCTCAGAGTAACTGTTGACTGTTTGTCACCTTCTCGGATCTCTCTCCTGTCTGTCTCACATGTAATCAAGGCCCTGGGAAATTCCATCTCGGTCAGTTCTTTGGATTTATGATGGGATGTACTACTCACAGTGGCCCTGAAAGAGTTAATTAGGCCAGATGGGCTTGATCAACCAAGCAAGCTGCAAATGGGAAGTTTTTGGTAGTGTGTAGGGTGTTCATTAGGAAGATGCTCACCTGTGAGGGAACAGGTGAGATTTTTAAAAAGCCAGGAGACTGGCAACAGTATGGGTGTGGCAGGGAGGAAGCCTGTAGTCTCCTCCCCTGAGGAAGGAGAGATAGGAACCCCTGAGAAAAGGGAGAAGAACCTATAAGGAAAGGTTTTCCTAGTGGGCCTAAGAGAGAAGGCAGTCCTGGGATCCCCTAACATTCACTGAAGAATGGTATTGTTTGCAGAAGTGAATGGGAAAACTGTGGGAGTGACCTAGTCAGGGCAGCAGGCATGAGGACTTTCTGACACTGCTTGTGCAGACAGACTTTGAAAGGCTCCCTTGGAAGGGGAAATCAGTGTGATCTGGCTGGAGGGCTGAGTCATGAAGCAGCTGAACTGCAACTTTGTGAGAGGAAGGGAGAGAAGAAAGACAGTGCTGAACTGGGTTAAACTAATCCCCAGAAGGAAGTGTTACCCAGCAGTAAGTAGAGCACTACATTAAAGGCATCTACAAAGTCCTCCATTTGCTGCACCATGTCCAACAAAATTCCCAAGTGGTGCCTCAATACCAACTGTCAGTGTGTTACTAGTAATATCCTAATATATTGTTTGATCACAATTACATTGGTCACCTGGGCTCTAGACTGTTCTCCCATGTGAAGCCACTATAAATAATATTCCATTACACACTGCACTACTACCCAGAATCTAGCCCCGCTAGGGTAGGTTACACATCTGAAACATTAGCAATGGATTTCCTCATAAGTGTCCAAATAGTCCAAGATGGTGGACTTTACTTGCTTGTAATTTTCAGCCTGCTCTACATCCAGGTTGTGGTAAGCTGCCTGTGTCAGATTCGTCAAGTGTGGAGCCAAAATCAAGACCCACTGTACAAGCAGCCTGAGATGCCATCTTCTTGACTATAGCTAAAAAGGTCTCAAACATGATCTGGCCCTCTGTCACCGGCCATCCTGTCCGGCTGGCTGGCTGCAGCCTTCCCTTGGGTCCCAACTCCGGGGGATGCCACAGCACCTTCTTAAAAGGGGAAATAGCAATTAGTCTTACACCCGGTCCTCAGGCAGGGTGGGCGGGCAAGCAGTCTTACACCCTTGTCTCTTTGGGGAAGGAGTCGAGACGAGCAGACTTCCAGCCGTCCGGCTGGGGAGTGGAGGACTCTTCCTTCGGGGAAGCTAAGGAGAGGGGGACACAGGCCCATCCGTCTCCACTGCATCCCAGCCCAGGGTCCTATCAGTGGCACAGCTGTCACCACTGATTCAGCAGGGCTCCTGCTGCAACACGCCATTGGGGCTGGGCCTCTAACTCAGCCACTGTGTCTGGCTGTCCCTGGGCCCCTTCCTCCCCAAGTTCCCACGCACCCACTCCCAGTATGCTGTAGGGATGCTTGGCCCACAGCTGGCTTACCAGTCCCTCCTCATCAATGGGCAGTAAGGTCCTCTGCAAGGGGCAGCTCCTCCAGGTCACAGGATTCGCAGGGGCTCTCAGCATCCAGTAGCTCCTCCAGGTCCAGCCCAGCCTCTGGAGGGTCAGCAGCAGGCAGCTCATCTAAGTCCAGCCCAGCCTCCGGAGGGGCCTCCCATCAGGGTTGTTCAGGCTCCTCAGGATTCAGGGAGCACCGACCAATCTCTGGGGCCTGTGGGCCAGTCCCAAGCACCCAGCCCCAGAGGCCCTACCCAATCCCAGGACCAGGGAAGGTCAGGAAGCCAGCAAGGTGTTCCTTGCCTCTGTCAGGGTCCAGCAGGGCAGCACCTCTGTCTCCCTCCGTTGTCCTTCCCTCACTGAGGTCTGTGGCCTGGCTTTTATACCACCCCCTTCCTGCAGGGGCTCCGCCTCTCGGCCTCTGGTTGGTCGGGCGGGCTGGCCCTATCACGGTCTGTCCTGGTTGTTGCTGGGAAGACTGGCGGGCTGGCCCTATCACAGCCTGACCACCCTGTTGCCGAGCAGACTTGTCTGGCAGGCCATACCTCCAGCCAGTTGGCTGTGGCCTTCCCTTGGGTCCCAACTCCGGGGAATGCCGCAGCACCTTCTTACACCCCTTCTTCATTACCTTCATAGGTATTGGTGGGGAACCCCTTGTCAGAAGCATGCCACACACTGGAGGTCCTGGGGATCATAGGGCTGGAGCTATCTTTCGTATCATATCCTTGTGGCACTCAGGCTGCTGTATTATCTGTCCCATCAGCAGCTGTTGCTGTTATTTGGTTTGAACTTGCTGTTGGGTGTTTCTCTGCTGCAATAATTGCTGCTGGAACTGTTGTTGCTGAGATGCTTCTTGTTGCTGCCTCTCCACTAGTCATTCACAGCTCCAGTCATGTTCCATCTTGCTCAGAGCTGCCTAGTTCTTTCACTCTGATTTTTTTAAACCCTGGTATCAAGTGTAGTTTTACCCTCATTCTTCACACTTTGTGGTGGATGTGAGCCCCACCAGATGATTATTTTGGGTTCCATATCTTCTCCGGTACTTAGTCCTTCACCTGCTTGTGGCAAATACAAGAGGCCCTCCAAATAAACAACAAACAAACAAACAGGATTCTTTCTGTCAGCCTCCAGAGTTTAAAAAAAAAGGCAAAGGTGGTCAGTCTCTTAGGAAGTGTGTCAGTCACCCCTTTGGTTTATCTGTAGCTCTAGTGTCCTTGATCAGGGTTAAGGTTCTGTCTGTAGTCCCCCACCTTTAGTTAACCCTGCATTGTATCTGGTCCATACAGTCAGACAGTGGGCAAGGTCTGTGATCATCTTCCTCTTTGCTGATCTATCCCTGAAGATAGCTGTTTCTGAAGCACAGCTATTTATCAACTCTTCCTATGGCAGGCTTTACCTTTAGAAGCTTCCTTTCTCCAGTCAGTTGTGTCTGGTTAGTGCTGGCTGAGCCCTGACTAGCTCATTAGCTTTCTTTGTACTAGGGTGAGGGTGTGTCCCCTCACAGAGATGTTAAACAAAAGTTACAAAAGTTTGACATATTTAAAACAGCAGGTTCAGATAACTTGCATCCAAGAGTTTTAAAAGAGCTGGCTGAGGAGTTCACTGTACCATTGATGTTGCTTTTTAATAAGTCTTGGAGCACTGAGGAAGTTCCAGAAAAGGAATGTTTTACCAAGTTTTAAAAAGATTAAATGTGATGACCCATGTAATTATAGGCCTGCCAGCCATAGGTTAATTCTGGACAAGATCATGGAGTGTCTGATATGGGACTTGATTGATAAAGAATTAAAGGAAGTTAATGTAATTAGTACAAATCAACATGGGTTTATGGAAAATAATTTGACAGGATCTATTTTGATAGCTCTTTTTGGCAAGATTACAAGTTTGGTTGATAAAGGAAATAGTGTTGACTTAATATACTTAGACGTCTGTAAGACTTTGACTTGAAATCACATGATGTTTTGATTGAAAAACTAGCACATTATAAAATTAACATGGCACACATTATATGGATTAATAACTGGCTAACTAAGAGGTCTCAAAATGTAATTGTAAATGGGGAATCTTCAACAAGTGGGCGTGTTTCCAGGCAGGACCAACAGGCATTGGTTCTTGGCTCTCTGGAAGAAAACATAAATTCATTACTGATTAAATTTACAAATAACACAAAAATTGGGGGACTGATAAATAAGGAAGAGGCCTGGTCACTGATTCAGAGTGATCTGGATTCCTTGTTAAACTAAGCTCAAGCAAACCATATGTGTTTTTAATATGGCTAATTGTAAATGTATACATATAGGAACAAAGAATTTAGGCCATACTTCCAGAATGGGGGACTCTATCCTGGGAAGGAGAAACTCTGAATATTATTTGGGGATCATGGTGGATAATCAGCTGAATATGAGCTCCCAGTGTGACACACTGTCCAAAAGAGCTAATGTAATCTTGGGATGCATACACCAGGGGCATCTTGAGTAGGAGTAGAGAGGTTATTTTTATCTCCATGTGCGGCACTGATGCATCTGCTTTCGGAATATTGTGTCTAGCTGTGGTGCCCACAGTTCAGAAAGGAGGTTGATAAATTAGAGTTTGGAGAAGAACCATAAAAAGTTTAAAGGATTAAGAAACATGCCTTACAACAGACTCAAAGAGCTCAATCTATGTATCTTAACAAAGAGAATATTAAGGGTTTATTTGATTTCAGTCTATTAGTACATCTATGGGGAACAAATATTTAATAGGCTTTACAGTCTACCAGAAAAAGATATAACATGATCCAATGGCTGGAAGCTGACACTAAATAATTCAGACTGGAAATAAAGTGTATATTTTTGACAGCAAGATAATTAACCATTGGAACAATATACCAAGGGTCATAGTGGATTCTCCATGAGTGACAATTTTAAAATCAAGTTTGGATGATTTTTTTTTCTAAAACAGATGTTCTAGGAATCATTCTGGGGAAGGTCTATGTCTATGGCCTGTGGAGGTTAGGAAGGTCAGAGTAGGTGATCACAATGGTGCCTTCTGGGTTTGGAATTTATGAATCTGTATTTTATTAATATTCTCTACTCTGCAGTGCTCATTTTGCACTGTTCATAGTGTATCAATGGAACAGAAACTTCCTGAATATGCCCTGCTAGAGATACCATGATGGGTGTACAGCTGATAGAGGTAGCTCTTATGTTTCCCTTCCTGTAGACTTTAGCAGTTAGAGTTGAGAAATTGTGCTCCAGCATTCTTTATTTTTCTATGGTCCACGAGTTATCATAGCAATCTGGAGTCTACTAACTTAAATTGGGGCCTGAACAGGGGCAGAAAGTTAATGAGCTCTAACTAGACACCTAACTAACTCATCTCCATACAAAAGAAGCCAAATACAGCAGAGACTCTTCCCCATTAATTTTGCAAAGCACTTTGGAATATTTGGGGTTGACTGCTGCTGTCTAGTAAGAGATTATGTATGAATCAAAATTTTTCGCAGTAATGTTTTAATTACATATATGTTTACAGTGATATTGTAACCATACTGGTCACAGGATAGCTGAGAGAGAAGGTGTGTACCTTATCTGAGATAAGGTAATATCTTTTTTGGACCATTATGCTGTTGAAAGAGACAAGCTTTCAAATGACACAGAGCTCTGAAGAAAAAGTTGGTCCAATAAAAGATATTGCCTTACACACCTTGTCTCTTTAATGACACAGAGAAATTAACAGTACTTGTTTGTGTCCTGTTCAAATTAAGCACTAGAGAATGGTTATCTCTCTGCCAATAGCCTGTGGAAAAGAGACTCCTCTCCTCCTCCTTCCTGATAATGAAACTCCCTGAATACAAGGGGAGCCTGATTTCACTAATTGTAGCACACATTGCCCCAAAAGACAACTAGAGACATAGTCTCACTTCCTGCACACTGGCAAAGAGGGGGAGGGGGAATTTTCTGTACTTGCTCAATGACTGTAGGATGTGTAATTCAAAGGTGCGTGCCCTCTTTGACATTCCTGGAGGCATTATCCTGTTTGCTGACCTATTATAGACTAATTATGCATTATAGACACATTTTGCAGCTTCAGTAGATGTTTGCTCCACTAGCCAAATGCCTTTCAACACCACTGCTTAGTGTCACATCTCTTCCCCCTGCAGCATGGCTTTAGCTGTTAGAATAATAAAATAATGTTCTAATACATTTGTTCTATTAGAATATGAAATTCCAGTGGTTTGCGGAGTATTGAGAAGGAGGAGTCAATATTCATATAAAAAGAAAAACTGAGGCTAAAAAGCTAGAAGAACAAGCATATTTTAAGTCTGATACTAATAGAAGGCCTATTGACTGGGATTCTGTTTGTTTTATAATAACATAGAAAAGGTAATGTGTGTCTTCATTTGATTAACTGAATATCTGTGATTTGAGTTTTATGTGCACCTGAAACTGGAAATGAAATGTTTTTAGAAGCACCACATTAGGAAGCCAGGATGGATGACACTCTGAGATATTATCCTTTCCTGTTTTAATGAAACCCAAACCAATCTACATTCTAAAAGTAGTTTGATTTTTCTTCTCACTGTTGTACTATCAGATAGCAACCTTCTCTCTGGGGATTCCATTCATGCTGAGATTGCACCAACTAGTGATTACACTGCTGAATCAGTCTGTAATCAATCTTACATCCTACAGATCTCCTTTGGTATTTTCTCTTTGATCACCGCCTAATGGGAAACACAGCATGTTAAAGAATAATGAAGTTTCATCTAATTGTATCTATACTGAAGAGCCTCCAGGCACCCCTTTTGTTGCCTCTAATGAAATGGTTCATAATAGTCTGTTTATGTGCACAGCATAGATTAATACTATATGGTTAATTTGATTTCTTTTGAATGAAAAGAATATACTAATTTTCAATACTTTATTTAACTCTCCATCCAATATCTTTTCCCATGATGCCATTTTATGATATTCTTAATTCTCTAGTTTCCCTCTCCATTTTAAATTTCTCATTGACAATAACTCCAGCAGGACTTTTTATTTCTCTGGAGCCCACTTCCTTTTGTGCTTTCATCAATTCTGCTTAGTGAATCAGCCAGCAAAATTCATCTTCAGAGTATGTTCATTATGCAATTAACATAAAAATGCCTTCCAAAATACTTTATGATTTGTAAATCTAAATGATACTAAAATTGGGTCTCTGAGTGTGCTGCTCAACATTTAATAGTAGCTTCACTGCTGCATTATGGGTCTGATCCAAAGCCCTCTGAAGTCATTAGGAGTCTTTCCGATGGCATTTTTAGACTTTAGATCAGGCTGTACTTTACAACTCCTTGTTTTTAAACGTTTGTTTTTAATTGCACAGTATTTCACTTTGGAAATAACAACTATTCCTTGGGAAAATGAAATGAAAAAAAAAATTTCAACTGACTATTCCCAGTATCGATGTTATTTCCTCATTCCTCAAGAAATCCTCAAATATGAACTGAAACAGTAGTTTAATAAATGAATGCTTAATTAATTGTGTAAAGCACTATATGAAATGGTTTTACTATAAGTCAGATTTCCAAAGAAGTGCGCAATCAGGGCCAGAGCTTTAAGAAAGCTCAGTGTATTGAAGTTAAAAGTCTTTTGAATATCCGGCCAGAAGAGTCAAAATGGGAGGCCCTGTGTGCTGAGCACTTTTCTAATGTCAGCCCTTATTTAGGTGTTTAAAGAGGAGCAAAGCTCTTTTGAAAATCTCACTCCAATTCTGGATCCTCAACAGGTAAAATCTGGCCTTATCTATGCAAATTATTATAGTTATTCAAAAAAGAGAGCTTTGAAATCTAAGTCAGTAAAATTATGAATGACTACACACTCTAAATATTCACTTCACAGACATTTATTCCTTGATACAATTTCCATTCAAGTGAATGGGAACCTTTCCTTTGACTTTGATGGGAGTTGGATTAGGTCCTGAGAAAGAAGTGGAAAGCCAAACAAATAATATAAATACTCCTATTCACTGATATTCTATTAATTTTACCACAAATGACCCCTGTGCTAATAGGATCTGAAGATAGCAAAATCTTCCTGAAAGAATTTTATGAACCTACTTTACTTACTTTATCTCCTCTCCTCACCCAGAAAAGAAAGAAAAAGAACAAACTCTAGTTATGGGAACATAAAATAAAACTTTTCTGTAAACAGACAACACATGGCAAACTATGATAAATTCTATAGACTAATGAGATAGATAATATACTTTGGATAATCTTTAAATTAAATAGCATTTTTAAAAGACAATAACTACATCTCAGAATGCATTTGGAGCAGTTCTTAGGTTGTCTTTTCACTTCTGAGGACAGCACAAAATAGTTAACTCCATATGAATACATATATTATATTTGAAGGCTAGACTAGCATCCCTTGGCAATCATGTTTCAGACAATATGATTTTTATTTTTTATTCAGTTGCAGATCCCTGTCATTACTGGCAAAGAGTATGAAAACTGAAACAGTCTTTAACAGATGTTACAGAAGGTGTTTTGTGATGGGAAGGCAGGAATAGTCACATATCAAGTAAATGGATCACTCTAAGTTACTCTATATGTCCTTGTTTTAATGGAGTGGTGCCTTTATCTTAGTGCTCAGTTAAGGCATCGTCTATTGGCTCTTGTTGCTTGACTGCTTCCTCCTGGTGCTGAATTTCCTATTCAAAACTTGTCTGGTCTCATCTTTCCTACAGTTCATAACGTAACTAACTCAGATGATAAGAAATCAGGCAGGAGTTCAGTATTTGTAGTCTGCATTGAAGAGAAACAAGGGAGACAAAATTATTAAGGCAAAAAGAAATTCAAACAGCCCCACTTGTGGCAAATGTCTGAAGCTGCAAGGAAGAAACTTTGCTTTCAAGATCCAAATTTTCAGAGACCTCAAAATAGCCTCTAGCATTTTACCTCCAATTTTACATGTTTCAGTTTTGTGCAGAAATAGTGTGTTTAACCAGCAAACAGAGGGATAGTGAGAAAAAACTGAAAACTCAGACATGAAAAATTGTGAGCCCAATTTTAAAGGTAACTAAACTTTCATTTTTGGAATACTAAGAACCAGATCTTCAGCTAGTATAAATCAGAGTAGATTCATTGGTTTCAAAAGCAATTGTTTCAATGAATTGTTTCATTGTTTCAATGAAGCTATACTGACTTTTACCATCTTAAGACCTGACCCTAAAATGGGCCATCTTAGATTAAGGATAATTCTTGATTTATTCCACCCAGCCAAGAACTACCTCAGGCCACGAAATTATTTGCTGTGATTCTCCCCTAGTCATTATTACAGGGCTGCTCTAAATTATGCTGCCAAAAACTTGTGGAATGCCATACTCCTCCTAGAACACCCCTCCCCACTCCACCACACTCATATTTTTATGTGCCTGTGTGGATATAAGGGATGTAAAATTGGCTAGGGTGGTTTGTCACATCCAAAGATTACCTTGTGTCAGGGGATTCCTTGGCTTTCCCTTTCTGGCAGCTTTCCAGCTGCTTTGCACTGCTGAAGCAAGGGTTGAAGAATCATCCCACTGAGTTAGAGAAAAATGACTTTTGGGGAGTCTAAGGGGTGGAAATGTGACATCAGAGTAAAACATTTCACTGATTCTTTTAAAATTAAAATAATATACTTTTATTAGTATATGATGTACTGTATATACTGATGTAACAGACATTCCATGCTATCCCTGCTCTAGTTACTGTACCCCATCCATTCCGTCACACCTGTTTTCTTTTCTGCTGGCTGACTGAGAAATATTGCTTTTCCATAGACCTTTTAGAAAATACTCATCTTAATGCAGCTGTCCAGTCAGATTCTGTACTTCTATAAAGATGTATACACATACAGTAAAATTTTAAGCATACAGATTTTCTGTACATCTCCCATCAGGGCAGGAGTGCTTGCATATGAACAAGACCTCTTTCCTTCTTTCTCTCTCTCTCTCTCTCTCTCTCTCTCTCTCTTCTGATCAGGAGCTTTTTTTTTTAATTGTTTCAGATAAATATGAGATGCAGTGAATTATGTTTCACTCTGAAACTGTATAGTTAAATGGTACAAAAGATTGGATTCTGCCATGAAACCACTTCACTTTTCAGTGGTTCATGTTTCAGTGCAATTGTGATATCTCATTTACCTCTCTCTGATCTCTGAAAACCACCTCTCCTTCTCTGCTGCTACTGAGAAAGTCATGGGAGCCAGAGAATGAGCAAGACATCAGCAGAGATTTGCAGCTTTGGACTGCCTGTGAGAAACTGCAGAAATCAGGGCAGGAAAAAAAGAATTTTTTAATGAGCAAAACTGTCACTTTTTGCAGAGATTTTGTGTCAGATTCATCCCTGGAATAATCCTCCTGGATCCTGCTGATGCAAACCACATGAAGAAGTTGCTCCTATCTACAGAAGTAGGGCAAATCTACACTACAAAACATCAATGTGGCATGGTTGGGGAAGGCACAGCTATAAGAATACAGGCCTGTTCAGAAAGCTACAAGTAGGGACTCTCCTTCCAGACTAGAGGATTACAATTGGGGATGTTAAAATGCCAGTAGTAATACTGGGTGACTTACCCCTACACCTTCTTCCCATGGCTCATGAAGTCTTACATCAGCCACCTCAACAACAGCAAGGAGTGCTTAAACTACAGCAGCTGCAGAATGACTGTTGAATGTGTCTTTGGTCATTTGAAAGGCCGCTGGTGCTGTCTACTCATGAGATTAGACCTCAGTGAAAAACATATCCCCATGTTTATAGCTGCCTGCTGTGTGCTTCAGAATATATGTGAAGCAAACAGGGAAAAGTTTCGACCTAGCTGGAGGTAGAATGGCTGTCAGATGATTTTTAGCAGCCAGATACCAGGGCTATAAGAAGAACTCAGTGGTAAGCAATACGGCTCAAAGAGGCTTTGAAAGACCATTTTAATAGTGAGCCACAGTAATGGATGCTTTAGAGTGATATGCTTAGATTTTTTTTTCCTTTTTGCACCCTGGTATAAACCATTACAAGGTTTATAATGAATGCTGTGTATATAATGATATGATGTTACAAATGCACCTATTACTATTATCTGTGCATGATATCAGCCCAAGCCAGCATGTGCTGTGAACTAATGAATATTAATTGAGTTTCCATAAACAGACCTTTATTCCAAACCCATTCAAATGGATCTATTTATAACTGAATGAAATTTCATACATAGCAGCAGCCCCAGATGCCATGTGAAAGGTGTGTGTGTGTGTGTGTGTAGGGAGATCCCAGAATGCAGTTCTTTGTGGGCTGCAGAGAGAGGTGAGCTTGGGTCTCTTGAAGTTGAAGGTCAACAATGGTCTCCAGCATGTCTGTTTTCCACTTGAAGTGCTAACATCTCCTGTTGCACGCTCTTTCTTTTTCCTGTGCTTTTCTCCTCTCCACATTATCCCCATCCATTCTGCTTGGTATCCAAACCACCAGAGGCTTGCAGGATCTCTTGGAACATGTCATCCTGCATCCTCTTCCTTTTCCTCCTTATCTAGCTGAGCTGCTCCATGGGTGTGGATATAGAGACTCTCAATGCCACATTTCCAGCTGCAAAAGATACAATTAACAAAGGTACTATTGTGAATGTATTCACAAAATAAATGGAAACCTGATATACTGAACCCACTCCCCTTGATCCATACAAGTTACAAACACTCCGTTCTCACTTCTTCTTGGGATTCATAGAACATGGCTCCCAGTCCTGGTGAGTAGGCCCGGTGGGGAAAGGGAGAGTTGAGACAATATATTGTGTGTATGGTGGGGTTAGGTAACAGGCATGAGCGATGCCGATAGCACAATTGAACTGAATACTAACACTGTTTTCCACAGGCAGTGGTCATTTTAGCTGATATCTCACTCCTGAGGTTAATTGAAGCTGAATTGAAACAGCTCTGGAATGCCTCCAGCTGCAGACTAGGTCCCTATCTTGCTAGCCTGTTTGCTGCAATAGTGCCTGTTGAAGTAATTGTGGAGTGGCATGGGAAAGTGTCTTACTGCAGCAGAAGAAATAAGCAGCCCTCCCCAGTACCCTTCAGCAGAGGACTGGAGACTACCTCCAGGTAATTTTCATTGAGGTCTCTATGGAGATCCCAGTGCACATAAACAAATTTTTCTGCAGGACCCCCTCTGCCTAAATGTACAGCAAAATGAGAAGCCAATAGCAACTCTACCTCTATTAGTTATTTCACTAACTCTTCTAGCATGATTAAAAAGAGTAAATGAACCGATGTGTCCCTGCAATATCAAAGCAAATGGTAAATTATCAGATGATATTTCCTCTGCATCAGGCTCACCTGTGCTGAACTGTAGGGACTGGATCAACTGCTCAGAAGTCAAAAACAGGTCCTGGCTCACTGCAGCACTGGATTCCCTTGTTGCCTATATCCTGTATTCCTTCTCTTCCTCATCCAACACCTCCTCCTCACTGTTCAGTCTTGGGACCAATGCCTCCAACTTCCCTAAGGTATCCATGCAGTCCTTGGGGACATGGTGGTGTCTCTGCCAAAGGTGGCTTGCATCTCTTTATAAGTGGTATGTCTGTGGCTCCACATCACAGGGACTGTTAGCCTCTCTTGCCTTCTGGTATGCCTGACACAGCTCCTTGGCTTTCACATGGTATTGCTGTGGGTCCTTCGTATAACCCATTTTTGCATGCTCTGAGCAATCTGCTTGTAGACATTGATGTTTCAATGGTTGGATTAGAGCTGTGCCTGAACAGACTCTTCTCCCCACAGATCCAGAATATCTGCCACCTCCAATGTACTCTAAGCAGGGAAGTGGTTGGAGGGTGGAGCTCATAAAGTCTGCTGGGCAGTTGCTATGTGAGCTCTCCAGGCCGAGCAAACAAGGAATACCTTGAATACCTTGTAGAAATTAAAATGTTCTGCTTTACACTTGTGTGGATTCAGGGGACTGATTTTTATATAGTTACTGGACAGTAGATCCTTGGTATCCATTAACAATAGTTTCTCTGTGCTTTGAGTGTTAAACAGCCGAAAGTGTGGCCTTCTGCTCTACCTCCAACACCCACAGAGAGACTGTCCCAGATAAGATTAAAGTGACAGAGAACGCATGATCATATGTTGAATGAGATAACAGACACTGTGAAGAGGGCAAGGAGGATTACTTTCCCTGAAAAAATGGACAGGGACATTATGCACAGGAGAGCAGCCAAAGCAAATGAGCATGGCATACAGCAGGAGATGCTGGGGATTATGAAGGAACAAACAGACATCTTGAGGCATGTGGTTGACCTTCAGGAGAGACACCTGGAGGCTCAACTTCCCATGAAAAATGGCATTCCAACATTGACGTACTCCCCTGCACCCGCCACACTCATTCCAATAGGCGTGGGGGCCCAAGGCAATATCCAATAGGCGTGGGGGCCACACATTCAGTGATGTATGACAGGGAAGGCTTCTGTATTTAGAAGGAAAAGATTGTGTTTTCCCCATCCCAATTTTATTCCACTATCTTTCCCAGATTTAATTCTTTGTCAGATGAAATATTTTCTCCATACCTGTGTGCAAGAAAAGTCCATGATTTGTAAATGAAATCATCTTTATTAATTTAAATTGCAGTGGGGGGGAAGGTGAGGGACAGGTAAACTGAGGCACAGGGAAGTTGTGCTTGACTTCAACCACAGATAGAGCTGTAGATGGAAACCATGAATCTCATCTCCTTTGCACTCTAAGCACTAACCCACCCTCCCCTCAGTCATGCCAGACAGGGATTTGACCCCGAAGAGAGATCAGTTGTTGGGTTGCTTACTATTCCCCATTCATAAAGTGCTTCCCTCCCTTCACTGGAAGTGCATAATGAGGGGCAAGAGGCTAAATGGCATATAGTGTGGTCTCTCCAGCAGTCAGTTGGGAGGAGGCTTTCATGGTGGTAGATGGTGGGGGCTGGGAATCAGAGCAAATCAAGAGGCGTTTTTCCAAAATACACCCACAGCAGTAATGGCGAGGTTCAGACTACGGGTAAGCACAATACAGATATGCAGCACACATTACTGTGGCCAGTTATACAATGGGTTTACAAAGGTGCCCTGAGATGCATTACTCCACTCTGAACTCTTCTTACAGCCCTGATATCTGGCTGATTAAAATTAATAGACAGCCTCCACACCCCACCCCTATGGAAACTTCTCTCCCTTTGCTTCACAGATATTATGAAGCTCACAAAGCAGGCAGTATAACCATGGGGATATTTTTTTCCACTAACCTAGTGAGCAAACTGCACCAGCGACCTTCAAATGCCCCAGGGCACATATGACCACCATTCTGCACTTCCTGGGCCTATTGTTAAACTGCTTCCTCCTATCGCCCAGGAGTCCCATGTACAGCTTCATGAGCCATAGCACTAAGGGGTAGGCTGGGTCTCCCAGGTGGACTATTGGCATTTCTACATCACCAATGTTGATTTTGTGGTCCAGAAAGAAAGTCCCTGCTTGAAGCTTTCTGAATAGACCCATGCTCTTAAAAATCCATGTGCATCCTGCACCTTCCCAGACCATCCCATGTTGATGTTAGTAAAACACCCCAGTGATCCACCAGCATTTGCAGAACCATAGAAAAGTATCTCTTTCTGTTTACGTACTCTGTGGGAAGGTGGTCTGGTGCCAACGTGGGGATATGTGTGCCATCTATCATCCCCACCACAGTTAAGGAACCCCATTGTGGCAAAACCATCCAGTATGTCCTGTGCATTACCCAGCATCACTACCCTTCTTAGCAGAAGGCAATTATAGACACTACAAACCTGGATCACAGCAAGCCCAATGGTGGATTTCCCAACTCCAAATTGATTCCCTACTGATTGGTAGCCATTTGGCTTTGCAAGCTTCCACATAGCGATTGCCAGTTGCTTCTCCATGTCAGAGAAAGTCTCATTTTAATGTGGCAGTGCTGAAGGGCTGGACAAGTTCCACAGACAATTCCTGGAATGTGGCCTTGTGCATATGAAAGTTCTGCAGCCACTGCTCATCATCCCACACCTGCATAACAATGTGATCCCACCAGTCAGTGCTTGTTTCTCGAGACCAGACCCAGTACTCCAGTGGCTTCCTGGCTACCAACAGCAACTGGAAATTATTTTGTTCCATGGGTTGCATCACGGCTCCTTGAAGGACGTTGCCATGTTCTGTGTGGCAGTTCCTCTCATGGGTTGCAGATAAAATTAGGGGAGGGAGAAAACTGTATCATGGGACAGTGGAGCCATGTTCTCAGTCACCCTGTGAGATTGTTTTCATCCCATAAGGCATTGCAAACTCTTTCCAAAATCCCCTGCTGTGAGATTCACTTTGGGATAGCTACCCAGGGCGTACTGCTGTCAGCATCAATGCAAAAGCTGCTAGTGAGGACACACTCCACTAATACAAGGCATCTGATGTGAACATGCACTGCGAACTTTATTACTGTGGCAGCTGGGTGTTGACTTAACTGAAGTCGACATCAGTTTGTAGTGTAGACATGGACCTAGTTTGCATAGCAGGCTAGTTACTTCGGCAGGAATGACATTTTAGTGCAGACGCTTACAGAGTTAGGTTAGCGTAAACTGCCTTATGCTGACGTAACTTTTGTAGTGTAGACCAGGCCATAATTTCCCACACTGACTGCACACACCTAATGACTTCTCAGAGCAAATTGAGGAGCACTCTTACGAGACTCTTATCTTCAACACAGCCTTGGTCTTTGCGTGTCTGGCAGACAATGATTGAGCAATAGAAAAATCAGCAGTTATCGGAGGCCGAGATCTCCTCTCGACCACTCTGTTTGTCTATATTACTTCCCGCAGAAACTCTGGTTCCCACCTATGAGAGGAGACTCAATCCTGATGGAGACAGTGACATGAAATGTCTTCTGGCAAGAGAACTATTTGAATGCATAGTAAAACCTACTGGGACAAATATATTTCAGATGTTAGCTGGGTTCCTTTCCATCTTCACCCTCCTGTGGACTAATCTATCCTACTAAACGCACTACTAACCATTTCAAGGGCTTTCTACAGTATCACATGGACCTCTTAAGATGATGGAAACTGTCCTTACACCTAACCTATCTGACGTCCAAGTTAAACTTTGGCTTTCTGGCTTTTTTGGCACAAATATTTCAAGCAATCTTGGATCACATTTCAAGAACACTCGAGCTGTTTATTTTGACTGATCTCTCTTTCACTTTTTTCCGAGTCAGGTCTGTTGAGAAATGAGAAAAGTGGTTCCATTTCAAAGGGTGAAAATGTGGCTGATTAAACTTCAAATTCTGTTGAGTTTTGGTGGTGAACTGAAATAAACAGAAAGCAAAGCAAAGCAAAGAAAAAAAAAAAAGATTGACACTTTCTTGGTCTCAAGTTCCAGATTGCTCTGCTATTGGTATCAGCAACAGGAAAATTAGAATTGCCTTATAGATACCTCTGTATAGATTTCAGAAGAATATTTTGATCTACAATCATCTTGAACAATCACAATAAAACAGTATATCTGGCTTTTTGTAAGAGTGCTCAAACTTTGCCATGCTGAAAGCCTCATATGCAGCTTCTTGAGAGCCACACAATTTGCATAAGTCAGCCATTCTCATGTAAATAGCTGGTCAGATGAAGGAGCACTGCATGTCAGGATCAGCAGTTTCTATGGGTCATATCTCAATACGATGGTGGCCAAGAAGCTCACCAAGAATTTTGTGGACTGTATTTTAATTGTAGACCATATTTTAGTCATTTAGGGCTTTTACACCGGAGAAGCAATTTCCAAAAAGGAATATTTTTTGTCCTGTCCCAGCTGTGGCATCTAGATCACTCTATGATGGAGGGAATACATGAAGATAGGATGGTTAGTTTTGTAGTATCAAGTTCAGTGGAGTTTATGCCAGGAGAGGATCTGCTCCATGGTGATTTCCCCCAAATTAACACAAAACTTTATTTATTTATTTGAATTTAGTGAGAAATTCTTCAAACATATGATCATGAGCTAATTGGCTCTCATTTCATTCTCAGGTACTTGTGAGTGGTTGATTTTCATGTTTGCTATTCAACACTCAGGAGGCAAAGGCTCTGAATGTGAATGCCATCTATTTCTTTCCGTACTTCTAATAGACTGTTATAATAGCTCTTACAATACTGAACAATGTATTGTTCATAGTGTACCTCTCCTCTTGTGTAGGGAGGTGGGGAGGGAAGAAAAAAGAAGTGTAATGTATTTAGATTTCTCACTTTAGAATAAGTACAAAAATCACTCAGTTCTGCTCTTTCTTTGAAAAGAAAAATTTTAAAATAACAAAGTTAATCTCTTGTTAAGGTCAGATGTTTGGAGAAGTTTTTTCTTTGTTGGTTTGTTTTTTGTTAAAGATACTGTTTGGGTAAGTTTTATAAGATACTATATAATCAGAGGGTTCTACTATCTAAAAACCTGCCCACCTTTTTTTTCATCTTCAAGTCTCTCTGTCCTTCAAGACCATATCATCACTCACTCTGTCCCAATATTTCCCTGATTTAATTAATCTATCTTTCTCCCTATCCCACTGGTTCCCACTCCTCTTCTTTACCGGTTGTCTATCCCCTCAATCATTCATTCTTGTTTTCATTGAGATTGGGCTCTTCCCTATTTCAAAACTTTTTAAACTTCAGCCTTCCAATAAAAGGCAAAAGAAGTGCTTAGTACAATCCTATAGTAGATTAAGATGTTAAAAGCAGAGATTAAAGGATGGTAAAAGAATTCACTCAAACAGCAATAATAAAAAAAGTTCAAATGCTCCCCAAACTCTGACAAAACTATTTCTTGTAGGTATTGACTCAAGCTCTTAGGAACAAGCAACTGAATGTTTCCTGTGAGCTACTGAATACGTTCAAATCCCACTGAGATCAGTACCAATTAAGAAACATAATATGTTAGGGTCAGAGTCTTAATTCCCTTCTCTCATTGTTTTATTTTTTTAGGTCAATAAAACCCAAAATTAAAAAAAAAAAGATTTATACTTATTTTTCTTCCTTTCTTGAGAAAAGACGCCATCTATAAGGTGAAATTCAATCTCTCAATCCATAATCTGAGCTGATTCCTTTTGTCTTGGTATTTTAAAGGGTATGAAGTAATTAATGTTAGGCAAGTGGACAGAACATAAGTATGATAAAATGTTTTACTGTGATGCTTCAACAGATGGAGTATTCAGCTTTGTGGGACTCAATATAGAAAGCCCACATCATTTTTTGTAAATTGTATTTATTTATTTAATTCAGTGGTGATTAGTCTGATAATTATGTATTATTATTGCTCTTTAAGCACTGAGCCTGTGCTTGGCATTGTACAAGGCAAAAATGAAATCAGCCCTGGCCCCCAAAAAGATTGCAGTCTCAAAAATGAATTTGAGACGATGTAGCACCGTGGGATGTGAGGGAGAGGATTATAGTTGTGAATTGTAGTGCATTTTGTGATGTCTTGAAGGCATCAAGGAAGAACTAATGATATCCACATTTGGTTGTGTAATAAATATCTCAGTCAAAGTGTTGGTTCTAATGCTTTAAATTATAGGCAATTAGCATTTTAACAGTTGTAATCATGAAGAAACAAGCTTCCAAAGGGGACTAGATATATAAGCAGTAAAAAACATCCATCAGCTATCCTGCTCAAGTGCAAAAGCAGTCCCACTGGAAACAAACTTGAATCTATAGCAACTTCCCTTTTTCTAACACTGAAAACAAAATTTATTTTCTTGTATCCATTTTAAGTACTAGCTTAGTCATTTCTGTTTCCACAACCAAAGAAACCATGTGCATTTTTTGCCCATTTTTCTTTTCAGTTCCAGAAACTCTTAGCCTATATGTTGGATGGATTTATCTACCTCTGTGATCTGTTGGTCTCCTTTTCCCGTAATCTCTCACCATCTAGTAATATTCTATTGTTTTATGGCTTTAACACAATTATTATCTCCAGCCCTGTGATGTTCCATTTGATTTACATATCTTTGACCTCATTTTTATTTTCAGAGACCATAATGTAGCCTGAGCTACACTCAGTGCTTTGTTTTAGCTACAATATTTGTGCCCGAACCCAAAATGTGGCTTATGGAATATATTGCTGGTTGTCTGGTGAGCCTTTCTAACCAACCAACCCTTTGATGTTCAGTCCTTGTGTCGGGTTGGTCTTAAAATATCTAACTCTGCCCTTAAATATAGATTCCTAATTTCACAGATTTTAAGGCTAGCATGGATCATTACGGTCTGACATCCAGCAAAACACAGGCTGTAGATTCCACCAAGTGATTTCTGCAAGGATAATTAATAAATACTTATTATTGATGTAATTTTTAAAAAGTACTTTCTCCCTGCACTAGCACTAGTGAAATAACTGCAGATTTTGCTAAGTGCCTATGAATCTATTACTATATGAAAAATAGCAAATTCCTACAGATTAGAAATACAGTGATTTTAAAATTTCACACAATGTGATCAAAGTTCTATTATGCATCTCAAATGGTTTTAGATTCTTGATCAATCAGGAAGATAAGGGAAGACTATTCCTAGAATTTCATATAGTTCATAATCTAGCTATAAATTACAGGCATACAAATGAATATTGGTAAGGACTAGAATAATGCAGTTGCTTCTGTTAACGGTTGTTTCTAACTTATGCAGATTAACACTCATTTCTTTCTTATGGGCAAGAATGCTAGGAAAATCTCATTTTAATGTATTTTAATTAATTTATATGGATAAATATTATTTTTTGTTAAATAAAATAGATACATAGCCATTTTACTCTATATTCTTAGGAGTTTGTTCTAATCCTCTAGCTTTTATGAAGGTGCTGTTAAGTAATAAATAGTTTTGTTTTGTTTGATTCGACGTGCCCTTTTAGACACAACTTTGTTTTGGCTTTACACTAATAGCATAAAGGCTCAGTGCTGCACTAGACATACCGAGACTACTCTCAAGAGCCTTTGACTTCAGCACACAGAGGTTATGAAGCCACTTCTTCAAGTGCTAGTTGTAAAAATCAAGAGGAAACGCTTGCAATGTTCAACAAAGACTCTTCTGTTTTCAAAACAAATCAAGTGTGTCATCCAGAATAATACTGACACTTAGGAAAGAAATGGGCTTATTTAATCAAATTTAAAAAATAGCATGAAAAAGCTAATTTCATGTTCCATTACTATTTGCATACTTTAAATAAGGCAGTGCCTGCATAAATGGGCGGTGTCCTACCTTTTTCTACATGAGTGTACTAGAGAGGAAGAGAGTTGGGGGAAACCTCTTTCCCACCCTCTGTGCAGCAGCAGAATTCCAAATGTAGCACAGGCAGGGAATAAATATCTGCACAAGCTGGTGTTCCATGTCCCCAGCTTGGTCTCCTGGCTTGGAAGACATGGTTAAGTTAAATGGTATATACGAGACATGGTACATAATGCTGTTTTTTGGACATCAGACTGCCTTCCCAAGAAAACCTGTCCTGTAACAACAGACTGGCTCAGATGTTCTAAAAGCACAATTAAAACCAGTCCTCTGCTCCCCTGGGGGATAAATAAAGTAATGGAAAAAATTGCCCAAAGCATTTTTGGAGGCAGTTTTCCTGCTCTTTACTCTCACATACCAGAAAAAGTAGAAAATCACTCATGGATTGTGCAAGGTATGCAATTATAAATTATTCAAGGTTTAATGCAAGGAAATTACATCTACTTAAAGACACACTTTCCTATTCTAGGTCTAGATAATGCTTGATCCTGCCATAAGTGCAGGGGACTGGTTTAAATGACTTCTCAAAGTCCCTTCCAGTCCTACAGTTCTATGATTATATTCTGCATGTCTGATCCTAGCATAATGGATGTTAATGGTATTCCTTACTTAAGCAAAACTACCACAGCAGCTAAAAGAAATTTTCCCTGTATAAAAACAATATGGCCTTTGGTCTTTCTGATAACAAGAGAGAACTAGAGAACTCAGAAGACTATACATGGCCAATTTCCTGGGGTGAAACCCTGGTTCTACTGAAGTTAATGCTAAAACTTCTGTTGACCTAAATGGGGCCAATATTTCTCCTTTGAAGTTTCTTCTTAATATTTTTCTTGGAGAATAGGAGTTAAGGGGACTAGATGGAGGCAAGGGATACAGCGTCTAAATCTTATGGTTACCCAGGGAAAGGACTCACCTATTATATGCAAGTCTGCCTCTTCAAGCAGCTTTTCAGCTTCCCATCATTCTCACTAGAAGTTTGTCTCCCTGTGACCAAATGACCCCTGTTTTCACACCTTACATGTTACCATAATAAACCCTGAACAAAATATGCATTGTGTGATGGTATTTGGAAACTAATAACTCACTGGTCAATAATATAATGGTGAAATGTGTGTAGCAACATTATATGTAAAATTATGAGCATAAACTGAAATTATAACTGCAATATGTTCACCAGTCCAATCAGGGGAGCGGGGTAAACCTATTTCTTGAATACAAAGGACAAGCTGATGCTTGTAGCCAGGTGGCATCAAAGTTGATTGGCAATCGCTGGTCAAGTGGGCATTCTTTGGCAATTGAGGGGGGCAGGAACAGATCAATTTCCCTTTTAACAAACAACAACTTGGAAACTGTTTTACCACGAGACTCTGTCTCCATCAGTGAGAAGGAACTTTATGTAGGGGTCACCCTCAGGAAGTGTGATTTAAAGTGTGATTGGACTATAAAAGTGAAGGGCAAAAACACCTCATATTCTTTCTTTTTCTTTCTCTATTTCACCTAAGAAGACAAACAAACCAGCCTTTGGACTTTGAGAGGGGTTCTGACTTGAGAATTCCAGCAGCCCTGTTGTTGGGAACATGTGGTAAGGATTTGACCTGAACCAAGTCTCAGTGGTTAAGTTTTATTTACTAGACAGCATTTAATCTTTATTTATTTTGTAACCATTTCTTACTTTAATGCCTTATACACTGCAGTTGTGTGAACACATGCTTATACTGTTTTTCCTCATTCTTGTTTTTTCTCACATTCCTCTATTTTTGTCATATTATTTTTGCCCCTACCCCATTTTTAGTTTTATATATATACATTTTCTTTTAATCTGACCACTCTCTGCTCTATTTTATACTCTGACCTTGTTTATAGAATTATCTCTCTCCACCCCTTTTCTGTTCTATCATCCACAGTCTCATCTAAGTGGAATGTGAGCCAAATTATACTAAAGTTTAAGACAAAATTTCAAACCTGTAAATTGTTAATGGGTTCACCTATACAGTGTCTTAGACTCACCTGGCACAGTTCTGTTGTGTCTCTAACCAACGTTCCAGAGATGAGGACTTGGGTATATCTAGTAAGCATCCTGATGACTCTTATGCTGTCCAACTTACATCACTTAAACATTTTTTTCTTGCCAGTTTCAATAAAACTTGGTAAATGGATAAGAAAGTGCACCAGAGATTCTCCTGGCTTAAACTCAAGATCTTGCTGCTTCAGATCAGTTGCAAAACATTCACTTTGAAAGCTAGAGGTGGCTCTGTTCACAGCAGTGCCTTGTCTGAGTAATTAATTTTATGAGTCATGTCCTGCAGTACATTAAGCATATATTTGATGGCCTCTGGAACCTTTATGATGGCCCAGAAAATGTCATGCACTGCAGTGGTACAATCAACACAGCACTGTGGTAGAAGCTTCATGAGCAATGGTACTGTAATTGTAGTCATTGTAATCAAGCTGTATGGATAGTGACATTGTGAAAATATTTCTCCTCTGCCCCCAATGATTGTTTTAGAGTGGTGTTCTATGAATGATTATGTGCACATATCTGAACTGACTGGCATGTTTACTCCTATAAGATGTTCTTACAGTCAGTGTGGAAGCCAAAAAAGGATATATAGAATGGACACCTACCAGGGACTTAGGGATGTTTCTTGTCCATGTCAACAAAGCAGCATAAAATTTAATATGAAGCTAACCCTATATAAAGTCGTTCTTTCTGTGTGCACTGTACACAATGCAGTAGATTACAAAGAATGTTATTTAAGGCATGATTTACCATGGGCAGCGGACAAAGAAACAATCCTTAGCAAAACTGAGTGCTAACTCATGTCCACATAGTGTAGAATTTTTTAAATTGCAAAAACAAAGCTTCATAACTGAAGTAAGAAATCACCTGCCATTCTAGCACATGGTTTATTGAATTTGGGTCAAATTAATTAATGTCAAGGTGTTTTATCTAGAACATTTTGAGAAGGAGAAAAAGGCAATTTCTCAGCTCTTATATCTTCATTGAATCACTATAATGTCTGTCTGAAGGAAGCTCTATGGGTCACTCAGGTGACAAGTGTGGGGAGTGCTCCTTTTGTAGTGATCGTGGTATAATACCATATTAAGCATAAAAAAACCACCTACAGATTCCTCCTTCAAATGAACAGAGTTGAAGGCTGTCAATTTATGGAAATTACTTGTGGAATGCACTTAGTCCTATTCAAGAGCTTAAACAGGAAAGAAAGGAAACCATCAGACAAAGATTGTCTTCTTAGACATAAAAGGGGAGATCCTCAGCTGGCATAACTTGCATGAGTTAATGCCTTCAAAAGGCCATTGGAAGAATGGAGTGCACAGCTCTCAAGAATTTTTTTTTTTAAATCCCTGCCTTTAAACTCGTCATTTCTTTCCTCACTGAATCACACAAGGCTGCATCTGTCACCTTTGGGGAGGATGCAGTCTGATGAAGTGCTGGGTGCTGTTGAATGTGAATATGATATTACTAAATATACAAAAATACATGTTTGATGCCAGCAGACCAGGTGCCTGCTCATGCCAAGGCCCATAGCCTCATTGAATACCGACAAATACATAACTGGAAACAAGTCTGGCTCACCTATGTGTTATTGTTGTTAAAACAGATATTAGAGTTATAAGCATACATTAATCTTATAACATCTGTATCCCATGTTATAAGGTGATATTTAAGTGTTTGCTCTTAAAGCTGTAAACCCCCTGAATCAGGAGAGAAGCATTACCAAGTGTGAAATGCTTTACAAGAGAAGCAATCTCCTCTCCAACAATAGAAGCACTATAGACACAAGACAAGCCATTGTGGAACATCAAGGGACAAAGACTTTGTTGATTGCTCCCTGTACATCCATGAAGGGAGACATGCACAAATATTTGTGCCATCAGCTTGACCTCTGGAGTAAGGAAATAAAAATCCCTGTGCTGCTTGGACTTCAGAGAGGACAAAACTTGTAAACATAAGTCAGAGATCCCCAGCTTAGTTTAGCTTGTGTTAATCCTAAAGAACATATAGGGCTGGAGCACTATTGCAGCCAATATTACTTTTGGAAATCTAAGACTGAGTCATCTATGTGTGTATGTTTACTTGTTTAAACCTTGTAAATAACTCTCTTATTCCATTTCTTAGTTAATAAATCTTTAGATAGTTTAATATAGGTTGGGCTACAAGTGGTGTCTTTGGTGAGAGATCTGAGGTACAATTGACCTGTGGTAATTGACTGAGACTGGGCATAACCTGAATATTGATATGATTTTGGTGTAAGGGGCTATCTATCACAAAAGCAGGCTATCTATTACAAAGGTGGCCAGATAGATTAGAGTATCAAATAGAACAGTCAGTCACTCCATGTTAAAGCTGCTATTGTGCTTGAGGAGCTCACACTTAATACTTAGTTAGTGAAATCTAAGTATAGAACACACAACCAATTTGAGGTTTGTGCCAAGATTTGTAACAGTCTGCCCTGAGGTTGGCACTCAAGTTTGTGAGTCACTCCATGCAGCCTAATAACATAAGAGGACATTTTAAATGGTCAAAACCTAGCAGTAACATGGAAACCTCCTTCTTAATCTAACCAACTGTTTCATATGGGACAAAACCATGCCTTAATTTAGTTGCCAAACTACACAGTATGTAGTGCCACTGTGTGAGCTTTGCCAAGTATGGACTACAGGATTAGGTCCTTAACACTAACGGAGATTCCAGACTTCATTCTAAATTTTCTGGATTTGGAAGAGTCAAATCAGGCTTAATGAAGAGCACAAATGACATGTTAGTAAGATTATTGTTATTAATCAGTACTTTTAGAATATATTTGTGTTTAAAATTTTCAAGAAGCATATCTGGGAATTAAGGAATGTACAGGACCGCTGAAAGGATGAAATTCTTATTTCTTATCGCTAAGGTTATGATTTAATCAAAGAAGTAATGGATGTCATGGATTACCTGACTTTACCAGACCTGCAGAACTTCTTCAGCTTCAGCTGTCAGAGACTGCAGCCAGTGTTGGAGCTGGGCTTGTGCGCCCTTATTCTATGGCTTCGGCTGGGGCTGGAGACAGGGTTGTGAGACCCTGCCCTGAACAGGACTGGAACTGGGGCTGTGCACCCTTCCACCCTTGGCTGAGGCTGGGGCCAGAGTTGGGTCTGTGTGCCCTCCTTCATGGTTCCCCCTCAGACCTCTCCTCTCACTCCCCATATTTTTTTAGTAAAAGTCACAGAATGGTCATGGGCTCTCATGAATATTTGTTTATTGCCCATGACATGTCTGTGACTTTTATTAAAAATAACCATGACAAAATCTTAACCATACTTATTGCTAATATTTTCCAGTAAGTTTCTTGCCTAAGAAAACATTGAAATTAAATTACTCAATATATTTTTTCTTTTTAAAAAGACTGAATTTAGGGAGGGTTTTAATCTCCTTTTGTAAAAGAGCCAGTTCTCTGTATGCTATCTGTTGCTTGAGAATAAGTAAACAGATGCAAATTATTTTTTCTGAGTTAATATATCATAGCAATAGCTTGTTGAAGAAGTCTGACCTTTATGTGACATCGTGTGTATGTCTGTGTGTATCTCTAGGAGCGTTCAGCTACATGACCCTCTCTTCACTTCTATCATGTCTTTCAGGCTAATACTGCAGGAGAATGAATCACTTCTTTTTGTTTTGTTTTGTTTTGATTTGTTTTAAAGAAAAAAGCCCTCTGATTTTTTAAAGGACATTGTTTATATATCCATAGGGATTCATACGTTGTCTCAAGATGAATGTACAGAGCATGTCCTTGTGCATTCAAGTGATTAAATGTTATCTTGGGTAGCAAAGGATACATCATTTCAGTCGAGAAGCTCTTCCAGAACACAGAGACCCTCTTAAGAATAAAAACTGTGAAACACAAACTTGCTGTATCACATTCATTCTGCAGATTTTGTGGTTTTTCCAGGGATTTGCATTCACTTATTTCCATGGAGCAATGATACTGTCTGGTGCTTGGGTAGCATGTTGCTAGGCAATGTGCTTTTCACCATCTAAAGGTAGCCAGCATTAGAGCAGGTCTATACTTTAAATGCTGCAGCAGTACAGCTGTGCCTTTACCAGTGTAGCTGTGCCACTGTAGACTTCAGTAAAGATGCTACTATGCTGATGGGAAAGATTCTCCTGTCACTGTTGTTAATCCACTTCCACAAGAGTCAGTAGCTTTGTCAACAAGAGAAGTCCTCCCATCGACTGCACTGTCTGCACCAGCAGGTAGGTCGGTATAACTGCGGTATAACTAGGGATTTTGTGTTAGTGGCCTGGAAATAAATTGAATGTACCTTGTGAAGAGTCATAATAATTGCAAAGCTAAACTCCAGGTGACACATGAGAGACTGCAGACAGTAGCTATATGGTATCTTAAAGCAAAAATATGCTGCACCAAAGGTCTCAGACTTTCAAGAGGTCAGGCACAGATTTTCAGGTGCTCAGAACCCAGGATTGTGAGCAGAGCTCAAACTCAGATTCACAAAATATTTAGGTTCCTAATTCACATTGATTTATCTGAGAGTTAGGAACCTAACTATCTTTGAGGATGTGGACCTCAGCTTCCACACCTAAATAATGGCCAGATTTTTACAAGAGATTGGAACCCAGGAATTTCTATTGTCACAATTATGCCAGATTTTCTAAACAGAGCATCACCCAATGTGAAAATTTGGCTTTGGTTGTGGGTGCTGAGCACATTTGAAAATCTAGCTCCAAAGCCTGAGGAGTTGTTCATGGCTAGCATCTAATATAATGGATGCGTGGCAAGTTTCAGGAACAATATTTCAGTATGGCAGCTGTTAATTTTTGTGGGTACTGTTAGGGGAACAGAGAGCCCTCCATACGGGCAGCACCCTTAGATGCTCTGGTCTCCTGGGTGTAGTATATTTACTCGTCTTGTTTTCATGTTTATCTTTTTAGCATGTGTTTTATATTTTTTGACAGTAAGAAGATCTGTGGTGTGACATGTCCGGACATGTTGTGTATGTGACACATAACCATTACAAAGTACATGTGTAACTTAGGATATATAGGGGTGTGTTGAGGAGCTTTTCTGTGTGATGTGTTATGAAGAGGTTACAGACTCTGAACAGAGATGAAGGTTTGTCTGCTTGCAACCAGTACATCTCACCAGAGCACCCAGCAGGGAGTCAGATTGTTTACTTGCTTTATTGTAGCCTAGGATCACATATTTCGAAGTTATCGTGGTTGTCAATAAATGGTTAAAATCAACCTTTGAGGCAGGCTACTACATTCTTTCCTCCCTAGATTCACTTGGCCGGTCATAAATCATAACTCATGTTGTATTGTAAATAGAATGTACCTGGCCAACTATCTAACTGTGCATATAATCCTGTAGAGTAGTGGAAAATATAATTATCAATCTGTGTTATTCTATGGTATGTACCAGGAATCTTAAGTAAAAGGCTAGCTTTATTTTAGTGTCAGGGTAAGTCCAGATAGGCCCAAATTTTAGATAAAGAAAACTACACTGAGCACACTCTCACACATTCCTAAGGAATAATCTAACGGCCTAAACCTTAGACAAAGAAAACCACACTGCGCATCCCCACCCACCTTATCAGAAGTATAAGGTAGTAAAAAGCCAATCACGCTATGTAAAATGTAGTGATGTTATGTATGAATATTCATGTAATCCTAAAATGTATATAAGGCAAAACCCCAGTATAATCGGGGCTCAGCCTTTGGAAATTATTCCGCTGAGCCTGTTGCCGGCAATAATAAACTGCTGTTTTCCTCACGTCGGTGTCCATCTCGTTACGTGTGACATAAATCTTGCTACACCTTAACTGAATTGTTTTAAGGGGAAGGGCAGTTTATAACAGTACTGAAACACTGCCCATAGTATAGTATTCCTGTGATTTTCAATTAACAATACGAAATATTTTATTTTAAGCACCTGCTGCCATTTGCTGCTGTATCTGTGTACACAGCAGTATTCTATGAAGAGACAAACAGAATTCCATGGACATCAGAATGAAGCACCAGAGATGGCACAACTATTATTTTCATTGTGGTTCTTATTTAGTGGAGGAGAATATTGCCTGATGTATCATATATATCAAGTAACATGAGGCAGTTTATTTTTTTGTATAAAGTGTTGCATTTGTTATTCCCTGTATCTTCTCATGTAAACCCTGCCTTGAGTGGTATCCTCAGGGAAGCCCTGCCAACCTTGCCTCATGCTGTGGCTTCCATTTGTGTGGATAGTCTTTTTAGAACACAGCTTTGGATTTATGGAATGCCCTTCTGGATGTCATTGTGACTCTGCCGAGCCTCTTTAGGTTTAAATCCAAAATCTGGGATTATCTCAGTCTGAGTTAAGGCTGTTGATTGATGAACATAATTTAAAATTCCCTTTTTAATTGAAGCATTTTGGCATCTGTATAATTTAAAATAAGTAATTTAAGTCTTTGAAATGTTTATAGTCTGTTTAAATTTAGACTTTTTAAAAAACTAAATCTCTCCGCCTTAGTGCTTATATTTTTGAAACATCTCCGTGGAGGAACAGAATAAATAAACAAACAAACAGTATTAGTACTACCACAAGAATTACATTTCTGATAGCACTTACATCCATACCACCCCCCGCTGGATTTGGGAGAGGAGTTAGTATTAGCAATGGGATGACATTTACAATGGATATAGTTTGGCTTTTTTTTTTGGTAGAATAGCTCGTTATCTGACTTTTTTGCTTTGCTTTTTTCCACCAAGCACAACATTTTACTCAATTTTAGATTTATTGGTGAGTAGAGGAAAATGTATGTCAATTTTCGTCTTTAATATGAAGTCAACGTAGTCTAGTCAATGATCTAGATGTTTTTTAGCATCTTGAAAATCTATCGAAATGGATGAGATATTTCTTCTTGAAAATTATCTGAGTACTGCCAGTGGGCTTCAGAACATTTTCATAGGGTCTACACTGCAGTCAAAGGTATGATTGCACCTTGGGCAGGCATCCCAGCATGCGCTTTGATTTAGTTAGCATGACTAAAATTAGCAGTGAAGATAAGGTGGCGCAGGCTTTAGTGAAAGCTAGCGACATGAATACATAGCAGTGATTAATTTGTGCCAGAGCTTGCTGGGGCTTAGCGTTTGCACCTCTGGGCTTGGCAGCTCATAGCGCTGGCACCTCTGGGCCCCTGAACAGCAGCCACTGCTCTCTGGCCACCCAGCTTCAGCCCCGACACCTCTTTCACAACAAATTAAGCACTGATACATATCCAAGGTCCAGGGTGAGTATATAGTCCGTGCTGAACCCCATGCCACTTTGTCTAACTGCAAAAAAATACCCACAGCAGCAAGTCTCAGACCCTGGGTCAACCAACTTGGGCTTGTGCTACAGGGCTAAAAATAACAGTGTAGACATTCTTTCTATGTTGGAGTCTGAAGTGTGAAACCCTGTGAGGGGGAAGATCTCAGAGCCTGGGTTCCAGCTCAAGAGGGAATAGCTACACTGAAATTTTTTACCCAATACCAAGTCAGTTGATCCAGACTCTGAGACTCACTTATATGGGGTTTTCTTTTAAGTCATCACTGCTATTTTTAGCCATGCTAGCTAATGTTATCCTAATGAGCTGCAATCGGACCTTTGATTGAAACATAGCAGGGGTGAGCAAAATATGTTCTGTAGGCCACATACGGCCTGTTCAAGCTTTTAATCAGGCCCTCCAGCTCAACCAGTGGTTGCGTGGTGGTGGCCTCTCACTCCTCCCGACCTTGCCACTTCCCTCCGCACCCTTCTCCCATCACATGGGACCACCTAACTCAAGCTGCTCTGGGCCCCAAGCAGCACTGCGTAGCGACTGCTTCCTTCATGCAACCCTGCTCCTTTTTTCCCGCCCCTCCGTAGAATTCCAATATGCAGATGTGATCCTCAGACCAAAATGTCTGCCCACCCCTGCAGTATAGATATACCCACACTGACACCAAATCTCTTTCCAAAGGTCCATTCAAAATTCTTCGTTCTGAGGCAAGGCTCCATTTACTCCAGTGCGAATTATAGCTGAACTGGTATTTCTGCATAGGGATCAGATTAAGAGGATGGAAGTAAGAGAGCCTTAACTCAGAATTTACTTCTTTTCTGGCCCCTTCTATTTAAAATAGAATATCTTCAATTTCTTAGAAAAAAAACCCAGACCTAACACTATAGTTATTAGAAGGAATTGAAACATTTACCAGATACCTAGCTGTAGGATTAAACCTATCATTAAAGATGTTTTTTGTAGGAAATCTGGGTTTTAAACTATATGAAATTTTTATTTTTGTCAGAAAGAATCTGCTTTCCATTAACATTTTGATTTTTGTTGTTTTTTGTTTTGTTGAAATATTTTAGATGAAAAATGAAATATTTCAGCCAAAATGAGATTGCAGTGCCTCGTAGAAGTTGTAGTTTTCTTGTTAGGTTCTTGTCTATGGGCCCAGCTGCCTAGCTGGACTATATCTTCCCTTAAGCACCATGACTCCAAGACACATAGCTTCCACTCACCAAGAGCAGGGCGTGTAATGAATTATAGGACAAGTTATCCAACTGGAGATCCTGGATGAGAGAGTAAACTACAAATCCCATTTATGACTGAAACATTTTGGTTTTTGAGGTTTTGGGTGAAAAATCAAAATTTTCCATGGGGGGGATTTTTTTTTTGAACACTTCTAATTATCATATGTGGCAACTTTGTGGAAAAATGAAAAGTTCCAAACATGATTAAATAGTTGAACTATGTTCTTCAGTATAACTATGCTTGTGTACAGCTCTGCATATCCCTAGAAGAAAGCCTCGGATTTAACAAGATCCTCTTAAATGACATATTTAAGTATTATTACTTATGTATAGGCTGGCTCTGTTTGATACATTTTGGGTATCTCTGAACACTGGAGCATATAGGAGACAAATAGATCAAGTTTGTACCTTTTTCGCATCATTTTTGGTAACTGTTATATGTGGGTCAAGTAATTGACACCACATATAAATACATCTAAAAAAAAACCCTATCTAATGCAAGACATGATAGGAATAATTTTTTTTTTTAAAGTGTATTTCCATCACATTTATTTTTATCTCTGCTTTTCTCTCTAACTCTTTCCTTTACATTTATTTTTTCCCTTTTCTTGGTAATCACTCTTCTTTTTAGGAATTCTCTTCTTTCCATCCTCTTCATCTCTTCCCAGTTCATCTTTACAAACTGCTGCTGATTTTGAACCTAATCCAAAGATCAGTCAAGTGAATGGAAAGACTCCCCTTGATCGCTTCACTAACTTTGAATCAGCCCCATTCTCCGTTAACCCGGATTTTATGTTTTATACTTTATTGTAATCTGGCACTCTGTTTCATTTTAATTAGATTCACTTCTTCTTATATAGCCTTCTAATGACAAATTTGAATAGCTCTACCATGTTTTTAGGTAAACAGTGGAAGACGAATCAGTTTTGTTTAAGCCTGGTGGCACACACTTGGGTATTATGAAGTTATGCTGAACCATTTATATTTCTTAGTTAACAGGAGCTATTTTACAGAACTAATTAACAATAACAATGTATAATTTCATTAAGCATAAAGTGATGCAGTGACATATTTTCAACGGTATTATTGCCAAACTATCTAAGCATAAATCATTTGCTTTTACATTCCTGGAGCAAAGTTAGAGTTATTTTGTGTTCCAAGCAAATAAAATGATGTTTACGTGTGTATAATCTATCTTTTTAAAAAGCCTCAAAGAATTAAAATAAACGAAATCTGATTCTTTAAAGTATCTTCTTGTTTAACTAGTCCAAGACTGATCTTTTTTCATTCTCATGCTTCCTTATATGTAACATTTAGCCTTTTTTATTGGGTTCATGGAGATGCAGCATTGTCTCTATGGACATAAGAAGGCTATGTTAGGTATGCTTACAGTACTATGACATTTTTACTGAATTGTGATGCAGGCTTGGATCTTTTCTTAAAAATGTTAACTGACTATAAATTACATTTTGCATAGCAGATTGATATTGGGATTGTGAGAAGGATTTATGTGTGGTTTCAGGAAGATTGTATTTCAGAAAAATAAGCATATGCAGAACTTCTATGTGGTTAAATAAAATGAAAAGCATATGGAATCAAAATCACAGAACACTTTACATTACATTCAAGTAAACAAAGTGATATTTTCAATATTCCAAATGCATAAGTAGAATTTGTAAAATTGATATCAAGTTATAATCCCAAATGAGCTTTAACAACTCCTAAACTCCAACTGTGGATTTTAAATTATTTAATTTAATTTAATATATTTCTAACTTTTTCTAGTTGTATAATTACTTTTTGAACATTCTAAAGTGTTTATGAATACTATGTACAAGAAACAATTCCCCTATCCGCTGAATTTGGAAACTTGGCAGCAACTGTTCTTAGCTAGGTTTTTAAGAGAGAAAGTAAGGAAAATTGTTATCTAGTTAAAACTAAAAGAGGAATTTAAGTAGGTAAAATGAATTACCAGAATTGTATGTTGACCAGGTTACTAGGAATTACCATGTGCATTTTTGTGCAAATTGTTCTGGGATCTCCAAGACAATAAATGATGAGGTTTGATCTTGTGGTTATTCAAAAGATAACCTCTCTAGTGACCCCAAGCATTAGGTAGGTTCAAAGAAGAATTTAGATGTCTTTGCTTTTTTTTGAGGCCAAGTACTATTAGGCTTCCAAAGCCAAGTAGATTTTATGGGTTGTTGAATAATATACAGAGGTCTTAACCATAAACATAATTAGCTGGAAAAATCCTAAAAATTAATAACCACCCATAAGAAGTACTCAATCAGTATATATTAACTAATTTTATTTCATTCTCTGGGGTCAGCTTCCCACATCATTTATTCTCTTTTATGTGAATTCCTGGACCTTATGGCATACCACAGTAATCAGACAATAAATCTGTCCAGTTTCAATTATCAATATATTTAACATTGTATCTATTTAATCTATATATCTGAAGCCCTTGTCATAATGGGGCCCTCTTTTTGTGATCTGGTCTAGGGAGAACTTAGATTTGTAGATGGCTATCAAGGAAAATTAAGTCTCCACAGATTAAAATCATGTTCATTGAGCTCTCTTAAGAAATTGTTCAATGGCTGGAGATATTATCAATTACAATTAAGAATACTTCTTGTATTCTATAAGCCAATATGGATGTTCTCTCCAGCCAAAGTTGTCTAACTATTATGACAGAGACAGAAAATTGCTTACATTAAATAGGCCCCTTGTGGCGCTTTCTCCAAACTGAGTTCTTGCCTACACACTCAGAAGCACTCTTCACTTTTTAGTGGTGAAGCTGTGGTGTGATGTTTCTTCAGGACAACTCTTCTGCTCCTCTCTTAAAGACATTTTTCTTGAAAAATATTTTCTAGAGATTCTTCTTACCAGTTGCTGTTCAGAGGCTCCAAGGCCCATATATACAAAGGCATGTATATACATTGCAACTGGGAGCAAATCCAGGTGGATAGACTCATGTGCAAGGGCCTGAGGTAGCATGCTCAAAATAACAGGATGGACATTGTGGCTCTGATGGAGACTTAGGCTAGCCACCTAGGTCATATCTGAGGGTCAAGCTCCCAGCCGCAGTGCAAACAAGTCCTTTTATGTAGCGGGGCTTTAGTAGATTGGAGATCCTGGTATAGCTCAGAGCAGCCTTCCTTTCTGCTCTGTGGCAGAGAATCCCTCAGGCTCAATGGAACTTACGATGTGGTTAAAGGGAAGTGGTTGGTTGAACTGTGTCTATAGTAAATTCAAGACTTTTATTCATTCCTTTAATTTTTGGAATGTTTTAATTTAAACAAATCTCATTACAAAATTATAATTTATTTGGAATTTCAAAATACATAAAACCACCTTAAAATTAACAAGCTTTAATGAACATCTTTTACTAAAAATTATGAAAAAATAACCTTTGCACTTTGGTTCTTTTTTTTCAGAGCATATGCATTATACAATATAACATCAATAACTCAACAGTAGCATATATAACATCTTTATTTATGTTATGATTCTTGCAAAACCTTTTGAAATTAACTCAGCCTTTGAAAATCTTCTGATGGATATTCTCATTTCTTTACATAGAGTAATCCTTTTTTCTAAAGTCTAGCAAATGCTATATTGAAATTTGAACATGATAAATCTTCAAAGGCACAAAAAACACCAAATCAAGGTCAATTTCTTCACAACTTTAATCTCTGAAGAAGGTGTAAGAGGACGAAATATGTGGCTCTTACTGCATCTCATTAAAAATGTAGGTGAAATACTTTGACCCTCATGTTAGATAAACCAATATATTATTAGTATCCCTGCTATATTTAGGAGTTGACAATATGCTTAGCTATGTTGCGGAAACAAATATAAAACTGGTGAGATATGTCTTTCAATAAATTAAAGTTATCTTTCACTAATTAAAAAGAAAAAAAAGTATATTGTTATCTTGCATTATATAATATTTTTCATAGGAAGAGTCACTCACAGTAACCTTAACCCTTTAAACTGTTGTTTCACTCTGACAAATTACCATATAAAAACTGCACCTTCTATCTTAATAGACTTTCTGAATCATATCTGATTGGATTAACCAAAAACAAGTATTTACTGCTTTTCACTCTTACTAACCTCTTAGAGTCAACATGGCTAAAAATAGTGAGCTGGATTCAGTTTTTATATGTGTGTGAATAGAACTGTTTAGTAAGAGTATGTCTACACTTAAACTGGTACAGCGGCGCAGCTGCCGCACTTTATTGTAGACGCTGCTTATGCTGACTGGAGTGGTTCTTCCATTGTCATAGGTAATCAGCCTCACTGAGAGTTGTACAAAATCTTCCATTAACCTATCACTATCTACACAGGGGGTTGGGTCAGCATAGTTCCATGTCTGAGGTGTATGGATTTTCTCATCCCGAGAGACATAGCTATTCTGAAGCAAGTTCCCAGTATAACCCAGCACAATCATAGTTCCAGTCATTTATACCTCTGCAAAACCACAGAAGGCAATATGGTTGCATAAATCATAGTGATGGCATAATTGAAGACAATGGGTCTACACAGGTGTAACTGAAGCTTTATTGTTGAGAATGACATCAAGAGGGAAGGAATTCATTTAGACTTTCAGTGCTTATGATGTGTTTATAGGATTTGTAAATTAAAAATGACAAACATCTTTTCTGTTTGAATTCAGCTCATTGATACAGAAATTAATGACTGCTCAATTTTGCTTCTTCGAAGAGCTATATTTTGGAAGCAATGCACAGCTCTGTTGCCCAGGGGAATCCCCAGGAGGAATTTTGCTTATGGCTATTCAGAATGCCTCCCACGTTTCCCAGGTGTGCAGCTTCTCTGCCACCTGCTAATATATCTCCTGGCCCCAGTTCAAGAGAGCACCTAAACACACATTTAGCTTTAATCATGAGCTTACATCTCATTGTCTTCTATTTGAGTTCAGCATGTGCTTTCCTGTACTCAAATAGGGGTAGTGAGGAGTAGTTTATTATTCCCCTCACTGACTGCCTACATTGTCTCTGCTGATTAATGTGCAGAAAAGAAGAGCCACAAATTGGCTTGGTCCCCATCCACAGTCCCACCCATTTTGCAGCCATGCAACCTCCGAAGAGAGCATCCCCTGCCCTCCCAGACCATAGTATATTGAAATTAGTTAAATAGCATTGATAAGTGAATGGTTAGTTATTTGGGGGATAGTCTGATAAACATCAAGCCTTTCACTAGCATTATAACTAGTTTCAATTTTTTTATCATTACATTTATTATTAGCTTTACTCTAGGAGATAAAAAAACAATAAGATTTGGTTTTGATAAAGAATGATGAAGTGTGTTTGGTAATCTGTGTTTCATCATATTAACAGCTATTCAGTACACATGACATTCAGATTAGTTTCCATAGAAACATCTATTACACAGTTTATTGTTATTAACATTTAGGAATGCAATATTCTTTATAATACAGCCCAATAGCAACATAGTAGAACTGGATCTGTCAGTAATAGTAACAACAAAATATATCTGGTTTGAGATTAAGCACGAGAAACTTCAGCTCCTAATAAACTCTGTGTGAGAAAATTATGAGGATCAAACAACAGGAGTTTAGAATGGAGTAATTCTGTTAACCATATGCTTTGTGGTAGCTTTAACATCACTCAATTTTATACAGAAATAAGGTTAGTTGATTTCTTAGCTATACAGGCAACTTCAGCCCTTTTGAGAATATAGATTGAGTTTCACTAATCCAGGTAGTACTGCAACCTCAGCCAGTTCTTGCTTATTTGTGGTTTCAACTGAATATTTCACACAGCACTCATTCTCACTCTATCTATTGATGTATTAATGATGGATTTTACTGTCCTACATAGTCAGTCACTGACATCCTATGAAGGTTTTTTTTTTTTAATTTTCATCATAAAGGAAGGTTAAGCAAGTGACTACACATTTGCACATGCAAATGTATCTCTTTACTCCTAAAGTTTGTGAAACCAGTTGATTTGAGATTTCTCAGGGATAACTCACCTCAATTACCATTAGTTTTAGTAGGGAACTGTGATCTGAATACTCCTTTCTTAGTTTACTCCAACATAACAACCTAAATTCAATTTATTTAGTGACCTTTGTAGACTTCAGGCTCAAATGATTTTCTTTCATTTCAGTCTCTGGTAGACTTTAAGCAAAGACTACCACACCTAAATAAGGTGATTGCCTTATTCACATTTCATCTAGAGCCTTGAGGCTGTTTCATGTTCCTTTTACAGACAGTTTAAATACAAGCATAAGATAAAATACTTTATAAAGAGAGTATTATTGAAAATTTAAGCCTAATGATTAGAAGGAGATTTGGCTAAATTGGCATCTGTATTCTAAACAGAAGAGAACAGGAGACTCCTTAAAAACCACTAGGAACCACCACAAGCAGATTGAATGTACAAGAGAAGTGTTTAGGTGTTATGTTGATGGGTATTATGGAAAACACTTAACACAGATAGGTGAGTATACACAGTGTATGCTAAAATGTATACATCAGAGTTGGGCTGGGCTAGTTTAACAAAATATGGGCCCCACAGAGGTATTCAAAGGCTTGTGAATAGACAGAGTGTTTTAGTAACATACCACTCAAAATTCAGGAAGTCTCACCATATTGCTTAACTGTGATTCTCAAAAGTAGTGCTCCTAAAGCTGCAAGGAAAACTCTGCAACTTTGCAATATACTGATTAGCTGCGACTATTGGAAATGAGAGCAACACATGGCAGATTCCACCAGCAACTTCTACGTCTCACCTAACTCAACATTAAATTTGAAGAAACCAAAATGTAGACCTGGAAGAATATAGATTTTGAGCAATTGTAGTTAGATGTATCTTCTCTTATTCCATTCTATTCAAAGGCATCAGTTTTCTATTTCACTTGAAATACATTAAATTATCCAATTAAAGACAATTAAGACATTCATTTCCCCCCATTTTTGAGTGACTCAATCTAGATCTAAACTGAGATTTTCATAAAGTAAGTTGTAAGAAGATAGTGAGGTTCTTTGTGAGCCCAAAGGTTACATATTACTGAAGTGAAAGAATTAAAATTCCAGTAATTTACCTCTCAACTGAAAACAGTATATTTTAGCCACTGATAGAGAACTAAAGAATTACCATCTCTTACATCTTGCTTCCTGTCTAATCAATGAATTTTCTAACTCAAATTCTATCAAGTTGCCCAAGTGAAATGAATTTATATAGTCACAGAATGCAAGAAGAATCCTGCTGGGGGCTATTTTCATTTAAAGATTTTAACTATCAAACTGTAGGCAACATACTTGTTTTCTACTACATATTGTTCCCAAAAAAGTATTTCCCCTTTAGTTTTTTTTCTTTCTTTTAAACAAAACCTTTTTTAATTTGAAGGAAGCCATATCTGGTTGTGAGTTTACCACCAAAGCTGCATGGTTTGTAGGTCATGTCCTTTCTCTCAGTCTTAGTCTGAATCTTAACCTGCTTTGTTTTATGGTTGTTTTTGTCTACCGTATAGGTGAGCAATCTTATTTTTTCATGCTTACCTTAAAAATTAGGGATAGCTCCATGCCTTAGGGTTGTTTGTTTATATGCAGTTGCATCCAGCTGTTGGGAGTGATTGACTCTGTCTATATGTTTATATAGAACAGTAATAATACTATACATGCAATACATGGAGTTTTTAACTCTTTGGTTTATTAGAAAAAAAAAGTTAAGAAAGAAAAATGCAGTGGTCCAAGTATGGCATTTGAATTTCAAAAACATTGTCAAATTATTAGCTTCTAGTTAACAGTGTCTCTCACAATTTTTCTTCAAAAGTTTCAGAGTGAACTTGATCAACTTTAATTATCTTGTGTTTGACAAAAGAATATTATTAGAACCTTGCCAAGATTTTCTTTGAGCCTGTTTAACTTTCTCTGAAGGTTCACAGGAAATGTTCAAAGATGATATGGAGATAGTAAAGACAATCCAAAAAAAAAAAAGAGGTGTTTGATCCTACATTACCCTGACAAAATGTGTTCTGCAGACAGCTGTGTGAAACTTAGCAGTTTTGCTTCACAGATCGTCATGTGAATATTTTCTTAGGTTTTTATCCATGTGGGTTGGCATCTTCTCCCCCACCCTCTCTTCAAATTTCACTTTGAGTTTTCTAGTTCAAACAAAAGTACACACTCAGAGTGAAAATCGGTCAAAACCACTGAGTTTCACTTGGTTTCGCATCAAAACTGTGAAGTTTGCTTGACATTCTCATGCAACCATAAATTGTCTCTTTTTAACTCAAAATTGGCCCTAGTTTTGAATGAAAGATTCATGAACCTTAGTAAATCTTCTAGTGAATCTAGTCTCAATTTCAAACTGGTACAGAAACTTAAAACCACATCTCGTTTGGATTTTGTTTCTATTTGTATGACCCCAACCAAGATTGGAACCCTATGTTGCTAGTCTTTCTACAGAAACACAGTGAGAGCCAGTCACTGCCCTGAAAAATGGATAAAGTAAATAAATGTACTACTATCTTCGGTTTACAGTGAACATTTTTGCAGGTCTAGAATGGGGCTGTTTCCCTAATATACTATTGTCCCTGAGACACAGTAGTTACTCAAAGAATCTGTTTGACAGCCAATATAATTAAAGCCACAACTGCAAGTTTTCCTGAAATTTAGATTGAGAAACATTACAACTAATACTACTAAACATTTTTTCTTAATTCTAGCAGTTTTACACTGTTGATTATAAGCTGTGTCAATGTCTCATGCAAACCAGCTTTAGATGACATTGATATCAGTTTGGTTACAAAACATTTTAGAAGACGTGAGTAGGAGCAGCAATGAGTGTCTGTGTTCTTAGCAGAATTTATTGTCACCCTACCCGAGAGTTTTGTGTGACTGTTACACCACTTTGGAATTTTTGCCAGTCGTTTTCATCAAGAGCATTTTGGAGAGGCACCAATCAAATTATGTCGAATGTGTGTTAGTCCTACCCTTATCCCCCTCAAATTTTCCAATTCTTTCTCCGTACTGGAGCATTTTTTCCTGGTGTTACTGATTTTATTTTATGTAATTTCAACTACTGCTGCTATTCCTCTTTTGATTGTAATACTAATAAGTTTTCTGGAGGTAAAACCTTGCTTCCATTGAAGTCTATGGGAATTTTGTCATTGTCTTTGGTATGTCTTTAGTAGAGTTTGGGCTACTGTTCTGTATTTTTGACACAGTTTGCTGAATTTGTTTTCACTTACAGTAGGACCTAACTGATGTATTTATTTTTATGGGTTTCTCCTTAATGTTCTTCTATTTTTTAGTACTTTGAAAGCTTACATTGATAAAATAGTTACCATCAAGCATTGTTGGTATCAAAACTTTGAGCATGATTTCATTAGTGCTTCTATTTGTCTAAACTTTGAGCATAATGCTTCTATTTGGTTAAACACAAGATGAGAGTAAATTCTCCAAACAACCTATAACAGTGTATTGGAGAAGAAGAAAAATCATTTAGAATTAAAAAGGTGAATATTTACTTTTATTGTGGTGTGTCATAGATTAATAGATTAGGTCAGAAAAGATCATCCAGTCTGACCTCCTACTTTCCACAGGTGTAATTTACTGTAGCTGATGATTACATACAATTAAAATAGACTCTAGTTAGAAAAGAGCCTCTGGTACCTTTTAACACTGATATTTTCCTGATGTGCACCTGTTATTTCTTGCCTGTGATATCTGACTCTGTTGTGACAATAAAATTAATACTAACAGTCAAGACCTTGTCATGGCAGCACCATTGTTTAAAAAAAGTTGATATTATACTCCAAACAGTCATTAAAGCTAATGTTATAAAATTATAAAATATAGAGTTTTTGAAGGGACGAGATTCTGTACATCTGGGGATAATGCATAGATTATCAAAAAAGTACAAGTTTTGGTTTGAAAGTCCTAGAGTGCAAAGTGTACATAATCTGCAATATCCCAGATTAATGGTTATCCATTAGTGAGGCAGTTAAGATATAAGCATTTAAGCATTTGGGTACATCATTCATACAAAAGAAATACTGAGGTTGATTAGTGGCAAGCAAGTATATCAATGAGAGCTGATTGTCCCTCACAGAATGATAAATTCAGGATGGTTAGTACATTTAGAAAATACGATCCACAAAACAAAGGTCTTTCTGCATCGCTTTTCCAGCATGCTTTGGCTCATTCCTCCTGGTATTGCCTATTCCCAGTGATTTGTTCCATGTAGATGTCCCTGGAACACTTGATGGTGTCCAATGCCATGAGATGCCACATCAGCCAAGAATAACGCTGACTGATTCCACATGCCTGCAACACTTGCTCGTTGCAGAAGTTCCATGTGCCTAGGTCTCCAATGATCAACGCATGCGTTTGAACTTCATGGCCCTTTGCTCTCAAAGCATCAGTCAGGGGTGCGTATTTCTCTTCCTTTTGAGTTTGGGCATCGTGGAAGGTCAGGGTCCTGTTCCCAAAGGGGACCTTGACATCTATTATGGTGATGATCTTCCTCCCTTCCTCATGAATGATGACTACATCTGATCGAAGCTGACTATCAGTTCTGGGGAAGGCAGAATTCACCGCCATCTTCCCCATGGGGGGCAGGATGGCTCTGACCAGGCGATCTTGGATGGCATTGTGGTGCAGCTGCCTGGCCCTGTAGTCATGCTTGCAGTTACATAGAACATGGGGCAGGATCTTGTAGTAGCTCCTGCACCATTTGTCCCAATTCCCATAGTGGATGGCTCCATTCAGCAGGATGCAGTTGAGTCAGGCCCGGTGAGTGACTCTCTAGTCAGTGAATTGATTGATGCTGCCCCCAGGGAAAAAGTGGTTGTTGGCGTCCCACTTGCTCGTCAACTCAAAGGCCTTGTCCTGATCTGGCTCCCGTTTGAGGTTTTCCATGTACTGCTCATGGACAGCACCCTTTGAGGCCCTTTCCAGCATGCTCCTGGCTATTGGGATGAATATTGTGTTTTTGGTGGTTTTGACCTGTGGCACCAGAACTCCGAATTCCTGATGCTCCTCACACCACGTCCAGTGGCAGCCGATGCGCTTCTCTAGGCGTTATGTAGTGTTGCGAGTGCAGGTCCAAAGTGAAGTGAAGTTGCCCTCATCCCATCCAAACTTGCCAGCCAGGAAGCTGGTTAGGTATATGTGACATCTTGGTTGGAAGGGGTTTTGCCGTTCCGCTTCTTGATGATGTCACACATGGTGCTCACCATGACATTCCTCACGTTGGCATCGGGGCACATCAGAAGGCAGAAAGCATGGGTGATGACCACAATGTCACACAGGTTGCCCATGTGAGGAATGTTGGCCCCGCCCGGCCTATGCATTATGTACACCAGCTCATTACTGGCCCTCTGGGGAAGAGATATCCACTTCTTCACCAGCTGCCTGACATTGTTGTCTGCCTTATTTAGAGACACCTTCACCATAGTGGATACCCTCAAGACAAACGAGATGAGGGGATTCAGGAATGTGTTCAGAGCATTGATCTTCTGCCGTGGGGCCAGATGATCTTCTGCCATGGAAGCCATGGAAGCATTGATCCTGGCCACATCCCATTGGATCTCTGTGATGGTGTCTTTGGGCATCTGCTGGAGGCAGAATCCCATGGGAGTGCCGAAGTGTTGGTATGCTTGTTTGCAATGGACGGAGATTACAGATTCACCCTGGATCCGGAACGATGTCTTCTGGATCGAATCCTTTTACTGTCATCAATGTGGAGGGATGTGCACTTCTTGGCATTGAAGCGGAGCCTCATCCAGTCTGCGGCTTGGTTGGTGATGTCGAGCATGCGTTGGAGGCACTTGGGGTCACAATCAGGACCAGGTAGTCCATGTAGGCCAGGACACTCACCCTCTCACCATAGAACCCACCTGGGCTGTTGAAGATTGCTTGGAGGAGTGGCTCCATGGTTATGTTGAAGAAGATGGGGCTGAAGGGGCAGTCCTTCTTCATGCCGCTCTAGATTGGGATTTCAGCAGTCTCCCCTTTGACAGAGTGGATGAAGGTGGTCATTAAATACTACACTCAGAGAGGACCACTGGGTGAGAAAAAGCTAAAATATACCTCAGTCAAAGTCAAGTACACATTAGATTTCATAAACAACTCACAGCCAGCTGAGAGATTTGATGAAGAACTCAATACATTTGAAAATCAGACACACTTCTACAGTAGTAGTGATATGAGTTAATTTTATTCCCATCACACTAGAGCTTATGACAGTACTGTACATAACAGACTCAATGCTATCTATGTGTAAATGGCATTTTTAAAAAAAGAAATGGAAAAAAGAGAGCTTCCTCATCAGTAAGATGAATACTTGTCATAGCAGCTGTCATGTGAGTCCTGGATTCTGTGATTTCCTGAGTTTTTCTTTTTATGTCTATGATTTCTGACATCTTGAGATTTTTGCTTTGGTAGGTGAATAAGCTGGTGTATAGCTGTGCACTGCAGACTTACATGAAGCCTTAAGATAGGACTGAGCAAGGTGCTATCAGTGAACAGAAAATCAGCAATGACAAGTCTGCAGGGACACAAAGGACGTGGTCAGAAAACTCACTAGAGGGGTTTTGCAACTAGACCATTAGGGCAAAAAGGCACAACCAGAAAACATAAAAGAACTGGCAGCAAGTCACTCTCTAAAATTTGAAAGCACGATTAGTTTAAAAAAAAGATTAAATTAAAGATAAAGAAGCCTGATCCTATAAGTCAGGCAGCATAAGTGTGAAAGGGAAAGTATAGCATTCAAGAGGTCATACTGCCAAAACTTTTAAAATGAATACATACAAAAGCGAGGTCCGAAAGGGTAAGTTTATTATTACAAACCACAACTGATGTTTTTTGCCATGATTTCTGTGCCAGCACCACTCCCAAAACATATAGTGAGAAACATATAGCCCTACATATAATTAATTTTTTATTTTATTTGTCTGTAATTATGGACAGATTGAATTCTATACATGGGTGGGGTTTTTTAAGTTCTGGGTTCTAAATTATGCGGCCAGATGAAAGCTTAGAATATTGCACACATTTCTAGTTTATAACACAATAGTTACATGCAAATCCAGTAGAGCACCCTATACACATGAGTTTGAACCCTCTAAAATCCAAGTTTCTTGATACTGTATACATTTTAATGACTGAAATATAAAGTGTAATGTTATAGTATTTCTGATCTGATACAGATGGTATGACTAACACCCTAAAAGCATCTTATTAGTAAATTGTCACCTCTTAAATTTTCATTAATAAAAAGAAAGAACGTGGTCATGATAGATTCCTTTTCATATTAGAATGAGGTATAATATCTTGGCAACTGTTAGTTTTAAATTTGCCATAAAAAATTGGACAGTCAGTTCATTAACCAGAACAACCAGAGTTGTTCACTAACTGACTTTGGTTCAAATACTAGCATAGGTATATAATCTCACCTCTGTCTTATATTCGCCATACATCAAGCTGAACCTTTCAACTTTATTACTCTGATGAACACATTCATCATATCTTCTGCTTATATGAAAAAAACTGATCAGCCTTTTTACAGTTCTATATAATTTCTTATTACTTCGTTTATGTGATGTGACAATGAGTTGAAATCCAATTTTTATTTTAGTTATTTATTTTTAAATTGTATTTGTCGTCTTCTTTTCATTTCAGCTGCAGTTAACCTTTGCAACTTGTTCAATGAGAAACTCCATTGAACTGTATCACCATACACAATTAATGGTTGAGCAGACTATAATAAATGAAAATGCCACCACTGCTTAGCAATTAGCTTATGGATCATCTCCAAAAAACTTACACCCTCTTCCATCTGCAGCATTTAACCATGCTGTGTGATTTAAATTATACTCAAAGTGAATGGCAATATTCAATTACTTTACCAGTGCATTCTGGGAAATTGTCACTATTGTGATTAATAGCCCTTATGGAAAACAATTAATTTGGTGTCCTGCTGCTAGTTCAACTATAAAAGCTAATTTCCTTGAGGAAAGAAATATGTTCATCAGTGTATACCTTTTTTGATGTTTTGATCTGAAATATTAAGAGCTGCATTCACTGTAAAAAGTTTGATTGCATGTATTAAAATAAATGTATATTTGAGGTGCCTATAAAAACATATCCAATTTATTATTCATGATTTGCAAAGAAAATATGGTTTATCAATAAGTAAGTGCTGGACAGAAATGTCAATTCGAATAGAAAATAGGTACAGTTCTCATAGTCACATTTCTAAAAGACGGTATTAAAATCTATCTATTGGCAGTGGTGATACAAGATATTTTTAAGATGCTCTAGTCCATATTAGGAAATCAGCACCAGAGTCTGCATTTAGTCACACAGCTACAAACAGGCAGAATGGGAGAAAAACATTGGGGATTTTATCTGTTCTCATAAGCATAACAAAGGTGGTGACAATATAATGTTTAGGTATGTGTAAAAATATAATTAGTTTTAGATTTAAGGTTTTTTATAAGTAGTAGATAATGATAGTTTATAGCAGATTTTAACTAAAAATCTAAAACGGTGGCCATAATGATGCCATATTAGAGAGAGAGAGAAAAAAAAATGAAGGTTGTAGAATAAACAGACCAATAGCAGAAAGGTAGACTGGGGTGAAATAAAGGTCACTCCTAAATATCTGAAGGGAGAGATCAGTTAGGTGGGAAGGAAGATCTCAAGGATGTCCAGTCCGAGTAAACAGATTAAATTAATTAGCATATCAGACAACTGATTGCTCAAAGAGACATTACCTCATTGGGAGGAGTTGATGCTGATGATGAATATTAAGAAAGTAACCAATCAGGAAGGGTCAAAGATTATATATAAGGCAGAGAGTTAGCAGGCTTGAGTGTAAGCAGTTGGATGATTAGAGGAGAAGACAGCAGCAGCATGCAGCAGCAAGCAGCTTGACAGAGCAGGACCCTTGAAACGAGTGAAGGGTTTTGATCAAGAAGAAGGAAAGTAAGTATAACTTTTCTAAGGATAGGAATGTATGGGCATTACTTTAAATAAAGCTGGATGCTTGCATTTGAATGGCCTTTTACTCCACCCATTCTTTGGTTGCCGGTCAACATTCATGGAATCTTACCTTGTAGTAAGGTTATTGAAAGTGTACCATTGTAAAATTACTTTATACATATGCATAAGGAACGTAGGTGTTGCATTTTAATAGATTTCACTTTATATTACAACATTGTATTAAGGCTTTATACATAAGCCTGAAGAATTTTTCTCTCTAATGTGTTACATGTTGCAATATTGCATGTCTACTACGCTGTGCCACACTAAGTATTCATAACATTATGTTATAATATGTACTAAGGAAATGTTACATTGTGTTATGAGTATTACATTGCAATTTTATGGTTTATGTTATTGTAGCCGTAAGCTCTGGCCTTCCTTGGAGATTGGCAGTGAGGGAGGGCCAACCCTCCCTCTGGGGAGGCGGAACCCGGAAGTCCACACCAGCCTGATTGGAAGAATAGAGGTGGGACAGGAAAGGGAAGTATAAAGGACAGAACTTCCAACTCAGTTGGGAGAGAGCGACCTAAGGAGAAGGACATTTCTCCCTTGGTGCTGGGACCTGAGCCAGAGGAAAAGCTGCCAGAGGACTTGCTGGAACTGTCTGGGCCTTGAAAGCCAGAGGAACTACCTGGGCCCTGTGACTGGAAGAATTGCCAAAGCTACTTCCCCATTACTAAGCAGAGGAGATATCTGGGCCTTTGCATTTGGAGGAGTTGCCAGACACTGGTGACAGCGAGGGCCTGCTGGGGCTTCCCCTCACATTCTATCCAGAGAAAGTGGAGTATGGTCTGGACCACAGGTACAGGGGCACCAGAATGGAGGAAGTGGCCCAGGGATAGCCGACTTTAGTCCAGCTGCGCTCAAGCCTGAGCACTAGTCGGCGAGTTGTGGCTGGAGCCCCACTGATCCAGTGGTGGGATGCCTCGCCACTGCTAGGGCCTTGCACTGGGATGCAGTGGAGTCAGGTGGGCCTGCATCCTCCTCCCCCCTCATCAACCTTCAGCCTGTGACGCCTCAATAGGCTGTATTCAATTGACTTTGCCTGCCATGCCCTGTCTGAGGGCCTGGACCTTAGACTGTTTGCATGCCCTGCATAGGGCTAGACACTGTTTACTTTTCCTGCTCCACCCAGCCTAAGGTCCAGGGATTTGGGATTGTCCAGCTAGGCTTAACAGGTCCAGAAACTGCTAATTTTCCATCTCTAGCTGAAGCCTCCCTGCAGGATGTAGCGGCCAGGAGGTGTGGTATCCCCGAAAGATTGACAGCGAAGGAGAGCCGCCAGCCCCATCCACACTGGAGATGGCATATTTTATTTTGTGTTGTATTAGTTTACACAGTTTACAGTGTCTTGTATTGTCTTAAGTGACTTACTCCATTTGTTACATTGTGTTGATTTTTGATTTAAGAATCCATTTGTATTAGAATTAGCATTTAATAAAGAGATATTTTATTTTCAAAGAAATTACTGTTTGAGTGCCAATCTTTTGAGCAGATGTCCTCCTAAGGAGGCAGGCAGATCTAAGGAGTTTTCCAATAATTTAAGGGGAAACGCCTGGTAAACTCTTATAAATCTCCTAGGGCGGACCATGTCCTGTTGCCTGCTTATAAAGTTAAGGCTTCTGATTGGTCCATTAGTATACTTGAGCCATTGTAGTGTCTCTTGAGTCCAAATTTTATGGTAACTGTGGCAGCAGGTAGGCAAAGTAGTCTGAACTACAGAACTAAAATTTTCAACTTGTATGTTGTTACCTGGCAGCTCTGTGTTCTTGGGGAACCAGGGTGAAAAACCCCTATTCTGTCTCTGGCTCACCTGAATCCCCCCAGCCTCTGCTTGCACCAGAAACAAAAGCTATGAAAAGGCTGTGGGAGACACACCTAAAACCCTCCCAACAAGGGTGATAGGATTAAGACAACTCCCCATGCCTCATCTACATGGAAGATGTAAAAAGAGGCATCTCAATTAGCACATGGAATGGAGAACTGGAGCCTCATTTACATCGAAGATGGAACAAGAATTAGCATGAGGAATGGAGAACCAAGCTCCAAAGCAGGAATCGCACTGAATTCTGGGATTGGCAAGGCAGGGACACACTGCATTATGGGAGATCTCTGCTCTTGATGTAAATGAACTCACACCTACACCCATCCAGCTCCGCAGTTATCAGACCATTCGAGTATTGACATGCAAAACACTGAATCTGCCTGGTTGCATTGTGAGCTCCCCCAAGGAACATTGACCATAGCTGGGAGTGATCAGCTCCTATTGTCTAGCATAAAGAAAACCTCCCTGAAGTACTTCAGTGAGACATTGTTTACCCACAAACAAACCTGGTTCTACAAAAAACCCCTACCCAAGTTCAAACCCTCTCTTGCTTTCCTCTTCTGATGCCTGGACCCAAATGCTTTCCTGACTGATCCTGTTGTGGGGTTTGCCTCTCCCTCAAGTGTTCCTGACCCTAAGCTGAACAGCTTGTCTCCTGGGAACTTCTGAGCTGCAAGGAGTGGTGAGATTCCCCCCCCCCATCTTTCCCAATTCTCTCTCTCTCTTTAATCCAGTTATAATTTTCTACTTTTGTAATCAAACCTGGGCTAGCCTTTCTCCAATAACCCTACTGTAATTTTGTTGTATTGTAAGTGTTAGATTGTTTTTCTCTCCTTGTATGGCATCACTATTAGTATCATAAGTTTTATATACCTGGCAATAAACTAACTATTGTAATCAAGCTGGTTGCCAGTTTCTCTCTCTCTCTAAATACATTTACTTCTTTGTGTTATTGGCTTCCCTACCTTGCTCTGCAGCAACGCTTCTTTTACCTAAGCCAAAGATCCCTGGAATGCCCAAAATCATATGGGGTTTGCTTATCAAGGGGGTTACTGCTAGAACAATTGTGTTGTGAAGAGGCATATAAAGGGGGTAGCTGAAAAGTGATGCTCTGCCTAGCCTACGGAGTCCAGAGGCGCATAAGGGTGACAGCTGAAAGTGCTGTTTGACCCAGCCTGATTGAGTCCAGGGGGCACATAAGGGGAACAGCTGAAAAGTGCTGTTTGGACCCAGCCTGCTCATAAGTGTGCTCCATTCTGGTGCGGTGCAAAGGGCACATGAGGGTGACAGCTGACAGTGCTGTCTCACCCAGCCTGCTGAGTTCAGGGACGTAGAAGGGGTCAGCTGAGAGTGCTGACAGCCCGGTCTGCTCAGACGCACTCAGTTAATCTGGAATGGGTGTGTGTATCTGGGGGGGGTTTATTTGAATCTGAAAACCTTAGGTCCTGCAGGATAGCTCCACTGGGAGGGAACTTGTAACCATATGAACACACAAGTAACACAAGCAGCACACTAATAGAATCACACCCCCTTTTCCAGGAAAGTAACCCTAATAAATAAGCATACCCCAAAGTGACGGGCAAATCTGGTAACAATGTAGTGAAACAAACATGTTATGCCCCCTTAAAAGAGATTAATTTAAAGAAGTGAACTAAAAAGGGCTTCCTCAGCCAGTAAGTATAGCATTGTGATAGTACCCAGAGAGACAGAGGAAGGTACACTTATTAGTTCTTTTCCCACTAGTCCCCAGCCTTCTTTTTATTTATTTTTGTTTCTGTCTTTGAGCTCCTTCTTTGCTCTGATTTACATTCCCTGTTGAAGGAAGAGAGTCTTGCTATCATTCCATCCCTACAGATCATATTGAGCAATACTGTTTGTTAAGGCATTTCAGGTGATCAAGTGGTCAAATGGATCCATTCTGTTACAATCCTGGCAGCTTTTTCAGAGGCATCTAATTGTATAACCCCATGTATGCTAGATTCAGCCCAATGAAGGAACCAAGAATATTGAATATTTGTTAAAATGAGGTTGATTACTGTTCTGTTCCTGTACCATAATTACTGCAAAAAGGGTGTAATTCCAGAGAAGGCCAAAGGGGAGAGAAAGTGCCATGGCAGAGGACCTCCTGATCAGATTTGAGTGTACAATCACTAGGGAATAATCCTTTGGAATATAAATGGATTCAGCATGGCATGTTTCCAGGTTGAATATGTTGTTTCTACAGTTTTAACATTTCCACATTTTCCTAAAATTGTGAATTTGTAGGAAAAGAAACGTCACTTCCATCTTAATTTGAAAAAGAAAATGTATTATTCTAGTGACTTAAAAATAATTAATATTATTTTGTATTGGTATTTCCTTTAAATCATATTAAGTAAGGAATGTTATTGTTATACACTAGAATTCTATTGATAAAACCTAAAACAAGAATGAATAATGCAAATGCGCATATAGTGTAGTTTCTAATACAATACAGTGGAGCTCTCAAAAGAAATAAATAATGGAGTTAGCTTATCCTATTTATTCAGAACCCATTTTCAGTAAAATTGTTCACAGAAGACAAATATAATGGTATTAAGGGGGGGCATTTCTTCAGATAATCTTGCTACCATTTCTAATTTGGGTTACAATATAACTAGTTCAAATATTTATAGAGTTTGCACTATAGCTGTGCCAAAACAAGTTTGAATTATATAATACATTTTTAAAAGTCTTTTTTTTAAAGAGGTAGGGTTTTTTTTGTTTTGCTTTGTTTTATGCAAAGGGGTATTTATGAAACTCAGTGGTAGCTGCTTGGTTCCTTTGGGTCCTAACTTTAAAATACGTATATCTGCCATAAAGCTGAATTATATAATAGTGCCACCAGAAAAAACTTGTTTAAACCCAGTTAAAATTATTTATGTACCACACCCTCCCACAGAAATCTGTAAAGGCACAAAAATGACCAGTAAGGGAACTTTCTTTACCATCCCTTAACTCCCACACATCGTATTCACCAGTCATATAAACAAACTCTGCTCCTCCAGTTTATTAATAAACAAAATATACACCTAATTAATGTAACTTTTACTAACTGATGTCACCAACATTAATCTCAGGGTTGCTACTGCTAAGGGTTTCCCTCTAGACCAGCGGTTCTCAACCTGTGGGTCGCGACCCCGGCGGGGGTCGAACGACCAAAACACAGGGGTCGCCTAAAGCCATCGGAAAATACATATTTCCGATGGCTTTAGCCGCTGAGAAGTCACGCTACCATCTGTAGCAGCGCTATTCAGCTGGAACGCACACCGTTATGGATGCGCGTTCCAAACTGAATGCCTGCACGCATGCGCAGATGTGATTGCATCATCCGTCCGGGGCCTAAGGGGCGGGGGAAGCGGGGGGAACGCTCCACAGTCCATAGCAGCGCATTACGTGTGTCTGGCGCTTGCTGACGTCATCAGTGGGCGGACGCAGCAAGCGCCAGAGGACAGAAGCCTAGGAGGCGGAGAGCCAAGAGAGCCTGCGAGACAGCCTGCTGGTGTAAAAAAGGTTAATAATGTAAAAACAGTACACGCACCATACACACAATACTGTGTAAGTGTAAGGTGCTTTGTGTGTAATCATTATACAATGAGAATGCATAATGCATATCAGGTATTTACATTCCGAATCATAACTGTAGCAAAATTACAGTTTTGAAGTAGCCACCAAAATTATTTTTTGGTTTGGGGTCACCGCAATATGAGGAACTGTATTGCGGGGTCACGGCATTAGAAAGGTTGAGAACCACTGCTCTAGACCCTAGGTTTTCACAACTTCCTAGAGGTCTATGCTCAAAACATATCAATATAAAGTGAAATCTCTTCTGATTGGCTGCCTTTCTCCTCACCTCCCTCCCCCACAGAAAACTGAAGAAGAAGAAGGTGAAAGTGAAGATTTTGGGATTGTAAGGTTTACAAACAAAATATTCAATTGTTTCGAGGAAAGCAGATGCTTTCTGTGACTATTTTCATTTTTTCAAAATCCCAATTTCCGGTTAAAAAAGAGTTTTTATGGAACATTTTGAACCAGCCCTGTTTTTCTATTAATATTTTATGTTTGATCAAAAATTGTTTTAATTGAAAACATTATTTGCTTTGCTTTTCCAGTTTAGCTCTAAATCTATGGCTAGGATTCTTTGGAACATTGCCGTGGTGAGGGAGTTGCTGGAAGGGGCTAAGGCAGGGTGGAATGATGATGGAATTAACTTGGAAATGGAAGGAAAGACAATCAGTTAACCTGTAGTAATAGAGGAAAGAGGAACTCCAGAGGATAAATGCAAGGAATAGCGAGAACAAGAATCATAAGAATAAAAAAAGACTGAGTAACATATACGAGTAGTAAAAACTCAGGAGCAAGATTTGTCAGGAGAGAAGACTCAGCACTTTTATAACTACACATGTGCTCTGCTTAAAAGCATTTGGCATGCTGAGAGGCTTAATACAGACATTAGCTCAGTCATTCCCACATCAACATTACATCATCTCACTTGCATAGTCATTTCTAGGCTAGTACTGGGTACCTGTTCTTAACAGAGGAGACCAAATTCCAACTATTGGGTTATCTGTCAGAATCTGATTCTAACATCAAATTTACAACTGTCTAAAAATGCTTAAGGATATCTTGTCATCCTATGTTCACTATTGATAAGTTTGCAGTCTTATTTTTTGGTTCATCTCAACAGTGGACTCGAACATCAAAGATTGCTTTGCCCATCCTGCAAACCCGCTTTAAATGTTTTTCTGTCATTAAGCCAACCCTCAATTGGTGACAAAATCATCCTGGATACAATTGCAAAGTTGAATTATATGGATCTGATTCTTCTTCGTGCCACTTCTCCTTTCATGGAATACAACAGAAATAAGTAATCTTCCTTTCAAACCTGGCTAGCTATCATTCAAGTACAGACTTCATCTTCATAAAGACTCAGTTTTGATCTTGGGAATTGGGGTGAACCAATTTTCTTTCTATTATCTATGCATCATTGCTTATTGTAGGTATTATAGAAAACTACACCATTTTCAAATGCCTATCAGCCACATTTTTCTCTCTATTTCAGAAATGGTATGTTTCATTGAAAATTGTTTGACATGAGACATTTTTTCATTTCATGTTTTGTTTCCTGGGTATGAGAGCTACAGAATATGCTACATATTATTAAAGACCTCATTAGTAACAATCGATCTCTCTTGAGTGAGCTGAGATTTTCTAATAGAATATCTAAAGTTTAGATACAACCAAAAGACTTAATAAACTTATTTTTTCATACAATTTTTCCTTTTTAAATGAGAAATATCAGTTAGTAAAGTCAATAGGAGGCTTGGATGAGCAAGGATTGCAGGATTGGACCCTAAATACTATGTGATATTCAATGCAAAATATGAAATTGTTTTCATATTAAGAAGCATAAATGATTTTGAAATACATCCAAAATATTGCAACAAAATTGTGTACCCTAACTTTTCTCCCTATATTAACAGAAAAAAAAGAATTAATAATATAGGAAATTAATTTGCATGTATAGTAATTTTAATAAGCTTAAATATATAATCATTATATTATTATTCATTTATGCAATCAGAATCAGAATCAGATCTACAAAAGATTGTTAGTTTTGAACCCTTCAGCAAAAATTATGAGGTCACATTTTAAGAAAATAATCCTCTAGGCTGTAATTAGTATTTTGTAGGACATACAACCTGATATTTTTGTACTAAGCAATTTGAACATCTGTCTGTATTATTTGAAAGAAGACGTTATCCTAAAGAAGCTTTTATTTTATGTTAACTAGAGCTGCACATTAAACTAAAATAAGTAAAATAGAAGGACTCATTCCCATCACGTGTGAAAGCTGAGAAAAAAAGAAACCATAGAATTATTTGCTTCTGATTGAATTCAAGTCATCATTTCACTAAAAGTAGCATTTAGGGCCCAAGCCTGCAGACCTTACTCAGACAAAAGGTCTATTGAAAGTAATGACTAAGCAAGGTCTACAAGATCAGGCCCAAAATAAAATCAAATTAATTTTAGAAGCTAGCTCTGCTTTTTAGTATATTCTTTAGGGTAGTGGTGTTAACATTTTGAAAATTAAGTTATAACAGGAACTACAACAAAAACAAATAAACACCCTACCTTATTTGTACATATTTCAGCAAAACTCAATGTACTCTAAATGCAAACCATAAATCACTGGAAATTAATTTGTTTTGATCCAAGTGACTCCTGGAATTCAACAGTCTATAAGCCTCCACATTGGCACTTTTTAAAATATAATTATTCAACACATAGGTCAAGGAAGAATATAATTCATTATTATTTTCCCCAGGAAGTTTGACTAATATTGTAGGCTGGGACATAAGAATAAGAATCATCAACTTCCATGCTGTCAAAATTGCCAGGCAAATATTGTACAATTTGTGCTTTCATCTAGATTCCAGTCCTCCTTGATATTGTCTCTTGTCTCAATGTGCAAGATATTCTAGAAAAATAGAATCTGCTTAATGACAGATGCTCACAGAGAAGTCATATGACAGCACAACTCCATTCAAACCACTACATCCTTGGGGAGAATACACATCTGCCTGAGGCAGCGTTCTAGAACCAAGGGAAGAGAAGACCCCACTCCCACTCTCCCCCTTGGTTCCTCTCTTGGTGACAGCCTGGGTGTGATGCTTCCCAGGGATATGCAGGGTTTGAGGCTTCTCAGTACCATGTGCCATTAGTGTGAGGTCAGCTCCCCAACTTCACCAGTCACAGGTAACACAGCCCTCTCCTGGGGGCCTTGTAGTCTCTGCTGTTTCCCTACATATTAGTGATAAGCACACCCTTTACCCTTGAACTTTATGAGCTTCTCCCTGGAGTATCCAGCATCTGCTCACTGGATCTGTATGCACAGATTTTGCTGCTTCCAAAGAAACACTACACCCCTGCCTTACCAGTTCCACTTCAGATTGCCATTCCACTTAATACACAGTACTTAGATATGTTTACAGTAAAATTACATATAAATATATTTAACAAAGCATAGTGATTCAAGTACTAGAAAGTGGAAGTATTGGAAACAAATGGTTACATATAATACAAAATCATAACACATATTCTAAAGCGAAGAGTCAATTAACAAGATACTCTCAATGGCTTGTAGAATTTTGCTCACCCAAAATCCTTCCATGTTTTTACAGCCCGCCTTGGCTAGGACCCTCTGTTCATGAAAGAGCCTTGCCATCAGCTTGCCTCCTAGGTGAAGAATTCCATGTGTTTCTTTGCTCCCCAATATATATCCTTCATAAACCTGCTGTTTGTTTCACCCTGTGAATTTACCCTCAGAAATTTTTCAATCTCTTCTTTTGCCTATGGCTCAGTATGAAAATAGGCCTACGCTGTGAGGCATACAATACACAACACAGAAATGACCACTCAGAAACGGGCTGGGTGAGAAGACCTGAAAAGAGGCTATGCCAGGAAGATGTCCAGGGAGACTATAAGGTGATGAGTGACTCCAGTGCTAGTTTCCAGCCAATCTACAATCCTGGAACTGGTCTTGTGACCAGGTATGTGTATGTGGTATGTGACCAGGTATGTGACCACTCCAGCCTTGTTCTTCCTTTGGTCCTGTTCCAGCCTCATACTTGTTCCTGCCTTGCTCCTAGTCCTGTTCCAGCCTCACTCCAGGGCCACTCTGAACTCCTGATTCCAGCTCTGCCCACTAGGCTGACTGCTCTGGTTCTAGCCACTAGGCCTGACCATCCCCATCACTGTTTCTGGCAGAGGCGACAGCAAGAAATCTGAAGGAGCAGATCTTGGCTGATATTTATAGGTTTCTTAGCCTGGAACCCAGTATAATGGGAGGGCCTGGATTCCCCTACCAGGACAAGGGAAGATGGCAGGAGGCCCCTAAGGAGGGCATAAGGACAACTGACAACCCCCAGAGAAGGCTGTAGGGACCATGGGAACCAGAGACGGGGCTGAAAGAATTTGGACTTCTTCTTTATGACTTTCTTTTATCCTGGAAGGGTGGGACTACAGTTATTGTCAGCTCTTGTGATTTTATCCTGACAATAGTGGGTTTGGGGTGTTATTTCACCTGTCTTATGAAAACATGCTGAAAAGCTGCCAGCTCACAAATTTTCCCTGTGTGGAGCAGGAGGCAGATCTCAGAGTTGCATGGGAATGAGGGGCAGAATTATGTGGGAAGGATGGAGCCTAAGTGAAGTGCAGAGAATAGTGATGGGAGATGAAAGGACAGAATGGTAGCTCCTCCAGCCTGGGAGCAATGGTGGGTAAGGGGAGTCCCTGCAGAACAGCCAGAGGAAGGTGGTATTGCCAGCTCTCACAAACTGATTGTGAGTTATGGGATTTTCATGCCTTCAGGAGGAACTCATACCCCAGGACCAGCAGTGACACTTTCCTCCTCCCACTGTCTTGGGACTTCTTCTGTACTTGGAATCTGAGCAGAGTAGAAACAAGGGGAGTGAGTGGATGGTGGGGGGGGGATAAGAAGAGGTGCTACTGCACCCAGGGAAGGAAAAACCCCATGGGCAGTGGGAGGCAGGAGTTGGGGGAAGGGAGGTGATGCTGCAGGTCAAGGGAAATGGAGGAGTCCCAGAGGACAGTGACAGGAGTGTGGATATCAAGGCAGTAATGGAAGAATTATCATATATTTCCATTTTGGGGTGAGGAAAGGGTAAGATGAGTCTCCATTTGAGCAGCCAGAGAGAAGCATGCACTTGGTATTCATTAAAGGTTGACTTTTCAACCTGAAATTATGAGACACACTGAGCTGAAAGAATAGAACAAGAGTGAAAAAGTCAAAAGACTAAAATGATATTTTTAAAATCTCATAATTTGTAGGACCAATCTGATGATTTTTGGGATCTGACTCATGATTTCTTGAGGTTGGCATTACTAGTCAACATGACTTGGCCAGATGGCTGAACCAAAAGAAGAGACAGACCACCACAGGGCCAGAGTGGCCATGTAGTGGGGTGCTTGATGAGTAAAAAAGCAGCTATACCATGCCCAGCCATGATAGAATGTGCCAGCAGTACATTCAGGCATTTAAGATAGCTAAAAGCCACCTGGGGTTTGATTGTTATTTTTACTTTTCTCTTAAGTTAGGAGATCTGTTTGTTTTGTTGGAAGAATTGGAAATTCTGGCAATAGTTTAATTTGAGCTGTATAGTTTATAAAATATTTTTTGGCACTTAGCGTGTTTCCTAAATAGCCATACTCCTCAAGGAGGCAGATTCTGCCTACAGTTACATAGATTAAAATGCTGAGCAGATCCATTGACTTCAGAGATTTCACACCTGTGTAACTCAATGCAGAATTTAAGTTTAAGAAGTTTTAAACTTAGATATGTTATAAATATATTTAGAGGATTTCTGCATAGTGTGGTGCAATGTAATTATATCATAAGATAAAAAGACTGTGATTTAACCTACAGATGTGCATTCTCCAGAATATCTCAATGTTATTGATAAGCATACTTTAGGATCCTGATCAAGACGACACTAAAGTAAATGAAAAGACTCTCATTGATTTCAGTGGGCTTTTCAACATGCCATAGCTGACATTAATATTGTTTATTATGAATAATAATGGATTATAGCATCCAAGTAGCTATTTTTGGCTCTTGTAGACATTGGTATGACATTATTCAGAGGCATAATTATTCAGAAATCTTGGCATTTAATCACAAAATAAGTGATTAAAGAGTTTCAATATTTGCCCAACCTTCTAAATCCATTTTGAAATTAAAATATTTCAACATGATAGAGCATGTTTTATAGAGCTGTTAATACATATCTCATATGCATTATCTAGTACCTTGGATTGCTTAATGGTAAGTATAATATCAATCTTGAACGTTTTGTATCTCCTTTCAAAGAGCACAATTAGTCTTTTCTTTTTATACCTCTTAGTAGTATGACAGGAGGCAATAATCAGGATGACAAGTACTGCCTGGGCCATCTACTGCAACAGTGCACAATTTCTTTGTTATACTAAACTCCTAAGCAGTTTATCTTGCATAGCTTACTTTCTTTTGATGGCAACACAGTGACTCACCTTAGAAATCATTCCATTTTCTAATTGACCTTAACTTTAAAGTATTTTCCTAATATATCACCTGTATTTTCTTTTTCCTAATTTCGGACTAGGACTACTTGAAATCCTCCCTGTGTCTAATCTCTTTAAATTATAGTTATAATCAGAAAACTTACTATATAAAATTGACAGCTTCTTGACTCTTCATTGGCTTGTGCATCTTCCAATAATACACTGAGTTATCATGAGATTGTATGTATGGGATGAGGGATTGTGGTATGTTACAAGTTTGTACTGGGCCCAAAAAAATTATGCTTGGGCCCTGTGTGAGCCACAAAGTACATAAGACATAGAGATACACTTCCTCACCAGGCATTACTGTGCTCAGGATCAATGCACAGGCAGCCATTGGGTTACAGGGACCTCATTTAGATAATATCTCATCCACTGACCCATGTTGGAACCTACCAAAGTTATGACTATTGTAATTTAACCCACCCCCCAAACCCACTCAACAGTTTGAAAATTTTACCATATGAGATAAATCCCTTTTACACCCCAAAATTTGTGATCAGCCTAGCACCTGGCTTTACCACAGATCCAGCAATTAGATTAAGGTGAAAAAGGTAGGGATGATACAGGATACTCCAAACAGCTACCTTGACTTGGCAGCAAACTATATCAACCCCTTTCACAAATGGGAGCCAATCACCTAGCCCCAGTAGCACCTGCAACCAACAAAGGCAGCAGCAGTGTTTGGGACAGGTCCCAGAGCATGGGCTTCATGTATTGCATGTGACTCTCCCTCTTGCCCCAAGCATGAGGACGAGAAAAAGCAGATCATCATGCTGAAAGCAAGGAGTGGCAGAAGAGTAAAAACAAAAGAAGATGGGGACTGTGGAACACTGCCTCAGCTTCTCCCAGTTCAGATCTCTCCCCTCCCCTTGGCCTCAGAAGTTGTCTCCATTACTTTGGTACCCATCAGAGTTGTACCTTAGCTGGTGAGGTAAGCAGTGGAAATGCAATTCACTGACAGACAAATGCAATTTTTGTAGAGTAACTTTTCAGATTGTATTTACATTTTAAATAATACTCTCTCTATGTTTTTAACAGTTGCAAGCAATGGCTGGGGTAAGTAAGTAGGTTTTTTTCCTGAACTGTACAAATTAACTTCCTTTTATGTCTTTGTGGCATGTACATTTCAACTTTTCGCACACCTCTGGGTTTGCTTTAATCCCATAATATGGAGAACAAATACACTGAGCTGAGGGACTGAAAACAAGAATCTTAATCTTCACCTCACCCTCCCTTTTGTGAAAACATCTTGGCTTAGTGTTGGGAGAAATCCACTAAACTCTCCTGTACTGGGGGCAGGCTAAATGTGGATGTAGAACAAACAAGAGGAATTGTATTATCCCAAGGGGCTGTAGAAAAAAATGGACTAAATCCTATGATCTCAAGGCATTTATACACAGAAACTGCCCCTCTGCAAGGCCTTGATCTTCTCCCCTATTTATAAATACTGGCAGCAGCTGGTTGAAATTCCAGGCTGATACTGGCTCCTTTATAGCAACAAAAAATCAGACCTGAAAAACCTCCCTGCAGCTATTCTCCCCCTTGAGTTTCTCTAGCATTTGGATAAGAAAATGTTATGCTGATAAAAGTTTTGAGATTTTGGAATCTCTGAGAAAATCCTAAAACTTAATGTTAGGCAGACATCACTTATGCATCTCTTCTATTGGTGCATATGATAAGGTGTATTAGGTTTCTATGGCTTCTTGCTGGAGATCCTGGCATGTTTGGCCCCAAAAAGCAGCAAGCTGGGAGGAAAAGATCAGTAAAGGTGGATCCTTCAGGCATACTTAAAGATGCCTCACTGAAGGACTCATCTTGGAAGCTAGAGAAATCCAGTCCTCCAAGAGCTAGAAGGGCTATCAACAGCCAGTCAGAGCCTAGCAGGCTCAGATAAAAGGATCTGCAGCCTAGCATGCAGTTTAGTTCTTGGCAGGAAACAGAGAGAGAAGGAAGGGTGCTCTGTTCTTGCTAGAGGAAGTTGAGGGATGTCTAGAGTTTGTTTTCTGACTGCATTTGGCCTAGCTGGATTTTCAGGGATAGGACCTATGAATCTGAACCCTGAGATAAGTGTGAAGCAAAAGAAGGCAGATAACAGGAAGCAGACCAAAGAAGCAGTAACAAAATGGATTGAGATGTATGTGTGTGCTGTTTGTAGGGTCCCTGGGCTGAAACCCAGAGTAGTGGATGGGAATAGCTTCCCTACCAGCTATGGGTAAAGTGATGTAAATCTCAAGAAGAACACAAAGCTTATCTGGAAGTCTGAATAAAGGAGTTATTTTTAAGGCTCTAGTGAGGACGAATAGACTATTTATTGAACTCTTTAGTAACTTGGAAGGGGTTCATTCGGAGTTTGTGACTTGGCCAGAAGACTACGCCACTGAAGATCAGCGAAGGTCATCTGGTAGCCTGCATGGGACTGTGGTACCAAATTTAGCTGCTAGGAGGTGCTCAAGTGTTGAGTGCCCTTTTACAGTGCCCATAAGCCACAGAGGATAAGATGATATTGTAACTTTAACATGAACATGCAACAGTTTTGCTGCACAAATTATGACATTTTCCAATAGTAGAATGTTATACAGAAAGCATCTTCCCAGCTTCTAATAGCATCCTTCAGCAGCATTCACCTGAATTCTCCTGGTCTAATATTGTGGATGGGTTATTCAATCTTAATTGCCGAATGAGCACCTACTCATGCAAGTAGACCTATTTCTTTCACTGACAGTATCTGTGTAAGTAAGAGCTCACCTATGTGAGTAAGTGTTGCCTTGAACAATTAATACACTTTTCTGTCTACTAAGCCACCCAGTACATAGAATGTAGGCCCAGATACCAAATGGTCTTTAGATTTCTAACAGCCAGTGGGATCTGAGCCCTAGGCCTCAAATACTTCATTTAAAATGTAGGTATGACATGAACATGCTGTTTCTGGACAAACAGCATGCACAGCTATACCATTATGTGAAATACTTTTTTCTGGGATTTGAGAGTATTTTCCTCCCCAAACAAACAAAACACAAAACCAATAAAACAAAAATCTCTCTAAGAAACTAAGTAAATATTAAAAGTCTGAGCCAAGCTAATTGATGTCACTGGGAATCTTTCCAGTGACTTCAAGGTCCTTTGCATCTGGCCCTAAGTAATGTCAGGTATTCTAATATGTTAAAACAAAACAAACCCAATTTTAAATAACATGTTCTCTGTGCAACAACTTCCCAGAGAATGCACACCCACTGTGCTACCAATAAGAGAATTCAGGTTGTGCTTTCTCTGATCAGCCACCCAATTCCTTTGGAAGATGAGGCCATGTTGCTACCTCTTCCCTGCTCTTGTTGTGGTATTTTTTGCCCATGCAGCTCTATCAGGGAATAATCATTGCCATCAGGAGAAAACAGGGACTGCAAATGAAAATGGGCATAAGGGGGAGGCTAAGGAACTTTGCACTGTACCCACCCCTTTCACTCTCACATAAGAACAAATCATAATCTGACCCTCAATATAAGGGAGAAAACCTGTATCATAGATAACATTGTTTGACTGTTGGTAAATGTTTACTTTTTAATGGCAACCATAGTATAATGGAATCACTTTATCTATGTGCTTGAAATGAATCCCAGTGACTCTTTGCCTACATAACCCTGGCCTAACAATTCAGGATAGGAAGTGATGAACACAAACTTTGAAAAGTCATAAGTGCCCAGAAGGTGAATTCAGCATTTTTGAAAATCTGGCCATATATCAGGGCTAGGTAAGCAGAGTTTAAGTATCTCCCATTAAAGTTGTATAAGGATACTGGCCTGTTACATCTTCCCTTTTGATGTTACCACAGAGTTGTTATCAACTTTTGGATCAAGTATGATTTCATTGGAATAGCTATTGTTCCCCAATGCAATCTCAAAGGACAGATGAGCTACTTCTATTATCAGCAGCTAGTTGATGTGACAGACCATAGTATCTCTTTCAGAGCCATTATAGTCTATCATGTCAATGCTTTTCTAGGAAGTTGTTAATCTGTGGATCATTGACACAACAGACCATAGCAGCACCCAGAAGTGCTGAGCTGTCTTATGAGGCAATAATCTTTTTTTCCTGAGTGGATAAATCAGGAGGCAGAAATCCAAGTAGTGTATTACGATGACAGAACCAGATCACTACTGAGAACCACAGCATGGCTGCTCCTGTTGTTGCTGTTAGCCGTAAGTTTATTTAACTATTATTCCTAAATACATGTATAAACAACTACTATTTTATGTAGTGAGAGAAATGGTATGGAAAGTGCAAGAAAGGAAGAAAAATATAGCAAAGACAACATATTGAAATTCTTAATCCTTTCCTACACATTTTGGAATTGCGAATCTCCAAATAACTTTCCAAAATGTTCATTGCACAATGTGAACTTCTCCTCTGTGAGATAAATAAGAGCCATGACTAAACCACTACAATCTTCAATGTGATGTAAACGGAAGCATGGCACAAATTATTCTACCAACAATCAGATTCTCAGAGTGTAATTATCAAATCTGTGTGTAACTGGGGAACATTTTTCAATTACTCACATTTTCAACAATACCCCTTGTGTAATTCTGCATGTGCTTATATTTTGTTTTTGTTCTTTTGTTTTCTCAGAAATATCTATTTTCACATTGAAAAACACTTAAAATTTGGATTTTTCCATTTCAAATAAATTAATTTTAGAGCTTGGATTTTGAAGCCATTTTGTCTTGGATTGTGTTCATTTCTCTATGAAATTGACTTACTTTAACTGGAAAAGGGGCCTATTTTTAAGTGAACAGTTCATGAAACATGACAAATTTCATAGTGTCCCTATTTATGTTTAAAGAATGGAAGTTGAGCATTTTTCAAATATTATTATAGTTCTGCTTTCTTTGGGCCAGATTCAGCCAACCTGATTGATTGTCAGCCACTCAAAGAATAGATACACACTGGCCAGCTGTGACTACTGGAGAAGAGGAAATCTCTCAAGTACTTTAGATCTAGGTTATGAAGGACATTATAAACTGCAGTAAGCCCTTTAAAACAAGATAGGCCAGTGTCGAACTGATGACAATTGCCCTACCTGATTGTCTCATTCATATACTCAGGAGTAAATCAGAAGCCGTGCTCTACCGCTATTGAATCCTCCATATTAATATCAAGGACAATCCAAAAAGCAACACATTACAGTACTGTAGTCCAGGAAGTTTCAGAGATATGAATGACTGTGGAGAGGTCTGCATCTGAGAGAAATGGAGGGACTCCTGGATGAGTTTGTGATCATAACACATTCTTGACCACCATTTCAAGATGGGCACTCACAGTAAAAGATGAGCCAAAGATTAGCCCCAAATTCCATTGAGATTGCCCAGCCTCACCAGTAAAGATCATATTCTCTAAATAAAAGGGATGCATACACCATGAAAAAGCTCTTCAAATTTATGTAGTTCTTAACCATTGTAAATATATTTTCTTCCTAGCATTCAGATCTCTATGTAGGAACTAAATTTCATTATAACAACCATAAAATATATTTAACTTGTTTCTGACTGTATGTATATTCTAATGAAGTGTCCTCAAAGGGTAAACATTTGCTTCCCTTGCTTTTTATTGGACTTTATTCTGGAAGAGAGATTGTTTTGGTGCAGAATTACTCATCTCTGTGCCAGGTAGGAAAAGAAAAGACCATCCCAAGCACTTCTTTTCTAAATTGGACATAATGCTTCTAACATGGGCCAATGGCAGGGTATAGTTAAAAATTTCATACTCTACTACAACTTCCTTAAAACAAATGGAAGTCAAAAGATTGTTTGTTTGCTGGAAGTTATGGAACTTCTTGGTTCCAAAGCCACAAAATAGTCTGACAGGACTAAAGTGAACTTAAATTAAATACTCTGTCAAGGCCCACTGCAACCTTTGTAACAACAATTTAATGGCTCAGCAAGGTAAGTAGAAACAAAAGCATCTTCCAGTAAGGTAAAGTAGAAACTTTATGATAAGAAGAAAGCAATGAAATTATTTATGTAGAAATTAAGCACCATTCAGGCAGATAATGTATCAGATACAGATTACGTACATTTGTGGACAATCTAAGTGTAGATGTATATTGTAACAATACAATCTTGTTATATTATTTATTATATATTCTAGTAATATAATATTATTCATTATGTAATTCTACCCTCAGATACATGAGCAATGTTCCCATTGAAAGCTATAGAACAAATATTTACCTGAAGTAAAAGAGAACATTTCCACTGATTAAAATGTTGTCATGCATGATATGGCCTGAAATTCACATATAAATTTTCTAAAAATATATACACAGTAATTATCACTAATGAATTTTGACTGTGCACTCGAGTACTGATAGCTTAGGCAGATGGAAGATAATAGGGGCAAGTAGAGGATAGAGCTAATAGACTCCAGGTGTACAGACATGAAACAGAAGAGTTCCAGCTTCATAGCTTCCTTCAAATTCCACTTAAGGTCCTTCATGGGTGCCTTTTGGAGATGAGACTCTGCAGCATTCTTCCTTTTCTCCATCGGCAGCAAATATTTGCACCGAGCTTGCCACTGATTGAATCAATAGTAACTTTGATTCAATTTCTGCACCCACCTCTCTTAGGGAGTTTTTCACAATATACCCACCTAATATCAGAATGATTCCTATAGGATCCATGTTAGGGTTGCATGACCCCTTGTGATAGGATGCACTTACCCCCACACAGAGCAGGAAAGGGTTAACCCTACACTCAGGGAGGAGAAAGTCCAACCATGTCCCCCATGCTGCACATGCTCTAACTGGTGTGCTTGTATAAAATGTAGCAGCTCAGCTGGATGCTGAAAAGGAAGGTTGTGTGGTGGAGGCTCCAACCAGGGAGCCAGTGGAGCCTGTGTGTGCCTGGCAGAGGCCAGATTCACAGGCTGCTACACCTGCTGAGGGTCTGGAGACCCTGACAACACCTGAGCTGAGGTTTAAGGAATTAGGGTAGGGGGCTACTCATTGGCCCGTGAAGAGTCAGCGTATTTCAGCGTGATCCCCACTGATCCACTAACTTGTCACTGACAGGGCTCTGGGTCCGGAGCCAGTGGAGTGGGAGGGCCCGGAACCCTGGCAGTCACCCACCCCCAGGTGGCAGCATATTCCACTATGGCCATTGGGCTGTGATGCCTCAAAGCCAGGAGCTGCCCTATTGACTCTGGGCAGTGGGCTGCACTGCCCTGAATGCAGGGGCCTCCCTAATAACTGTGACCACTGGGCTACACAACCCTGAGGGTTGGAACAACCGGACAAGCTTCACCATGAGGTCTGAGCATCCCCAGCATTCTGTCATGTGCATGGAGACTGTCTTCTCTCCTGCAGCCTCTGTTCCTCCTTCCAATTGCCATGCAGATTACTAAAGGCTGTTAGTCCCCGCTGCCTCCTCTGTAGCCTTGCAAAGAAGGAGAGAATTTCAAGAGAAATTTTCAGAGTGATCTTCATGGAGTTGATAGCCCACTACACCACTAAATTTCCTACTGGGGGCATCTCTGCTTTATGGCCATGATAGGATTACACCCCCTCCCCCAGGTGCATCCTGGAAGCTTCTTCCAGCTTGCTGAAAAGGTTCATGCATCTCATATGGGGGGTTGCATCCCATAGGTCAAGTTGAGTCCATTGTGTATGTTGTTTCTCTGTAAAGTGTCTAGGGATAGGGGTTGGGAGAGGGGATTCCCCTTAATAAACCATTAGTACATCTGGTTATTCCATTGTTGTACCTGTAAAGCTGGTTTGGGTGTTTCCTACCTGACCATATCTTTCCGTAGCACATACACAGTAAAACATCATAACTTTGCATACAGTGATGGCACATACAATCCAACAGTACATTAATGTTCAACAGATCAAGACTTTTAAACTAATACCTCATAAGGCCTATTTTGTACAAAACATAATAATTGTATGACAGTGGTGAATATGGGGGTTGTGGGGCGTTGTTTTCAGACACAGAGTGTCGCAATGGCAAATCGGTCTAAAGTTTGCAAATGCAATATATTTCCTTCTTCTTTTTATTCCACATCTGGACTATTTTCTGATGGTCATGAACTACAAAACACAGTCAGCTGCAGTATAACATTTAACATTTCTATGACTAAATTCTAACCGAAGGTTTGTGTGTATGTAAACCCTCTCAGTGTCAGTAGGAGATACGTATGCCTACTGAAAAGCAGAATTTAACCCAGTATCTGTATGCAATGAATAATGACACTGTTGTTTCTGAATTACAACATTGTAGCACCTTTGTGTAACCTTTGTTTTTAATTTTGCAACCAAAGCATTTCTAGTAATGTTGTAACAAATACTTATTCAGTGTTCTAAACTAAAAAAAGTTCAGAGCAATTACAGCCAAATCCAAATTACTTCTCATTATTAAAGATTCTGATTTAGTCTTTGGTACTAGTCTGGATAAACAAAAAACAATAAAAAAAAAAACCCTTGTTGTAAATCATTTACTGGTAAGATTTTTTTATTTTTATCTTGACATAATGGACAAGATGAGAAATTTCACTTTCAAAAGAGATTGATCCTCCTTTATAGACCTCTAGTTGCATACATGTTGCTATGTCAGCAGCAGAGGGATGTCAGGGGAAATGAGCAAAAGTGAAAGGCAGAGAAGGAAGCTTGGTAAAAGGGGAAATCAAGAGTGAAAACAAATTACTGTATAAGTGATAGGCATTGACCTGATAATGTAGGTCCCTTGCTGAATTCAATCTAATGGCTCTGTGACTGAGGTACACTTAGTGTTATTCTATATCTACTTTGAGCAAAGTGTCAGAACAAAAATGAGAACTTACCATAAATGATGAATGGAGTGAGAAAAAATACATTTCTGGTTTAGCTTTTCATTACACACTTCTTGCTAGTAAATTAAAATTATTTTGTCATCCTCTGAGTCTTGTTTACAATTGCTTGGAGGAACATATTACATTCTTGTTGGGGTACGAGATGCAATGTGTGAGCTTTCCATTTCAGAAGACTGGAACATATCTGATTTCACACTATGTGGCCTGAGCCAAGTGTTGCTGATGAACTAGAACATGAATTCCAAGGCCTTGGCCGCATGGCAACTCAGCCTTTGTTCCATCTTTCTTAAAGAGAGGTTGCTCTTCACAGCTATATAGGAGAGTCCATTAAGAAACTAAAGCTTACATACTGTAGATGTAAAGTTGAATTGTAAATCTTAAAGAGTATAGTTGTAAATTAAAAACTCTTTTGTGAATATTCAATAGACTGTATTCGGTCAAAAATAAGCTCATCTGCAATTTCTGTTTTTGCTGAATTGAGGTTTTTCTACCATGATAAAACCTAGATGACTCATCTGTTTGGTTTTCATGGCTGTGAGGGACAAGCATGCCCTGAAACAAGTTTTAGGCAAAATGTTAACCATTGCACAGAATACCTTTTTGAAGACAAAACAATGTTATCTTCTTCAATATATGTACCTGGGAAATATTGAACTATATTGGGCATGACTCATAGGCAGAATAGCTGTCACATGAACATATAAAACCTAGTTAAGTAGTGGTGATCATCCCCAAATAACCTGACACCTCCGTGAAGCTCATCCCATAAAATCCACTGCAATCTTTTAGTTTGCTCACCACTTTGATCTTGAACTTAGTTTCTCAGGTTCTGAATACCAATGATCAAAATACTGAAAGGAAAAAGATAATAAAAATGAAATGAGAATAGAATGCTCCATTAGATGAATGATTATGAAAACCATTGGTGTATTAAAAGTATATTTAGCTGGATGCAATATTCTTCTTATTTAACATTCATATTTTTATTAATGTACTGGAGCCTCAATCAGGGCTCCATGTTGCTGGGTGTACAAACACAAATAAAGATACAGTCTGAGCCCCAAAGTGCTTATATTTTAAGGCCCCAATCTGCAGGTTCTTCTTTGTGGGTAAACACCTGAACTCATGTATATTTAGTTGCAGGACTGGAACCTAAGAATATGCATGAAGAGTGGAGGGAGAGGGATATAGTCAAATATAATAGCATATTTTCTATACCTTTGCCATACGTGTGTGTGTGTGTGTGTGTGTATATATATATATATGTATAATTATTATTATTAAAGCCAGCTATCTTCATCTGCTCCTCCTAGAAACCCTATATAAACTATGATACTAGTTTTACTAATAGATAGCAGGAAAATATTGTTTTAATGTATGCAAAATTCAACCAGGTGCATTTTTAATAAGGTGGAAGGAGAACTTGTATTAGTATAATTAATAAGTAATTAAAATGTGGTATAGCAAGGGCAGAGGGCACTGGGAAAGTTCTCTTATTTGTAAACCGGGAGGTGGGTGGGCATAAGCCCGCCCACCACTCAAGGTCCCTTCCCCATCCTAAGGGGAGGAATCATTGAGCTGGGATACAACTGATTCCTTGGGACAAATAATGAAAAAAACAGGGAGGGCTGTGGAGGTCACAGGGTCAAAAGGAGGGAGCCAGAACAGGGCACTGAGCAGAGAACCCCGGACAGCACCCACTGCTCCCAGAAAGTGTCAAGGGAGGTAGTCTCCAGGTAGGCATGTGCTAGGGTCTCCCTCATGCCACAAAAGGGGCAAGTGTCAGGGCGAGGGGTGAACTGCGCCAGCCTCCAGGTCCAGAGGAGGTCCTGGTAGAAGACCGACAGCTCAGAGAGGTCTTGCGGAAGACCTCTCAGGTGGAGGAAAAAGAGCTGCCGGTCATATAGGAGCCCTCGGAGGTGGCGGAGGAAGGCGTGCGCCAAGTGGCTCCACGTCAGACTACCTGCACCATAGAGGAGTCTCTGCAGGGCCTGGAGGTGGAAGGTGTGGACCTGGCTGTAGATACAGCACAGGCCCTTCCCTCTTCCTCCAGGGGGAGACTCAGGATCCCTGCAGAGACCCAGTGCAGTCCTGGCCAAAAGAACTTCAGAACTTCCTTCTGGAGGTAGGCCAGGAAACTCGGGGTTGCGACCAGGGTGTTGAGCCAGTGCCAGAGCATGGACAGGAATAGGTTGATCAACAGTGACCTCCCCCTGAGGGAGAGGCACTGGAGCAGTCCTGTCCATTTCCGCAGCTGCCGAGACACCCAGTCCTGCAAATCTTGCCAATTCTCTGCCGGGGAGGGATGGTGGCAGAAAAGTAAACGCCCAGATAGAGAAGCAGACCCGTGCTCCAGCAGATGGCTTGAAGCACAGGTGGGAGGGAGCTTGTCCGCCACCCAGCCCCTACCATCAGGCCAGAGCTCTTGACTCAGTTGACCTGGGCAGAGGAGGCCGCCAAGTAGACGGCCAGGCAGGTCTCCAGCCACACCAGGTCGCCTGGGTCCTGGACCGCTAGGAGAACGTCATCGGCGTACGCTGACAGGACAAGCCTCAGCTCTGGCTCACGGAGCACCATCCCCTTCAGTCTCCGGTGGAGTAGACAGAGGAAGGGCTCAATGGCCAGTGCGTACAGCTGGCCTGACAGTGGACAGCCTTGGCGCACTCCTCGCGTGAAGCTGACTGGTTCAGTCAGGGTCCAGTTGAGCTTGACCAGGCACTCCGCGTAGGTGTACAGCACCCAGAGAAAACCCACAAAGTGGGACCCGAAGCCAAATGCCTGCAGGGTGCCCAGGAGATACCAGTGGTCCATCCTGTTGAACGCCTTCTCCTGGTCCAGATAGAGGTTGTCGAGGATGGTGCAGCCAGGGATGGTGGAGGTCTGGTCAGGATGGACCACGTCCCTCAGCTCGGACCCCAGTCGCAGTGAGAGGGCCTTGGCTATGATTTTGTAGTCCGTGCTGAGGAGTGAGAGGGGATGCCAGTTCTGAAGGTTGTGGAGGTCTCCCTTCTTGGGCAGCAAGGTGAGCACAGCCCGCCTGCATGAGAGAGGGAGCTCTCCGCTGGCCTTGGACCCGGCCCAGACAGTGGTGAGGTCTGGGCAGAGGACGTCCCAGAACACGCAGTAGAACTCCATGGTCAGCCCATCCATGCCCGGGGATTTGTTCGTGGGCATGAGGCAGAGGGCTTCCGAGAACTCAGCTAGAGTGAGAGGTAGCTCTAGCTGGTCCCGCTCACCCTCGCTGACCGTAGGAAGTCTGTTCCAGAGCACCCGGAAGGTGGTGGCTTCGGTCGGATCCGGTGAGAAGAGACTGGCGTAGAAGGCCCTGGCCCTTCCACACAACTCCACGGGGTCCGTGAGGGGGGTGCTGTCCTCTGCCAGGAGGCAGGTGATGTGCTTCTGGTCACCCCTCCTTTTCTCCAGGACATAGAAGAAGTGGGAGCCGCGATCCATCTCCCGAAGGAGACAGATGCGGGATCGAACAAAGGCTCCCCGAGCCCGAAGGCCTTCAAGGGCTCGAAGCTCCTTCCGCTTCTCCCAGCATGCTCCGCAGAGGGATGGATCCTTGGGGATGGTGGCCAGACGCCTCTCCAGTGCTAAGACCTCCCGTTCCAGCTGCTCTATCCCCACATCCCTCTGCTGGCTGGCCCCCCAAGTGTAGTCACGGCAGAAGAGTCGGGCACGCACCTTCCCCATGTCCCACCAACTCCACGCTGAGGGAAAGGCGCTCTGCTGCTCCCACCAGGCCAGCCAGAACTCCCAAAGGGACACGACAAAGCCCACATCCTCCACAGGCTGTTGCTGAAATGCCAGTAGGCTGGTCCCAGCCTCTCTACAGTGAGAGAGACCGTCACGGTCACCATGTGGTGATCCGAGAACGGGGCCAGCTGTACGCTGGAGGAGTGGGTCTGTGAGAGGTGGTGACAAGAGAGGTAGATGCTGTCCAGCCGGGAGTGGCTCAACTGTCTTCCCCCACCTGGACATAGGTGAAGGTGACGAAATCATCCGGGAGATGGTCGCGCCAGACATCCACCAGGGAGTGATGATCGATGATCTCCTGGAGGACATCCATAGCGGTCTGGCACTGCTCGGTCCCCGTGCAGTCCCATTTCTTGAGGGGGGGGTGTTAAAGTCCCCGCCAAGGACCAGGCATTCACGAGGATCCAGGATATTGAGGAAGGCAGATGCCTGCTGAAAGAACCATACCCACTCCGGGCCCGCAGTTGGGGCATAGACGTTAGCAAGATTCAACACCAGCCCCTCCATGCAAACCTGGAGGTGCATCAGGCGGCCCAGCACAACCTCAGTGACCCCCAGCACCTCAGGCTGCAGGTTAGGGAGAACAGGGTGGCCACTCCACCCTCATGGGTGGAGAGGTAACAGAGGTACATCTGCCTCCCCACTCCTACAGCCAGCTGGCCTTGGCGGCTGGGTCAGTGTGGGTCTCCTGCAGGAACGCCACCAACTACCCACCCTCCCGAAGGAAGGAGAGCACCTGGCTCCTGCAGAGACCTGTCCTGTAGCTCCTGGTGTTTAGAGTGGCAAAAGTGACGGGCATCATGAGGACTGGTGGGGATCCTCATGAGCAGGAGCGCTGGCGGTCCTTGTTGAGCTTTGCAGCAGCCTGTGGCTGACTCCAAAGGCCATTAAGGCATCACAAAAGATGTGGGCCCACTGGTAGGCTGTGGCATCCTGCCGCCCGGTCCCTTTCCCCTCCTTCATTGTGGCCCTCACGGTCCGGAGGATGCAATGGAAATCCCCCCTGCGCTGCAGGGCGAGCTGCACCCGGTTCCGGGCACCACATGTGTCCTGGAGGAAATCACGCAGCTCCTCAAGCAGTGCCTTGGGGGGTTCATCCTCTGGCTTGGCCCCCACGGAGGCCCTGCGGCGTGTTGAGATGGGGGAGGGTAAACAGCAGCCCCGAGGCGGCTGGGAGTGGTGAAAGCAAAGGCTGCCTCCTGGGAGCTCTTAAGGGGGAAGGAGATGACTCCAAGGGTGGCAGGAGTGTGGGTAGCAGGGGGAGGAAGGGGATAGTTGGGAGCAGGGGTAGGAGCCAAGAGGAGGTTGGAAAAAGGGGGAGGGGCAGGAGCCGGAACAGGGAAAGGATGAGGACAAGGAGAGGGGGAGGGGTCAGAGCCAAGAGTGGGGACAGGTTCTGCAGCCCTGGCCAGCAATGTGCAGTGCCTCCTGATCAGGGCTGGGAACTGGAGGGGTGGGGGAGGGGAGGGGAGGGCGTCTTCTATGGAAGGGGGCTCAGGTGGTGCGGTGACCCTGGCTCTGGGACCTTGCGAGGGGATAGCCTGGCCGGCATCCTCAGGTGTGGAGAAGGGTAGCTGGCCCACATCTGGAGAGGGGGCGCCTGGCAGTCCCGAGCCGGGATCCATAGCCCTGGATCCATAGCCCTGGACGGGGCTGCAAGGGGTGCGGTGGCTTCGTTGAAGGTGCCGCCACCAGTTGGGGGGGCAGAAGGGCTGGGAGGAGGTCTGGGGGTGGGATCAGGTGCAGCAGCCTGGGAGGGGAGAGGAGGGGTGGCTTGTTGGAGCCCTGCTCTAGGCTCCCCATACGGGGGACAGGGTCGTCCTCCCCCTGGCTGGCTGGGGTCAGACCCAGGGATCTATCTCTTCCATAAGGGATGAGAAGTCCCCTCCCACAACCACAAGGTCCTTTCCGGCAGTAGCTGAGGGAGCAGCGGCTCCAGCCTTGGTGGGGGGTTCAGCTGATATGGGGGCGGGAGGGTTTCCGGCTGGAGGTTCCTCCAGGAGGGACTCCAGGAGGGAGATGGTGCAGCCCTTATCCGCTACCATGGCTTCCTCGGCCGGTGCCACCCGCTGGGCTTTGGCAGGGGGCGTGGTGGAAGGCCCTGCTCCAGCAGTCCCCTTCCTGGCCTCGAATGAACATGCCCAGTAACAGTGCTAAAGCCAACTGCCCTCACGTTGCCCCCCCCACCCCGCCTCTCCACCATTGGCAGGCGTGAGTCATCTCTGTAAGCTTATATAATTATACCGGAGATGTAATCAGAGATCTACATTTAAAGTAGACTCAGGGATGTTCAGTAAAATTGGTTGTAAATGTGGTCAAGGAACTGTAGCTGACTAAAATTGTTGGAATATAGTAAGTGATTTGGAAACTGAATGGAAAAAGTTCAAATACTTAAATATTCTTTATTTTTAAATCAAAACTAGAACTTTCCTATATATATTAACAATAAATCATTGTTCATTCTTAGAGTTCAGACAATGATATGCATATGAAAATACTCTTTAAATTGTGTAGTAGTATATTGTGTATTATGTCCCCAATAACTGATATGCCTTATGTAGATCCATACTTCTATAGCAAGAGTGAGAGAATCAGACCTACTACTGACAGTACCAAATTGCTCCATTAACACATGGATAGATTGCACCATTTTTGCACTGGATTATTTAAATATGTAAAAGCTAGCTTTTTCAGTGTTCATAGATGTTAAGGCCAGAATGTATCATTCTGATCATCACAGAGACCAAAAGAGTGAGGGATATCTTTTAGGCTAACTCCTGTTGGTGTGGGAGAGAACCTTTGGAGCCACAGAGAGTTCTTATTCAAATCTGAAAAAGAACTCAAATCTGAAAAAGAACTCTGTCACAGAAAAATGCCAGGTAGAACATATTGTTTAGCATAAATAGTTAGCACCTATTGTAAGGGACCATTCAAGGTATAGCATGTCTGACTTTCTGAATAACACACAGTCTAGAATTTCACCCAGTTACTTTTGCATTGAAGCTAATAACTTGTGGTTGAACTAGAACAAGTCTTTCAACTGAAATGTAATACAGCATTTTTGAAAATCCATTCCTGTACACTGTAAGTATTTACAATAGACAGATTATTCCACACCTTTATTTTAATGCAAAAATGCCAAACTTAAGATCTTTAGAAGCAATGTCCAATTGTCCGAGTCCTGGAAAAATAAATCCATCCACTGCAAATTTAAATGTTTAATGGATAGGTCTACATAGAATATTCTAAGTAAAATGGACTGATAGAATAAGTAATGAAAGGTTCCTAGAATGTGCACAATTTACTACAACAATGCAAATAATTTGGAAGAAGAGATTAATGTATTTGGGACATGTATTAAGAATGCCAATAATAGGCTATGTAAACAAGTATTTCTTTGGCAACCCCAGGGCAAGAGAAGGAGAGGCCAACAAAGAAACTCACTCAGTAGCACAATAATGACAGAAATGGCACTATTACATCTCAATATAAAAGACTTGTAAATACAGCCCAGGAGAGGACTGATGCTTTATGACTTTTGATTTATCCACCTGATGGTGAAGGAGGGATGATGATATCATAAGTAGTTTATATAATACCAGTCCCCATTAAATTACAATAGATATCTTTTTTTTTTTTTACACTTTGTCCTGTGTCTCGTACTGCTTATTTGTATATTGCTATGGCAAATGTTTTCAGATAATTAAAATTTCCAAGTCAAGTCAAATGACAATCACTGCACCTTCTTTTAAAATGTAGGGGTCTAATGTCTTGATTTACTTTCATGTCTATGAAGAGCAAGGTTAGTGAAAAGCAATTCCTGTTTCCCTCACTTCGTTAAGAAGAAAATAAACTAATGAAATTCCGCTTTGGATGATAGAGATATCAGTAAGTTGATTGGCTGCTCACATATACAGGGACAGGAAATGGCAGAAATCAAAGCAATCAAATTGATCTAAAGGTTTTATTACATTTTCCTATTTTATTAAAATTCAAAATTGGTAACTCTACAGTACATGTTACTGCTATATGGTCAGTGCTAAGTATCTTTTAGGGATATTTACTGGGACACATTGACTAAATGTTAACGCTTTATTTTCTTGAGGTTGCATATTTTCCAGCCTACTTTAATATTATTTATACAGTTCACTCACCATGGACTTTAAGTTGTTAGTTGTTTTGGCTATTCTGTTTCCTTAAACAGCTTAGAACTCCATTATTAGTTAGTGGAGTGCTGATGGAACTGACAGCACAACTCGTAGCTGTATGGCTAGTAATGATTTAATCTGCTATTAACAAATATTACTGTGTATATTTTCATTTGAATTGTGATAATGCAAGAAGGTGATTTAGTGCAGGGGTTCACAGAACAAATTCTTTAGTGGCCTTGGAGTCCGGCCACCAACACTTGCTGGTGGCTGCTCACGCACTTTTTCCTAAAATAATTAACTTTAGGAAAAACAAATATACACACATACGAATCCAAATCATTGTAATTTATTTATTGCTAGCTTGTAAATCTGGTGTGAAAAACGATATTAATAAACGTGCAAGTATCACATTTCACAGCAGACGTACTCATCCCCAGCAAGCCTGGGGACAAATTAAGTCCTGGATGCGGGATTGGGGAAGCAATGGGGGGAGGCTGGGGGAGGCGACAGGGGGCCAAGGCCTCAAGTATAGGGGACGGGGTCCCAAGCATTGTGGCTGCAGCCTGCCACCCAGGGCTGAAGCCCAAAGCCTGAGCCCCTGGGAAGGTGGGGAACTCACCAGCTGCCTGCTCCTACAGTGTTCTACCCTAGGTACCTTCAAAGGGGGGCAAGGCCCGATCCCTGCTGGCAGCCACAGCAACCAACATCAAAGCAGCCCCTGGGGTGGGGGAGAGGCTGCTTCTTTGCCTCTTCTTCCCCCATCACAGCTCAGGAGGCTGTGACTACAAGAAAAGCCCCTGGTGGCTACATGCAGCCACAGTGCCTGCATTTGTGAAACAGTGATTTAGTATATCCATTCTGTATGAGGATGCGTGTACTGCATGAACTCATTTCTTATAGCCTCACTATGCAATGCACTTTTACGGTTAAAGAAATTTGTACGCAGACCTTTTATGTAGTTGTAAAATTACCAACAAATATGTTCGCATTATGCAGGCAGTTAGGTGCTGCCCTGCGGCAATACCGTAACTTGCATCTCCACACCATAAGAATGAAAACCCTATAACTTTACTTATCTAAATTACACCTGCACAGATTGGAGACCTCCTACAGATAGCCAACTGCAACAGCTTGAAGACCTTCTGCAGGAAACAAAGTAAACCATCCAGGGTGCTGTAAAAGGAGAAATGATGTAAGTTCATGAGTTATTTCCTTCTATTTCTGCTTTATTTATACTGTTTATAAAAGTAAATTACTTGTGTGGAGTGCTGTTCTTGGAGCTGCCAAGTTCTCTATGGAGAAGAAGTCTACCAAATCCCTTTTACTTTTATAGACAGCAGTTGAGCTTTAGCTCAGGGGATTAGATCTGCAAGGTTAAAAAGCTTTGCTTACAAAGGGGAGAATCAATCTGATTTGAGAAAAGGGACAGACCTGCTGGAATAAAGCAAGCCTTGTGGAAATTACCAGGATTAGCACTGGCTTGGAATAAATAGATTTACCCAGAGTAGCTGTGGTTTTGTAAACAGCAGTGCATCTTCCTCCTTTATGATGTAATTATCACAAGAAAGAAAACCCAGGATTTGTAACTTCTAAACATCCTCCTATGACACATTGTTCCTGAGACATCGCAGTTGTGGCAGGGAACTTCACTTGATAAATATCTTGCAGTGAAACTTATCAGTATGATCCTTGAGCCTCTTCACTTAGGAATCAGACTATTGCTGGCTGATTACTAATTAATCAGAGACAGTATATTAGTTTTTGGTAGTAATTAAATGACCATCATATAGATTATGGACACACCCATGACAGCCATTCTTTTCACCTCCATACATCTGCACCTAAACTATCAGACATAATACAATATAAACAGTCTTCATTCATTGGAGGCACTTGATTAACACATTTTCCTAAAAACAATATTTTAAGAATTAAATTCTCATCTGTCAGTGCTCTGAGCTGGTCACAATCAGAATTTCCATCCTCTGAGAAATTTCAGTCTCTTTTTCCCTACCAAAATGGGCTGAGAATTTCAAATATCCATTTTTTCCCCACTGAAGGGAAAGGTCAAAACAAGTTTGACTTGGAAATGTTCCAAATCAAAATACTAAATTTTGGTTTGTTGAACCTAATCAAAACATTTCATTTCACCTTGTTTCATAATGAATTTGTGTTTCTCCCCCAATAGCTGTAGCAGTGCCTTATGCCTATTCACTTTCAGGAGCCTGGCTACCTATACATAATACACTGCAATGGTCCATCGTAGTGGTCCTGCCTAGGAGCCCAAACTATAGAGGAGGATGGAGACCTATGGAAAGCTGAAGTGCAGCTCTAACATAACACTGGCATAAATTCCCCAGTGACTTTACACCAGGGGAAGACTGTGCTCAGTGGATCTCTATTCTGTCATTTCCCCACCACATCCTTTCATACATTCAGAGATTCCAAGGCCAGAAGGTGATCATCTAGTCTGACCTCCTGCATACCCTGGCCATAGAACTTCCCCAAAATAATTGCTAGAGCAGATCTTTCAGAAAAACATCCAATCTTCATTAAAAAATTGAAAGTGATGGAAAATCCACAACAACGCTTGGTAAATTGTTCCAATGGTTAATTACTCTCGCTGTCAAAGATTAATGCCTTATTTCCAGTCTGATTTTTGTCTAGTTTAAACTTCCAGCCGCTGGACTGTGTTATCCCTATCTCTGTTAGATTGAAGAGCACATTATTAAACATTTGTTCCCCAAGTAGATGCTTATATACTATAATCAAGTCACCCCATGCATTTTCTTTAGACAAATAGATTGAGCTGTTTGAGTATGTAAACCAGCATAAGACCCAGCTTTGCTGCCTTTGCTAGCTTTATATTAACAAAAATTTCTCCTGCCCAGGGCAAATTATCCATTTGCCATTTCTGCCCAGTCTTTATCTATTTTGTGTTATCTGGGTAGCTCAAAGTGTACTTAGCAGACTGGAGAAGGCAGCCCTAAATATTGAAAAAATATTGTACCTGCCCTACAGTTCTCTTGGCTTTTATGAAGAATATTAAATATAGGATTTTGGAAATATTGTTTATAGCTGAAAATGGAGTTGCTTCTGTGACAGCATCATATACTGAAAAAAGTTAACCTTGTTATAAACTAATTTAAAAAGTCTTTTTTCAACTTTTTCTTTTAGAATAGAAAGTGGAATGCCTAACTTACCTGTATAAGATCCACCTTAGCCATATGAGAGCTAGATATTAAATATCTGCAATACATATGCTTAAAAGTACAAAAATTTATGGTACTGACATTCAAGCAACTAACCTCTATCAAACTATATGACATATCTTCAGCTAATGTCCTGTTTTCATCACCGTTCTCTACAGACTAGACCACCCAATTCTTCCTTAAGGCACTTGTGGTACTCTAAGCTCTCCCTGAACTCTGGAAAGTTAAGCTTGCACTGGGCCAACTGGACTGGGCATAATGTTATCAGAACATAGAGTGAGCTGAGCAACTGGATGATGAACAAAGTTTTGTTAAGAAATTATTTAGTGGGTAACTCTAGCAAATAATCATTAACCATATATATTTTTTGTTCTCAGAACTTAGTATTAAAAACTCATTTGGTTTCATAGTACTATAATTATGTGTATTAAAACTAAGGCATAGTAATCACAGCAGTCTTCACTGGGTTATTTTATTTTGAACAAGAATCTATTATGGCTATAACAGACAAATTATTGCATGGCCCCTTTTATTCATCTTTTTTTCTAATAATAGTCAAAGAAAGTCTGATGGCAAACAGCCAAATGTATGCAACATACCAGCATGACATACACATCTCGTCACATATTTTTGCTGACACTTTGCATTTGTCCTGACTAATTATTTTGAATCCATTTCTCTAATTAATCAAGACTTCATGGAATTTTATGCCATTATAGCATTCCTTTTACTCTGCTACATCTAGCAGTTCAATAATGAGTCCGAACCTTAGACTTGTAAATTTCTACTCAATACTATCTGTTTAGACTCTTGATTTTTAAAGTTTATTCTCTGTTTGATTTATTTTTAACAGTTCCATTGTGCAATAGCTTCAGTATTCTACAGTTTTATCATTCACATATGAGAGCATCTTATGGAACTAGATGAGAGGACCATAACTCTGAAATATGGTATGGTAGGGAGGAACAATGATACAACCCAATTTTTTTGATATAGGACACCTGCATTCCCTACTCTGAGAGACTTCCTATGTGACCTTTGTCATTTGACTTCAGAAATAGCATAATCAGATTAAAAAACTCTATATTTTCCTTATCTGCACATGGGTACAATGTTACTACAGTACTTTACATGGGTGTTGTGACACTGACAACATTCATGTGTAATAGACACTTTCCAGATTCTCAGATAGATGGCTCTATAAAAATCAAACGGATAATAAACTATTATTAGTCCCCTTCATTTCTTTTACACAGGAAAGAAATTCTTTCAAAGGAAAGAAATTAAGTTAGTTTGACACAATTCATTTTTATAAACTCATGATACCAATGCCTTTTCACATAATTTTTTGTAAGCAAATTCTCAGGGCCCATTGCTGCGAACTGTCTCAAGCAGGTGAACACCTGCAAGCAGGTAAAGTCCCATTGATTTCAATTGGACATCATGCAGCACTAGGATCCCTCAATATAGGATAGTTTGTAAAACCAGGATCCTAGATTGTGAGCTCTTTGAGACAGGGACTTTATCTCCCCTCTCTGGCTTCATCCTTTCAGAAGCAGATGGGCCCTTATGTCAGTACAGAGCCTCATTGAAGTTCATGGGTTTCTGCACGTGTGAAGGAGTCTTCAAAGACGCTCTATATGGGTGGAGGCATCCACCACATGCTGGTCCTTGCAGGACTGGGGATTTAATTTGTATAAAGTGTGGCAGAACAGGTCTCTGGTTCTTACTGTGGTCTCTGGGCATCACTATCCTGTAAATATTGAATAACAAGGATAAAAAATAATTAGGTTTTTAATAATAAGCTGACATTATTATTATATTTCTTGCATATTCCCAAATATTGAAGTTAACTTACTGGTTGGTATTTTCTGACACTTTTCCCTTTCTGAAAAGTAAGTACTATTTCCCATCTCTTCAGGATTCACCTGTCCTCTAAGTTCTCACATATAATTGCCAATTTCTATTTAAAATTCTTTTCTACCAATAGTTCACACTGAAACACCTGCCATTGCCATATTATTTCAGTTATACTCTTGGCTCACTTAGATTCATAGCTTTTGAATATTTTATTCAGTCAAGTCCTGACAAGCAGCAAAGCTTTGGTCCTAGAGGAAGGATGAGATGGAGCTTTATGGACCACATGTAAGCTCAATTTTATTTAGAGGAAGCAGCTTCTGTAGAGTTCTGGGGTGAGAATCAGGAGAGCAAACTTCAGTTCCCACATCTACCACTGAACTGCAGTTACTTCAACTTGTGGTCTCAGTTTCTCCATCTAAAAAATTGGGGGTAAAGTGCTTTGCAATCAATAAAAATAAAATGTTACATGAGTTAAGTGCATTTATTTTCTCTTTAAATGTTTGATAAGATAAACTGCTTATGGGCCAATAGTGACAGTTTTTATTTTCACCACCCTTACCATACAAATACCTAGTTCCAGCTACCATACTGGTCCTTTAAATCAATCTTCAAGACTCACATCTGCCACTGTACCTAGAATATATCTGACGACAGATGTCTAAGCTCAGAGTTTGTTAAGGAAATGTATATTTTGTACATATAAATACATACATTTTATTGTTTCCTTCTCTTTCCCACCCTTTGTATGTCACTTGTCTTAGGCTGCTACCAGTACATGTACAATTTGAAAATAATAAATTGAAGTCATTGGGACTAATCAGGTGAGTAAAACAGTGTTTCCAACTCTTGTGATTTTTAACAGAGATCTCATGATATTTGGTGATTTTTCTTAAATCCTCAGTTGCTGAAATCAAGATATTAAAATGAAAACAGATTTTCCTGCAAAAAAATGAAAGCAGAAAAAGGAAAGAATGCTAGCTAGCGTCTAGCCCTCATAGTTGTGGAGAATAGCTTGAAAACATGACCTAAGTGCATCTTAACAGCTCAGAAACCAGAAGACAAATAAAAAGAATCCCAAATATATTATTTTTAATCTCATTATTTTTTTAACTCTTAGAATTTATGATAATGAATTATTTATGTGTTTAAGATTGAGCCTTTAGCACTAAAACATCCTTGGAATGTCTAAATGTTATAGATGAGGATTTCCTACTTCCAAAAATGTTGCATCCAACAAAGGAAAATTCCACATTAGACCTTGTTATACTAAAGAAGAACTGATCACAGAACTAAAAAGGTACAAATGATCATGACTTTATCAAATTTATAATGTAAACAAAGACTGAAGTCCAGATCTGGTGTATATATACTTGATGTTTTAAAAGAGCCATTTTCACAAAGCTGAAAACGATTGAGAAAAATTAGCTGTGAGGAAGAATTTAATCATATATATATGAATGATAATTAGTAATTGTTTAAGAACACCTTACTACATGCACCCAAAACCACAATAAGGCCAAGCTCATTTTAAAAAAAACAAACTAGTTTAGATGGAAAGTGAAGGCAGCTATAAAATAACATATAATAAATGGAAGAAAGGGCAAGTAATAAATATAAATAAGAAGCTTGGAATTGTAGAAAATTGATATGGGAAGCAAAGGGACAAAAAGAAAACATATGGCTAGAAAAGTAAAGGTCTACTTAAGAATATTAGGAACAAAAAAGAATCCTGAAAATTGTATTGGTCCATTACTAGATGGAAATGCTAGACTTATCAATAATAGGGCAGCAATGTTTAAAAAAAAAATCTGTTCTATATTTGGGGTGAAGGGATGACAGGTTATGTAGTCATATCATATAATAATACTCCAGTCCATTAGCAGGAAGACATTGAACATCAGCTACTAAAGTTAAACATTTTAAATCCGGTCCAGAGAACTTGCATCTAGGAGTTTTAAAAGAGCAGGCTGAGGAACCATTTAATGTTATTTTCAATATGTTTTGGAACACCAGATGACTGTAAGAAATCTAATGTTGTGCCAGTATTTTAAAAGGGTAAACAGCAGGCCTGTCAGTGTCACATTGATCTTGGGCAAGATAATAAGAGTGTCTGGTACAGGATTTTATTAATCAAGAATGAAAGAAGGGTAATACAATGAATGCAAATCAACAAGGGTTTATAGAAAATAGATCCTGTAACCTAACTTGATTTTTTTATTTTAGATTAGTTTGGTTGATTAAGATAATAATGTTGATGTAATAGTCTTCATTAAGGTGTCTGACTTGGTATTGTGTAACATTTTGATTAAAAAAAACCCAGAAAGATATAAAATTAACATGGCACATATTAAATGGATTAAAAGATGGCTAACTGATAGGTCTCATAATGGAATTATAAAATGGAAGTTATCATCAAGTGGCAGTGTTTCCACCGAGGTTCTGCAGTGATCTGACTTTGGCCCTATATTATTCAACATTTTGATTAATGACCTGAAAGAAAATATAAAATCATTACTCAAAGTTTGCATGTGCCAGAAAAACTGAGGAGTTTTTATGATAAAGAAGACGGGTCAGCAGTGGACCAATATACCATGGATCATCACTGACAATTTTTAAATCAAGAGTGGATGATTTGTCTCAAAGATATACTCTAAGAATTATATGGCCTGTGCTGCACAGGAGGTCAGACTACTGACTGTTGAGTCTATGAATTTATAAGAATGTAAGGAAGGTTGGTTCAGTAAGCAAGGCTGTACCCTGGGACTAACATGATGTGGGTGCAAGTACCTTCTGTACCACTGACTTCCTGTGTGACCTTGGCTAATCACTTAGTTCTCCATTTGTAAAATGGAGATAATAGCCCTTGTCTGCCTCATGGGGTGTGTGTGAGGATAACTGCATTACAGATCATGAGATACTTGGATACCACAATAACAGGCAGGGCCCATGCATAATTTTTTCGGGAACAATACAAACTTGTAACAAGGGCTCCCTCCCACACACTCATAGACTCATAGACTCATAGACTCATAGGTCAGAAGGGACCAATATGATCATCTAGTCTGACCTCCCGCACAAGGCAGGCCACAAAACCCTACCCATACACATTTATAACAACCCCGAACCCATGACTGAGTTATTGAAATCCGCAAAAGTGAGATTTGAAGACCTCAAGCTGCAGGGAATCCACCAGCAAGCGACTCATGCCCCATGCTGCAGGGGAAGGCGAAAAACCTCCGTGGCCCCTGCCAATCCGCCCCGGAGGAAAATTCCTTCCCGACCCCAAATATGGCGATCAGCTAAACCCTGAGCATGTGGGCAACACACATACCACAATCCCTCATCCCATACATACAATCTCATGAGCCATGAATATTTTTTTCCTCACGATAATGGGGGTTGCAGGCTGGGATGGGAGCCTTAGGGCCTCTGGGCACCAGTAAAGTATATCCTTCCCCCACCATGTGCGGGCCCTAGTAATAGGGACCAGTCAAGTACCTCAGACAGAAGAATTAAAAATAATATTGCTAGAATATTTGAAGGAAGTCAATATGAAAGGGAATGAAACAAATCTTTTAAAAATTCAAGTGGATGTTTACTGAAATTATATTTTTCTGTAGTATTCATCCTATGCTAATCTATCTATCCCACCTTCTAAATGCTAAAGACGATGAATAAATTCCTCATCAAACTGTAAAGTAGCAGCTGTTAAGGCTATGTGGTAGATTGTGGATACATATTACACTGTTTTATCACACCTCACAATTTTAACATGCTTCAGTAAGCTATTTAATAAAAATTATAATGCTTGAAAATGTTATCAAATATGGTAGGAAAATCTTTTTATTCTGCTACCAAAAACAAGCACTAAAAATCAGACCCTACCATGAATTTAATAAACTTGCCAAGTTGTTCTTTAGGAAGAATTAGTACAATTTCCACTTGAAGGCATCCAGTATTTTCTGAACTTTTCCCAATAGCAGTGTACAGTGACTATTTTATTCTATCAAGAACAACATCCTTAGGACCTGGTCCTGTAAATCAGTGGGAGTACATTCATGTGAAACAACTTGCAGGATCAGTGTAAATCTTTCCTTATTTTTTTTTGTTACAGGTTTAATCTTGTAGTGTGATATGCTTTTGGGGAAGGGAGTGAAACAGAGTGTGTAATTACTTCAAAAATCTGAAGTCTGACCTCTAGCAGGCCCATGATCAGAAACCTTTGACAGGCTGAGTGGTATGAGAATGTTTGCTAAGTTGTGTTTGCTTCCTTCCTTCTGAGTTGTTTCATAAGCTGGTGGTACAGAGAATGCCCCGGGGAAGAGAAACAGTTGGGAAAGAAAAAGGGACTGGGAAAAAGCATATCTTCTATAGGCCTTGTGGATTAGAAACCTAGTGTTTGGAACTGGAAAATACATTTTAAAAAATACTTGTTTAGAACGCTTGTAAATTACTAACCAAAATAGTGTTAGAAAACTGTTAAGATATAGCTACATATTTCAACTCAGAATATTATAAGTCTCTGGGGTACTTTATTATTAATCCCATTAAATCACTGCAACATTCCATATAGCTAATCCAATCCTCCCCAGAATAGAGAGAGTTTCTGTTTGTTCTTTCTTATTTATTTACTTGTATTACATCCCTATTTAATGAGTCAAAGAAGAACTGTAACATGGTAGCAACTGAACCAATGTGGGAAAGAAAAAAGCCTTGTATGTCTCCCCTCTTTTTTTCCCCAGTTTGTAGAATTATAGGCCTTTTATTTAAAAATAAAAACAATAATTATTTATTCTCTCTAGCTACATCTAAGGAGTCTGAGTCTCATAACTAGTCTGTAATAACTGGTTTTCATTAGGCTCCATTATGACAGGGAGGAGTAGATGCAGAGGCTGCTGAGGCCTCAGGGTCCTGCCACACCCTGCCCCAGAAAGGAGAAGAGAAGAATTCCTCCAAGTGGCCTAGAGTAGTTACAAGGAAGCAGCCAGTGAGAATGACTTCTCCCTGCAGCCTATCAGGGCCTGGAAGGGCCATATAAAAGGAGCTGCAGAACTCCCTGGAGCTGGAGAGAAAAGAGAGAGTTCCTGGCTGGTGGGAATGAGCCTAAGACATTTGCTGACATGGACTGGGGGAGCCAAGAAGGAGCTCCTGGCTGGCTACTAGGACTAAGTAAGGAATGAACTTAGAAGGGGCTACAGGTAGATAGGGCTTTCTTCCTGAAAACACTGTGGGTATGACCCCATACCAGGGCCTGGACTATTTAAAGACTGAGGCCAGGGAGTGCTAGAGAGACACCAACAGAGGAGTACTGAGAGAGGACCTGGTGGACTGTATTCCACGGAAGGGATGTTTTTGTTTTACATACAGACAGGGTGTGTGACTTGGCTGGAGGGCTGAGTCCCTGAAAACCACCTGAGAAACTACAGATAGGGGTCACCAGAACTGAAAGACTTCAGACACACCTGACCAGAGTGGTTGTTCACGAGAGTTGGGTGCTGCCACGTTACAGCCATCTGGGGGCCCATCCCAATAATTTAAAAGGAAGCAATAACCAAACAACAGCAGATGATACATTGTAGGCAATATTTCTGTAGGAAAGCCCAAAACTTCTGCAGAAAGTTAAGGATGAACTCTGAGATGACAGAGTGGTGAATGTCTCTAGTAAAATCCTCCAGGTGTAGAAGTCAGGAACACAGGTCTGGTCTGAAATTGGGGAGAAAAATACTGTGCCATATTTTTTTCTGTTTACCCATTTTATGTAATTTATTCTTTTGCTAGCTAGGCCCAATTACTCAACTGGTGACACCCTGTTAAGAGGCACCCTAGTATTTTTAGGGATGTTCTGCTGTTGGATTTAATCATTGCAGACACCAGGTGACTTTTTTCTTAAAACTAATCACCTAACCAGAAATGACCTTGTCAGAGTAAAAGAGTATTTATGTTGTCTGAGAATATATAATAGGATAAAATGCCATCCGTACTCTGTGTATGTGTGTTTTCTTAGATAAACCACTATCAGTTTACCCTAAACCTGGCAAAAAGAAGTTGTGCAGACAAAATATGCAGAGGGTTGTTTGTTGTTTATCTGGAATTTTTGACCTTCCAAAATGGAATTCAAATATAGACTGGGGAGTTTTCATTTTTAGTAATGTTGGCCTACTTTTAATTTTATTGTACTTCTGAACAATTTTGAACTTAGTTTGCTTTCAAAAATCATGAGACACAAGGACTTAGTTTAACACTATTTGTTGACTAGCAATTGTGCTAGTTATCTTATCTTCAGTTTTGAGTTGAAATGAGTAGCTAGGGTTTGTCTCAGTGTTTTTATATAAAATATATGCTAAACAACGACAAGTAGCACATCTTGACATCAAATCTTTCTAGTACACTATGAACTTAACAACTTAGAGATGTGTTAAAATGGGAATACCCAAACCACCTGTTTGCATATTAGTATCCCCAAATGAAAGTTGGGAATGTTGTTTATAATGGGTTTGTGCAGGTGTTATAAAATGTAATGGCATAATAAGTTGTTAAAGCGGAAGAGTCTCAGGGGACTAAAATGCTTTTTAGAGGGGAAAGACATAAAGGACCAAATTGTGAATTGAATGTATAGGTGTAACCCATTCCTGCTTGGTATGGTGCTCTGTCCCCCTCTAGCGGCACCTAGCCCAGCTAGAGATTGAGTCTGTTACAGTCTTTAACTAACCTCATGTAGTTTTTAACTCATGAAGTAGAGGCTCATATATTAAGCTTCAGAAGTCCCAGGTTCAATCCTGATCACCTGACTTACAGACTGTAAGTCTCCATGGTATTGGTTTAATGCACTGCCTACCTCAGGAGATGTGAATCTAAATTTAGATGACCCTCTTTAGATTACCATATTGTGTATAGTCAGAAGTTAAGAGGTTTTCCCTGGTACATTTTGCACTACACAGAATTTAAGCATAATTAAGGTGTCTCCATGCATTATAAATCATACTGATGCTGCTTTGTCTTGCAACTTTTGTCACTGTCATGTGACAAGGAGAGTCACTTTCTCCTAATTCTAAATGAGAAATATTATTGGGATAAGTAGAACTTTTGGCTAATAGACAGGGAGTAGATGCATTGCAAATGAAAGGGAAACCATTTTCAAACCACAGTTGATTTGTCTTAATGGTGCTTGATCTAGAAAATGCCATATCTTTTCCATTTCCAACTTTTTTTTTCTCATTATTATTATTATTATTATTATTATTTATATCATGAATTCTTAATCCAGGGGTTGTGATCCCAGCATGATTGCAAATTTATGTCAGGTGGTTGTGACCACACTGACTTTCCCATGTTGGTACTTGAGAGGAGGGTCTTGTCTGGATCACTGCTATATGGGAGTGCATCCTGGTATGGAAATGTGGGTATGATATGGAAAAAGTTGAAAAATATTGATTTATGTAATGCTCTAACTGTACTTTACAGCAAGATAAAATAAATGGTTCCTTCTCTGAAGAATTGAAACACTTCAATGAGTAAAGAAAAAAACAAAGGAATGGGTAAAGAAAAAAGAAAATGGGTGTTAGCTACGAGAATATTCCTATGGATGTCTTGGTAGCTGTATGCACATATTGATGATTCATTTTTAATATTAACTTTAAAAAAAATATTAGAATTAATTAGTATTGCTTGAGGCAAGAGCTAATGAATTGGTTAATGGGAAAATTCAGCTTAGGAAAGGAAAAAGAATGAGCAAGTTTTACAATGTATTGCAGAGTTTTATATATGTTTTGGCAGCACATTTTCGACAGTCCCTGAATTAAGGTTTTTGGAAGATAAAGTGCCTATCTTCTGGAAACATCCCCAAAGATTTGGCTCATTTACCGTCTATACTAGATGGTATTTACTGTCTTGGGGATGTTCCTGACAGATATTTTGTGGGAGATTTTATGTGTGTGTTTGGTTTATATGCTTATTTAAACGTAAGTGGTGACTGTATTACTTTATTTAGAGATGAACAGTAATATTGCTGCTTGTATGTTGATTTAAAGTATAACATATATAAAAACATAAAAGAATATGCCTTTGGAAAAATATCTGTCACTTTGCTTTTATATTTCACTGTATTTTAAACATGTTTCAGACTACATGTATAGTGTGATGTCAATAGCAAATTATTTTTTCCCTTAGATTCATTTTGGAAGATGCAAAGCATTTTATGATTTTACATGATTTAGTATTTAGCAATAAGAGAAGTAATATTTGTGTCTCTAATTGAATATAATCTCCCAGCATTTAGAAGGCATCTACAACTATAGTATCTAAACTACACAAATATTCCGAACTCTAATATTGTTACTCAGCAAATTATCATTTATTTTATATGCCATAAACTAATATACTGAGAATAAGTGAAGGTAGCTTTTTTCTCTCTCTTTACTTTGCAGTCTGAAGGCACCATACAATTATTTCTGTGTGTTTAGAGGTAAGAGAAACATTAATGTTACCTCACACTGCTTACCTTTAACTGCCCTAAATTACAGGGCAGCAATAGTCACAAAAATGGTGAAATTGTTTGAGAGGATGCTTTAGTAGTTCACCCTGTTAGGGTCAATAGTCTTACAGACCACCATATCTATTCTTTCCCTCAATTTTCAAGCTTGTGTTTCCTCGAGGTGTTGTCATAGTTCTTTGTGTTGTGTTATACGTAGGGACGGCTGGAAAACAACAATTCTATTTCATGAAAAATGTCTTAGCTTTGGTATCTGTTTTTGTTCCACATTGGAACAAAAGACTTTTTTTGAAATTTTGTGAGGGGGGATTTAGGACAGGGACTAGAACATGGGCTTTCACCTTCCAGGCCAGTTGACTAATCACCAGGCTATGGGCTATTCTGGGATGGTGGGTATGTCTCTCTCAATTCCACTCTGGACCCAATGGAAATTTTGTCAGAATTGGCACATTTTCACAAAACACTTTTTGGTTTCAATGAAACAGCATTTTCTGACAGAAAAACAATGTCTGAAAACTTTTCAGTCAGCTCTAGTTATAACCATCCCCTAGCCATTGTGCAAGTGGTATTAGCTCTTAATGTGCACTTGATGTGGATACTCTCAGAGGGTATGTTTACACAGCAAAGAAAGTCCTTCAGCTGGCCCATGCCAGTTGACTCAAGCTCGTGGGGCTGTTTCATTGACTTCTGGGCTTGGGATGGAGCCTGGACTCCAGGATCCTACAGGATGGGATGTTCCTAGAACTTGGGCTGCAGTCTGAGCCCAGAATTCTACACAGCAATGAAAGCACCACAGCCTGATCCCTGCCACCCTGAGTCAGCCGGCACAGGCCAGCCACAGGTTTTTCTTTCCTGTGTAGACATACCCTTACTGACTATGTATCTGGGTGAATGTGCGACACTATGTTTCTCTTGGATTTCCACACATCTGAGCAGATAAGTAAGGCTTGGTCTTTGTTTTCAGGTTCATTGTCATGGGAGAGGGCTTTGGTGTTCCAGAGCTGTCTCAGTTGAACGAACCTTGGGCTTGTATGGCATAATTTATTTCTGGAGTTACAGATTGTTATTATCCTGAGGTGGTCTGCCTGGAGTGTGCATAGGGTCACTTAGGTGAGCACAAGTGTCTTTAAAGAACCCTAAGAAGCTTATAGTGATTGTCATTGGGCACTGTCAATTCAATTAACTTATACGGCAATCAGAGTTCCTGCTTATATTATACTATTATGGCATTCATTTGATATTCATTCATGTTTATGCTATTCACTGCAAAGCTATACTTCATCTACTAAAATGTGCCCCCTAATAAAAAGCTTGGAAATATGCATACTTGAAAAGTAGTAGAAAGGGAAAACTGCTGCCTTTTGAATAGGTACAACTTCCCTCCAAATGACTAGGAATAGAAAACCTCTAACTCGGAGGTAAATCAGAAAATATGCAAATTTCCCCTTTAAAGTCCTCTCTTGTAAGGTAGACTGTTAGTGTCAGGATGACCTTGTACTTTGAAAGAAATCATAAAGGAAGATGATGTTAAGTTTCAGATAATTTCAATTCCAAACATCTCAGGGTGCACCAGGATGGGTTGGCGTTACATAAAAATATTGTAGATATTCACCTATTAATTTTATGCACAGTTCATAGTAAAAAAATAAAAAAAGACAAAGAGATTATAACTGATAGTCAGTGTTGTAAGATGTCCTTATTTTGAAAAGAAGATTTAAAACTGGCAGTTTAATTTATGGAAACATCCAGAACAATTGCATTTTTATGAAGTGCAGTTATCTGGTTTGTGCAATAGGATTGTTAAAAATCTCCTTTACATAGTTAGTGCTATGAGCCATTGTAACTCCAGTAAGCATCACTTTTTTTATTTTATTTTCAAAAGTTACATTTTTTTTTCTGAGATTGCAAATTTTCATGTTTTTTTCCCCTCAAAGGTTGCAATACCTCCAACTGGTCCTCCTCCAAATGCCATGAGGCTGTTCTCCTCAAGGGTCAATATGATACAGCAGTTATTTATGTGTAATGAGCCAGAGCAAAGCTATAAATCATAGAATATTAGAGTTGGAAGGGACCTCAGGAGGTCATCTAGTCCAACCCCCTGCTCAAAGCAGGACTACCCTCAGCTAAATCATCCCGGCAAGGGTTTTGTCAAGCCACAGCTTAAATGAGTATATGTAAAATATAAAAATGTATCCTATTTATAGCATACCTCAAAGCTCGTGTACAAAGATGCACGTATTAAGTTTATATAGAATTTTGGTTTCTAATTTTAACAGGAGAATGGAAAAGGGCCCCTCCTCTCAAACAACCCCCTGAACTGAATGCTTGAGCAAAGAGATGGGACACACTGAGACCTGTGGGTCAACTGAGTTGGACTCTCAGGTAAACAGGGAAAATAAATTCCAGAGAAGAAGGATCACCACTAAGAATGCCATCCACTAGTCCTAGATATTAATTCTAGGTCCTGTTAGCTGTGAATATATATACACACACTCATAGATTTTTAAGGCCAGAAGGGATCATAGTGATGGTCTAGTGTGACCTCCTGAATAACACAGGCCATAGAACTTGCCCAAAATAATTCCTAGTGCTGATCTTTTATAAAAAATATCAAATTTTGATTTAAAAATTGTCAGTGATAATCCGCCACAACCCTTTGTAAATTGTTCCAGTGGTTCTTTACCTTCAGTCAAAAGTTTATGCCTTATTCCCATTCAGAAATTGTCTAGCTTCAACTTCCAGCCATTAAATGGTGTTCTTTTCTGTGCTCGATTGAAAAGTCTGTTATTAAATATTTGTTCCCCATTTAGACTGTAATCAAGTCACCTGTTACCTTTTCTGCTTTAGGCTAAATAGATTGAGCTCCTTAAGTCTATCATTATAAGACAAGTTTTCTAATCCTTTAATTGTTCTTGTGGTTCTTCTCTGAACCCTCTCCAATTTATCAACATCCTTCTCAAACTGTGGACTACCAGAACAGGACACAGTATTTCAGCAAGGTTACATCAATGCCTAATATAGAGGTAAAATAATGTCTACTCCTTCGCAAGAATCACTTGTTTATGTATCCCAGGATTCACTCTCTTGGTATAACATCATACTGAGAGCTCATGTTCAACATGCCTGATGTTGAGTGGACATGGGCATCACATCTCAAGGAAAAACAGTTAGAGAAAGATTGGTAAGTGTTTTTCCACCTGAAAACATCTGCTCAATTTGCAGCAGCAGTCAAAAAAAGCTAACTGAATGTTAGGAATCATTAGGAGAGGGATAGATAATAAGCTAGTAAATATCATAAAGCCACTATATACATTCATGGTAAGCCCAAATCTTGAATATTGCATGCAGTTCTGGTCACCTCATCTTGATAAAGATATATTAGAAATGGAAAAGGTACAGAGAAGAGCAACAAAAGTGATTACGGGTATGGAACAGCTTCCATGTGAGGCAAGGTTAAAAACAATGGGACAGTTCAGCTTGGAAAGGAGATGACTAAGAGATAATATGATAGAAGTCTATAAAATCATGATTGGTATGGAGAAAGTAAATAAGGAATTATCTACCCCTTCCTGTAAAACAAAAACCAGAGGTCATTCAATGAAATTTATAAGCAGCACATTTTTTAAAAAAACATAAGTTCTTCAAACAGTGCACAGTCAACCTATGGACCTCATTCCCAGGAGATGCTGGTGAAAGCCAGAAGTATTGGGTTCAAAAAAGAATTAGGCAAGGTCCTGGAGGTCAAGGACAAAACCCTATGCTCTGAAAGTCCCTAAACTTCTGACCCCAGATGCTGGGAGTGGATGACAGAGATGGATCACTTGATAAATGCCCTGTTCTGTGCAGTCCCTCTGAAGCATCTGTTACTGGCCACTGTCAGAAGACAAGATATGGAGGTAGATGGACCATTGGTCTGACACAGTATGGCCAATCTTATGTTCATATGACTATCCACCATGACCCCCAAATCTTTTTCAGTCACTGCTTCCCCATCCTGTAAGTATGGCCTACATTCTTTGTTCCTAGAATAATATATTTACATTTATCCATATTAAAATACATAATGTTTGCTTGTACCCAGTTTACCAAGCAATCCAGATCTTTTTCAAACAGGGTAGCCCGACACCAGGTCAATGGAGATCCTCCCAAAACACGCTGACCAGTGCCTCTCTTCATCCTCAGTTACACAATGCTAGCCCCCTGGGCTACTTCCTACCTGGTTGTCTATGGGGTCATCCCTTGCATCTCCAGGTTTCCCTTCTTTCTCAACTGCCACCTGCCTCTCCTCTGGGTCGTGGAACCCCCTGGTGAAGGTGTCGTCTTGGTTGTCTGGTTCCGGGCAGCTGACGAATCATGGCCGGTCTCTGGCAAGGTCTCCCAGGTTCTTGGCTCCCACCATCAGGCGTTGAAGTGGCTCCTGGCTCTGAGTCTTCTGCACACCTCCTCCCTCTTCAGTGGTCAGCCTAGAATGAGCTGGGCTGCTTCTTTTATGCTAGGGCAGTAGTTGGAGCATGCCCAGCAGGGCCGGGGCAGAGGGAAGGGGAGGGGAGGAGGGAGGTGGGACTTCTGCCGCTCATAGAGTTGGCTTAACTCCTTCACTGTGGGGTAAATCCACCCTCTCACAGTCATGCTGTCCCAAATCAAACACCTTAAAGAATTCTAAGTATATTACAGCAATACTATTGCCTTTATCTACAAAACTTTTAATCTCATCAAAGAAAGATATTAAGTTAATTTCACAGCTTTTATTTTCCATAAAACCATGTTATAGTGACTCCTTTAAAATCAGAACACGTGTATTGAAACTACAAGAAAATATAAGCCAAGAAAGGAAAAACATTTCAGTGTTTAGTAATAAACTTGGTATTTTAAACTTTAAAAATTGTGGTTGAAATAAATTCTACAAATTTTATGACTGTTGTTACTTTGAATAGCTGCTGCAATCAAGTAACTGAATCTAATATGAATCAGACTCAAGCAACATACATATACTTACCAAATAGCATCCCTAACTACTTTCCTGAATAGCAAGATCTTGGAGACAAGTTACTAAAGGGACCTATTAATATGTATCTCTCTATTCAACAAGATAGAGGTGATAATACAACTTGTGTCTGTGACCTTCACCCCAAACCCTTACCCCATCTGATGTGGAACTGCATAATAGAATTTTTTTTCCATTTTGCACATGGATTCTCTAAGTATATTGGCACTTAACTAAGTCTTTAATCTAATACATTTCTCAAGCACAAAAATCACTGAGTGATTGTATTGTAAGAAAAATTCTTACTGTTGTAACTCCTATGTGTATGCATGAACTGACAGCACTGCAGTGCTGAATCTTCTTTCTCTTTCCTACATCAATACTTCTGAGACTAATGGGTAACTATGAGAGAGAAGGCAGAAAAGATTGAAGGGAACGAGGAGGCACTGAAAGAAAACATGGGGGATGGGAATAAACAATAGAAGGTAGAAGAAGAGAGGCATTAGAAAGAGATGAATGGAGACAAATAGAAAATTGGAAAACAATCATAAAGTAGACTGGAAAAAATGTGCTAATGAAGACAGAAAAAGAGGCACCATATTGTATAGCAGAGGAAAAAGAAAATGGAGTTAAAGGAAAAAACTGAAAAATAACAAAAGCAAAGGAGACAAAATAGGGTTTTTTATTTAATTATCAAATTAATACCACAATATTGGAAAATATAGAAATATTAATATTTGATTACATATTGGTTGTTCCATGTGGTCTCTAACTCACTAGTCATAGGTAAGTATTCTACATTAGGGCTAGGATTTTTAAAAAGGGTAGGGAAGAGAGGCTGATTTTATGGCCTTAAATCCATAATGAAGCACTTAAATAAGTAGTCTCCTTCTCAAAAGTGCTGAGCTCCCAGCAGCTCCTATTCACATATAACGGAATAAGCAACAGCAACCTTATTTAAGGCATAGATAACATATTTTATGGTTTGAGGAAAAAAGGATTGCAAATAGTTCAATTAATTAAGTTGATTATCTAATTACCTATGGTATTGTATACACAAAAGAGGTAGAGTTAAGGTTGAAACCTATACTATCATTTCTTGTCTTTTAAGCACCAGGCAAACAATGTTGTATTAATGTAGATTATTTAAACCATATTATTATAAAATACATTGGAATTTGTTCATGTAGGGAGAATGTGATGTATTATATATAATACATGTATTTTGCAGTTGTAGGTAAGGGGATGGGTTTATTAGGGGTAATACCTTGTGCCTTGGTTTTGGTGCCCTCTAAAGTTCACACCTCCAGATATGTAGGAATGGCTCCAAATGCCAGCTACTAATGTTTTTCAGAAATTTTCTATAGAAAACTGTTTCTCCTCTTTATTGAATACTCTGACTCTCTCTGGATTTTCTAATATCTGTTAAGGCATCTGCTAACGGACTGTCAGGGCACAAGTGGTTGTCCAGGTAACAGACTTACTTACTAAAAAAATATTCTGAACATTATGAATGGTGGCTGACTGTGGAACAGGTGATGTGTTTTGGTTCATTCTCCTAATTTTTTTCTTTTTTTTTTTTTTTTACTGCACCTGTCTTCAGACAAATGAATTCAGAACATTTTTTTAGTGCTCTCATTATCTCCATCAGCATAAAGAAAAGCAAATGCTATCATCTTTTCACTTCTGTACATCAACCTGCTGTACGTTTGTGTATCTGTTTGTGTAACTTGTTTGTGTATCTGCCAGATATTCAACCACTAGTGGTGTGGGTATTGGCTTCTTCACTGCTGGATAACTGTATCCTGCAGTGAGTAAGATATGCTCATATTTACTGAAGTTGCCAGTGGGACCCAGTATTCCAGGAACTGCAGGTAGAAAGCCCAAAACAGTCATGGTAAATTCCTGATATTCTATTACACATGCAGTGATGTGCTGGGGTAGGGGAGAGAAACAAAAACAAAAAAGCCTCCTTTCTGAGGAAACATTTCAAGTTTCTGTAGCTATTATCATCCATGTATAGTACATGCCATATGGTGTTTGTCAAGTATTGGTAGCAGAGCTGGATAAATGCTCTAGGATTTAAAAGTAATCATCCTGAACGTTTGTTCCAGGCTTAAATCATATTTTTATGAGATTCAGATAAGGATTCCTAATAGTTTTTCCCATTATTTTTCATATTTTGCAGTTTTGGCACCAGTGCTGAGCAAACCTTGCAGAGTCTGGTTTGTGTGGATTATGCAAACTGAATATTAGTTTTTTGGTTTCAGGGAACTGACAACAACAAAACCTTTGATCTCTCGTGGATCTAGAAGAATTACTCACATTCTTCTCCCTGAAGACACACAGTCTATTATCCCCAGACCTGTACAGATTCTTAGCTGTCTTTAGGTAGCCCACCCTTTGTTCTTCTAGCTACCCACAACAGGTACAAAGCTTTAGGTTAATCAGGTTTGGATGGAATGTGGAGTCAGAGATAACAGTGATTAAGGTGCTTTTCCATTCTCCCACTGTGGTTTTGAGGGATAAATTCCACCTACCACACCAACGGTTCCCCAATGCACTTGGTGGGTGCACAGAGGCCACACTAACAAGATAGTGGCCCCTTGAATGTAAAATTCTCAGGAAAATAGGTTTGAAAAGGTTTGTAGGAACAAACAGGACCAAGAGCCTTTTTTTTTTTTTGCCTTCTGGTTCACAATCCAGCAGAAGTACTAGTACGAGATGGGAAAGGGCTGTAAAATTCTACATTTCATGTCCCTGAATTATCTTGCCAAGTCAAGTTTTCAAATATCCCAAGCAACTGGGCTTCCATACTTTATTTGAATGACAGTTCAGCAGGTTAGTACATATTGTAGGGACACTTTTTCCTGATAGTCAGCCTAAATTTTCCTTTTCTAGATTTCATTCCATTACTTCTGGTTACATTTTCTATTATCACCATAAGAAATTTCTCTATATCCTTGGTGTTTGAACACTTCAGATATTTGTCAACTATATCAGAGTGTATTAGACATACGTTGACAAAGCAACGTGAACCTAAATTCTGTCTTTCCTTCTGCTTTTTAGTCCCTATTTTCTGGAACCCAGAATGAAATAGGAATATTCTGGGTGAAATCATATAGAAAGGGATTGTTGAATTCCAATTCTATGGTATGGTGACTCTAAATATGCAACCCACATACCCTTTTTTTATCCTTTCATATCCTATTACAAATACATGTCTAGTCTGCTGTCAGCTATAATTACTGGATGAATTTTCTTGTTCCTGTGGAATGTTTGCACTCTGGATTATTTTTCTGTGTCTACATTAGCTCTGTCTTTTTCAGGATGCATCTTACTTTCTTCTTTCTTGACCTTTTTCTGTTATTTCTCTAAGTATGTTTGGATTATTTCTGTGATCTGTTACTTCCCTCCATCTGAGGTTCTGTAAACTTCTTTAACATGGTTTAAACAATTCATAGGCCATGTGATGGCCCTCTGTACAGGGTTGGATTTTGTGGTCTTTGAACACATCCATCCTTATGATTAATTCTAATAGATCCTGAACCTTATTTCTAAGATTCCCTATTATTCTAATGTTGTAGCAGGGGCCACTCACCTCACACAAGTGCCTAAGGTGACCAGATCTCCTGATTTTATAGGGACAGTCCCTATATTCAGGGCTTTTTCTTATATAGGTGCCCATTACTCCCCACCCCCTGTCCCAATTTTTTTCCCTTGCTACCTGGTCACCTACGAGATGGAGTGCCCCCTGGTCAAGTGTGTACATGCCAGGACACTTCTTAGTTTGTGGCAGTTCTTAAGTGACTCAGCCCTCTGGCCAAGTTACACACCGTCATTAATGTGCACCAACAAACAAACTCCCTATCAGGGTGCAAGTCCAACAAGCTCTATCACAGTACCCACAATGTCTTGGTTTGAAGACCTGTCCCTGAGCTCAGTCCTCAGTCAGTCCATCCAATAGGGCCTATTCTTCTGTAGCCTTCCCTGGGCCCAATTCTCAACTTTCTTCTCTGGACTAGCTTTGCTATTGTCCCTTCTCTAGAATGGAATAGTGCCCCTAGGGATTCCTCCCTGGAAACCCTTCACCTATGACTCCAGTTGAGTTCAGTCCCTTTCCATGCTATCAAAGTTCCAGTAATGCAGCCCCTTCCCTAGGCTTATTTAAACTCCCTTTCTCAAGGCAATGGCCACTCCACCTATGGCTGGTGCAGGCCTGCCCACTACTCCAGATGATAACTCAAAAACCCTACAAATAGCAGCCACCTGCTGTATACCGTGCACTAATCTTCTGTGTTTGCCTGGGCCATTTCCCACATGACTCCTTCACCCTATTCTCAGGGCTAGTCTGTCTTGTATTCCTGCAGCCATCCAAGAGCACTGTTCTTGCTCCCTTGGTCCATGCCAGCACCTGCTCCTTCCAACCATGCAGATCCTGCAGTGTACGAGGAGCACCTTCCTTGCTACCCTGTCTCCAGCCAGCAGATGAACCTTTTGAGCCCTACAGTTTCTTTTACATGAGCCTGCTGGGACCTGATTAGCTGCTCCCTGCAGCCTCTCTCATTGGCTGCTTCCCCAGAGCCACTCTAGGCAGCCTGGAGCTGCCTCTACTGCACTTTCTGGGGTGGGGTGGGGTGTGGTAGGGCTACAAGGACTCCACCGGGGGCCTCTGAGCCTACTATACCCCATCACACACATTCACAAACAGTTCTTCCCTTTTGGTGGGAAATCAATTCTGGATGGCTCCTCTTCTTGTTGGCTTCTCTGCTTTCTTGCCTCAAAGCCCTGTTAGACCAAAGTACTTAAGAACACTCAGTTCATTGCCAAACCAAAGAAAAAGTTATATTCTAGCTAACTGAGGACTCGACTTAACTATGAATATTTGAGTGTCTTGTTATCCCTCAAATACAGAAAAATCCCCCTTGGGTACATCTTCATGCAGCTTGAGGTACCTTTTCAGTTCATCCAGGATTTTTGTTGTTGGTTGTTGTCCTCCCCTTCCTGTTGTCTTGGTGCAAATGAATGCAGATTTTTTCCAACATATTCTTCATTGTCAAGTAGTAAACACTTTTAATACATGCCATCAGTTTACAACTTTACAATGTTACAACTTTAACTTTCAGTATAACATACATAGATAACATTGCAGGTATGAGAATAATTGCATCAGGCTGCTATTCAATCTGCCAGATCATAATTTCCATCATTTGATAGCATTTCTAGTTCTCTTTTTTGTTTCCCATACTCATCTTATTTTTTCATTGTTGTTTCGGAACAACTCTGTTTTTCTGCACATTGCTACCAAACATTTATCAGAATGCAAGGGTCAGAGTGACTGACTGTATTCTCCCCAAGTGACATGACATGTCATAATTGCAGTTATAAAGAATGATTAAAGTTCAGTTTCAAGTCTTGAGACTCAGTCACCCATGGTTTTCCATTAGCTCTGTAACCAGGACTTAGCAGACACTTCTGGATTGCCAATCCAAGAGAAGCAACAAGATTTTTGTGGCTTGCCACTAACAAATGTCAGAACCTTCAGCACTGAAGCAGAGGGCATTATTTAGATCTCTTTTAAAATACTTTTAGTGAAGGTGTTAAGGAACTTCTGAAGAGCTCTTTTAATTTTGAAATACTAATTAGCATCAAATTTCTCAAGTCTTCTCACTGCAGTATATATTTAATTTAAAGCAGTTTTCTGATTAATACTCATTTTTACTATGAAAGTATCTCCACAGAAGAGTAAAGGGGGTGGAGAGGGGAAGGGCAGGGAGGTTGTTCTGTTGGTTTGGAGTTTGTTTTTACTTCTGGGTTAATTAATAAAAGGGATGACCAAACCTATACATAGTTATATTTGTTCTTTAAAAGTTAGATAGCTGTTAATGAGAAGGTAGCATAATAGTCTGTGTACAGTTCTTAGCCAATCAAGAGCAATAATCACAACTGTGCCTGTTATAAGATTGACAAGGTGGTAAGGTAATATTTTGTTTTATTGGACCAACTTCAGTTAGTGAAGGAGACAAGCTTTTGAGCTCCACAATATTTTTCAGGTCTAGGCAAGGTAATCAGAGTGCCACAGCTAAGTAACTGTGGAACAGATTGTTGAGCATAAGGAGTTAACATATTGTAAATAACCACTCAAAATGAAGTGGGCAATTAACACCTCAGATATTATAGGACAAATGAGAGTTAGTGGGTTACAGACTGTTGTAAAGAGACATAAAACTTGTGTCTCCTGTGAATCCCTGATTTTCTTTTTTTGTTTTGATGTCTAGCAGAGCTCCTAGGGGAATCTTTTGAAGCTGTTGGGCAGGTTTCCTTTGAGGACAAGAATGAGGGGTCAGATAACAAGTGATTAATTTGTGAAAAGTGTTCACCTGTGGGTGATGAGGTGTGTTTTGCTTTTTATCATTTTTCTTTTTCTGCATGAGTTCCTTCAAGAACATAGTGACTGTCTAGTTTCACCCACACAGTTGTTGATATGGCATTTGATGCACTGGATGAGGTACACCAGGCTGTGATAGGCATGTGTAGAACCCATGGATCTTGACAGCTATGTTGTGGGGGTATTGATCATCCCATTAGTGGAGATATAGCTGCAGGTTTTTCCTCTGTTTTTATGGCAGGATATAATGTCTGTTCTGTTTCTGGTCTGTAGGGAGCTTGCTTCTGATTAGCTTGGCGAGGTTGTGGGGGTTATTTGAAGAGGGGGTTGAGGAAACATTTCTTTCAGGATGTTTATTACAAGATGAAAGACTTTATATGTGTTATAAAAATAATTAAAAATCATATAGCCCTTTATACAAAAGCAGGTTTGTTTTACCCACAGTCTTGATCAAAGTTCTGTTGGCGTCATTAAACTGTGCCTACTTAAATCCATCCTGCAGTGTCATTTAAATGCAGCCTTTTTTGACTCCATTTTTGTCCTAATATGTATTTATGTGCATTGTTAAACTGCTATTGTCTCACCCTAGAACTGGCTGCATTTCAGTGACAGGTGATATGATCCCTTATGTAATCTGTGTAATTTGTGGATGATGTTGATATATAATGGTAAAGTCTTATTGTTGACTAATAAATGCAGTAATTACTGCATGTCCACAATAAAAAAGGTCCATATGTAACTCAGATTTTGCTGTGAACAACATAATTAGCACTGTATAGTCCATCTTCCAAAAATAGACTTTCATTGTGTAGGTTTAACTTGAGGTAGCTGAATATATATAATATATGTGTGTTTAGTAAACTTGGAAAATACTATAACTGTCTGTTATGCCTGAAAATTCTAGTTCTTATTTCCAGCCGTCTGTATGACATCCATTTGCCCACATAAATGTTTTTTTAGTAAACATGTGCAAAGGGATCCTTGGAGTGTGTTTTTGGTCACCCATGAGTTTAGCCCTGCTTCAGCATAATTGTCCTTGCTGACATGGACCTGAGGCAAGGTGCATCAGAGGCTAACCAAATTTGTCCAATTTAGTGGAAGTAATTTGATGTAACTAGCCGTTGTTACCTGTCTGTCCTATTTCCTGACAGGGAGATTTAGCGCCTTATAAAATCTACACAGGTTGAAACTATGCTGATTTACCCTATGGAAAGCAAACATATTAGCTTTCACAGTAAAAATGTTCAGTGGTGAGCTAACAAAACAAGTTAAATAGAATGATCTTCACTGAAGTGGACACTAAGTCTATGTCTACATTACAATTAAACACCTGCGGCTGGCCTGTGTCAGGTGACTGGGGCTTGGGCTGCTGTAAAATTATGATGTAAATGTTTAGGCTTGTGCTGGAAAAAAGGGTCCCATAGCCCAGGCTTCAATTTTCCAGGTCACAGTCTGAGTCCCATGAGCTTGAGTCAATTGACATGGGCCAGCTGTGGGTATTTAATTGCAGTGTAGACATACGCTAAGGTAAGCATCTATTTTTAGTTTCAATTTTAAATTTCTCAACAGCCGGATATTTACCATTTGAATCCCCATCCAGCCAAAGGCAATTTGTGAACCCTGACACAGTTAAGATGCATACAAACTCAGAAAATACAAACTCCAAATCTAACATGCATTTCTCTTCAGCACAATGCAGTCACAAATTTACAATGTCATTTTAAAATACAGTGAGCTGGTAAGTATTTGGTAGTGTTTAACCCCAATGTAAACTCACTTTCTTAATGCAACTGCTACCAGCATTGTGCTAGAAGCATTGGCCAAAGACCTAAACCCAATACACAAAATAGTAATCATTTGTAAGACAGTCTGTCTCTAGACCTCTGGCAGTTGATGATAGTTTTTATAACTAGAGTGGCCAAAAATTTTCAGACATATTTCATTTGTAAAAAATACAGTTTCAGTCAACTGGAAACTAGTCATGAATTGACATGTATTCACCAAATGATCTAGGCATAATAATAATAATTATGGACTTGCTTGCCATTTACAAAACAGTCAGATGCACGGATGCCCATCTTATGACTTGTTGCCCAGTGGTTAGCAGGGTAGTCAACAGAATCATAGAATCATAGAATATTAGAGTTGGAAGGCACCTCAGGAGGTCATCTTGTCCAACCCCCTGCTCAAAGCAGGACTAACCTCAGCTAAATCATCCCAGCGAGGGCTTTGTCAAGCCTCATCTTAAAAACCTCTAAAGATGGAGATTCTACCACCTCCCTAGGTAACCCATTCCATTGCTTCACCATTCTCCTAGTGAAAAAGTTTTTCCTAATATCTAACCTAGGCCTCCCCCACTGCAACTTGAGATAGTAGAACTGTGGGCCAAAAAAAATTCAGCTTCCCAAATGCTTTTGAATGGACCGCAATATCTTTTTATTTACTTATTATTATCATTTTTGTTTTTATGTTTATTTTTTGTCAAGATCCAAATTTCTTGGTCAAGGTATAGCCAAGGTCCAGACTCCAGAAAAAATACAGTCGATTACCAATGGGTTAGGGTTAAAAGACTCTCCTGTTGAAGCTGTTTCATTGTGAGGAAATTAGTTATTAGAGCAGGGGCATGAACTTGGGTGTCTTACCTACCAGGTGAGTGCCCTAACCACTGGGCTATAATCATCTCTCTTTCTCTTCCCCCCCGCCCCATCTCCATGAGCGTACCCTATAGCATAGTGGCTAGGTCACTCTCTGCAATGTGGGAGACCTAAGTACAAATCTTTGCTCCACATTGTGCAGAGAACAGAATTGGGATTTCCAAACAACAGAGCTAAAAGCTATAAGGGGCATTTTCTCCTCCAGTTGGGTTATGAATCATTACCTTTGTTTTTATGTGAATAAGTGGCTGGAAACTAAATAAAAATATTGTCAAACTATTCGTTTTGCCAGTTTTCTGGGGAATTTCTGGGTTGGTTTTTTGACCAGAACTGAACTTTATTTATAACTGCCAGAGGACTGAAAAATCAGTTATTCACCCAGCTGTACTTAGAATTAATACTACCATTGAATGCTGGAGCTTTAACTATACTTTGGTGCACAATTAGGCTGTTGGATATCTGAACTGACTGAGTAATTTTGAAGCTTCTTGGACTTCAAATGGTAAATGAGAAGGTGTGGTAGCTATCAAAGCCCCACAAAATAGCTTGATCATTACTCATAGTTGATAAAAAAGACTGCGTAAAACCTAACAAATAAAAATAGCTGTCACTGGAAATTGTTAAATTAGACAGTATTTTCTGCCTGTCTTTGCAGAGGAAGCTATAGAGCTGAATTCTGTTTATTACAGTCAGATAGTGCTCCTCCTCTTAAACTATGCTTCTCTTAAAGGCACAGTCTGATACTACAGTAAACAATATGAAATGGTAAAATTGGGTCAGTTTGATTTAATTCGTATTAGGTTCCAAGGTTTTAGATTATCCAGTAGGTTTACGATAAATCACAGATCAGCTAGATGTGATGTTATCTATCCTTATAGTAAATGAACCAGTTGGAATGGATTAAAGAATACACTAATGAAAATGACTGCAGATTAATCTGGAAGAGCTCGCACAAGCCTTATAGGTAAGCAAGCTTACTTTAAAAAAAAATTGCTTATCTTGTGAGCCTAGAAAGAGTTTAATTAAATCTCTATCTGTCTGATATGAAAAGAAAATCAGCACTTAAACTGCTGTACTGGGAGGACTCCATGCTCTTCTTCTCTTCTGTTTCTTGGAGTTATTTCTGAAATTCATGAGAGAGAATTTCAAGTTTTGAGCTGAACTGACTATAAATATGTGTATTCTCTTCTCCTCTCCCACCTCCTGCCCTGCAAAACACTCATCTCAATATTCAGTTTACATATACACCAAATATTTGAAAATGAAAATGACCGGTCATAGGCAACGAACTATCACTTTATCTGTTTCATTTTTAAAATGTCTTTATTTTGCTTTCTAAAATGCCGAGATCATGAATTATGGAAAGCTGTCATCTGTAGTTTAGCCACATTACATATATATTAAATATTATTAAATATACATTTAATGTAAAGCAAAAATGAAGGCTTCCCATCATTATTTGAGAATCACTACTGAAGTTTCTTGGCATTCTACCTGGCAAGATATTTGGAATGTTAAAGGCAAATTTAAAAAGAAGGACTACCAGACTGGCTCAAACTTGTGATCCAGCATCACAGTATTCTCTCTCTGATAGAGACTAAGATCACTGGAGCTGGCCAATGTCTATATTCATGGTAGCTTGAAGAAAATATACTGCATGCTCCCCTAGCATGGGTACTAATAGCAATGTAAATGGTGAAGAACTGTTCAGGAGAGAAGAGTACAGTCACACCAGACCCCTAGGGTAAATATTCTACTTGCCAAAGCAGTGCCTCCCCCAAGATCTTTTCACTTCTGCATGTAGAAGAGACAGCCTGCTTTTCACTGTGATATGTAATTAACTTACTCTACATGCCATTGCCAGTGTAGACAAGGCCTTAGAAGAAGGTACAAGAACCCTAGAGTAGGTAGATGTGAAATAATTGCCCTGCATGGAGGTCTCATCCTAATTCCTAACACTTAGAGGTTGTTTTAAAACCTGAAGCATGAGACTTTTATATCCCAGTCTGAGTAAATGTTAAATCACAATAATAACTTGAACCACAATAGTAAGCAAGAGCACTATCATTCCTGAATGCACTGGATCAAATGTGAAAGTTAATCCATGGGAGTTTGCTGATAGTGTCAAAGTTTGGAATTTGATTCTTTCCTATTTTTTGTACAGACATACATTATTTTAGTAGAGGTCCTGTTTATAGCAAAAATTACAGCTACAATGCAGTGACAGTGTTATTCTCTTCCCCACCTTTTTAAAGAAGATGCAATTTGCACATTAAATTAAGGTCTGATCCAGTATTTCAATAGAATTACAAACAGAGTGAAATTCACCCCGCAAAAAGGGATAGCATGAGGCCTATTCGCCACTCAAGTTTTATGTCAGCCTTATGTGGAGGTCCCTCTTCATAGGCATACATTTCACCTCTAATAAATTATTATTCATTGTTCTCACTCTCTCTGATCTGGAGTTTGCTAAACTGCTCTGGGGTATCCAGGAGGGGGCGTTCAAAAGAAATGAGAAGCGTTTCCTGGCTTTGTGGCTAAGGATAGAGGGGGCTCTGCAGCACTCCGAGCCCCTGCCAGCACCCAGCATTTCCTATTTCTTAAGTAAATCATTTTTTCATGCTTCACAGTAGGACAACATTACTAATCCATTGATAGTCCGTATGTACCCTGGAAAGAAGATTCGATGTTTGCTGCAAGTCCTATAAAATGAAACTGTTTTCTCTCACAGTAGTGAAAGTTAAAAAATACAAAGGATTCCACTGTGGGGAGGGAAAAAAAACTTGGAAACATGTTGCCAACTGAAAATCAGAAAAAGAGATGTAAAACCTCTGAATTCTGTCATTTGATATAGCTTCATAACAGTTATGGCGAAAAAGCCAAACCAACCCAAGCCCCAGAAACAAATTTTTAAAAAATTCCTGTCTTCAAGTATGTGGAATTTCCATAAATATAAAGAGCCAAACTTTGTCCAGACACACGTCCTATGTGACTTCACTGATACTGGAACTGCAAAGTAAAGGGAGTAAAGCAGAACTTGGACTGAAGTGTTCCCTGTGAGCATTTTTACATAGTGAAATGTGCACTGAAGTTGGGCACAGATTTCTTTTTCATTCGCTGGGCATTCCTCAATTTCTCACTCTAATCTAAGTATTTCTATTACACTCAACAGTCTGGAATCCAAGCTTGAGATAACAAGCAATTAAGACAAGAATGTGGGATATAGGCCCATAGCAAATTTCCTTGTTAATGTACAAAGCTGTGATCCTAATGTGTTCCACATGCATATTGGGGTCCACCCAAAGAGAGCTCATTGCTGGGTCAGGGCCTGAATCATTTTAAAGAACATAATGATATATCTGAAAATATTGGTACAATTGGAATCCAAGGTATTTTGCAGCTTTTCCTTAGTCATTACAAGAGCACCAGTTAAAACTTGTAACATACTAGGAGTGTCACATTTTGATGACTTTTGAAACTCTAGTACTGCATGTAGAAAGAAAGCTTAGGTTGTCCAGAACCGAGGTTAGTGGGGATAGATATGTTTTAAACTTAATCATTTTAGCAACCTTCCACCATGTCTGGACTGTGTTTACAATACTTTGATTAGAAATTATTGTGCTTCAAATAAGATCAGGATCAGAAAATGGTATATATTCTAGTTTTAAAGCAAAAAATTTCTTTCCACTGCAAGCTCTTCAGGGCAGGGAGTGACTCTTATTCTATGTTTGTAAAATGATTGGCTCAATTTGGTCCCAGTGTGTGTTTGGGTCCCTAGTTGCTACTGTAACACAAATAACTGACATTGTATATGATATTATATGTCCTTTTATGGGCCAGTGAGCAAGAGCTCTAAGCTGGTAGCAATGTTGTATACTTGGAAATGTAATTCTTCCTTTTTCCTTGGGGAATTCATCAAGATTTGAACTTTAGATATGTTCCCTCCCACAACCCCCACAGAACCTGAGAAATATTTCATTCTAAAGTGACAAATAAGGAAATCAGGAGGAGGGGTGGGGAATATCTATTGCAGGAAACAAATTTGGTGGGGGGGGTGGAGAATGGAGAGGGGAAAATTGTCTCTTTTATAAGTATTATCCTTTCCCACCCAGGATATACAAACATGTCTCATAAGATGGTTGTTGTATGAAATCTGAATTGAGGCTTTTGATATTTAATTTATAGAAATAGTTAAAAAGTTGGGCTACTTTGATCCTTAGGTATGCATTATAAGCTTTGGTTCACTGAAAGGGGAATTGTGTCCTAGCTCATTTGTTTGGGGATCTGTCATATGAAATGGAAGAAATTCTTTTTTTAAAGCTGCATCCTGTGCTTTGTGCTACTAGGGAAATGTATCCTCTGCAAATTTTGCCATGGTGCTGCATGTGGAAACAATAGGCTTGTTGGTTAAGTATACTCTGGCATGCCTAACTTTGTCATTCATTATAAGCACTAGCATTGTCTTTCCAAGGACTTTGTTTTTCTAAACTTTGTGGCAGTCTGTGCTAGAACTAACTGTTTTACTCATACTCCTCTCTATGCAAATTGACAAGGAATGAATAGCACAATGAAATATGTACATATAGCTTTGACAAGACTAAAGCATTTTTTACATTCTCTGTTAAATCTGAAATACTCTGGACTTATTTAGGTTCTTTTGCTGTAATGGGGGATCTTTGTTGGGTTTACAAAATTTACTGAGTTTGTGTGCTTGAATGTGCAATAATTTGACGGAAACATTTCACTCGGAGTAAAAATGGTGCGTGAAATGTGGCGGAGGTGATGGTGTAAGAAACTGCAGAGTTTATAGGAATGTATTCAGCAATTCAAACTGTTGCATTCTATTTCTATCTTGGCTACTGACAGATGAATGATACTTTGCACTTATATAGCACTCAGACATTATTTATACAACACAATTTTGAAGTACGTTTGCCTTCCATCACTGAGTTCTAGCTCAGATTTTCAGCTTTTATTTTGAATGTAACTAGCAAAACAACCAAGGATAGCAAACTGGATTTATATATACAAATGATCATAAGGGACAATACTTCATTATTGTAAATCTCATCATCTGGTATCCACCTTACCTTTGTCTATTATCTATTTATATAAAACTTACAATGTCAATTTTATTTGTCTGTAAACTGGTGTAATGTTACTAATAATGGATAAATACAATTATCTCCATTTTTTGGATGTGGAAACCAAGGCTCAGGGAGGTGAAGCCCAAAATTTCCAATTTGGGTGATGCAATTTAGGCCTGGTCTACATTGTGAAGGTAGGTCAGTGGAATGCAGCTTCTGTTGACCACACAATGTATGCATCCTCACTGGCTGTTCAGTTCCATTGACTTATTGACTCATTGACTCCATTGACAGTTCCATTGATTGACTGCAAACAAACCACCTCTGCAAGTGGCGTAGTACTGAAATTGAATCGTTTGGGTCAAATGAGCAGCAACGTAGACAGAGGACAATGTAATTTGATGTAATTGGCCTTCATGAGTTATCCCACAATGCTCTGCTGTGACCACTCTGCATGTTTGTACTCTGAAATGAATTTCCATTTCCTGTTTTGTCAGCCTGGAGAGAGCTTGCCAGCAGAACTGATCATGGCAACTGCACACCCCAAACATGCTTCAGCCTGGTGTCGACCTGAGGTCTTGCATCTCATAGGTCTGTGGGGCAAAGAGTCTGTTCTGGCTCAGCTCCAAGCCAGCAAAAGGAATTTAGATATTTATGAAAAGATATCACGTGGCATGTTGGATAAGGGGCACAGGAGGGACATGCAAGCAGTGCCCCATTAAAATCAAAGAGCTGAGGCAGGCGTATCAGAAAACTTGGGAGATGAACAGTGATTCTGGCTCATCACTGAAGACATACCGCTTTTATGAGGAGCTGCACACGATTCTCAGTGGTGACCCACCACTGTACTGTCACGCAGCATAGATACCTCAAGGGAATCCAGGATAAACAAGGAGGACTCTGTGGATGATAAAAAAGGGGCCAGGTAACTGGGGAATCCATTCTCTCTCTGAAAGCCAGAAGCTGTTTGTAATCCCAGAACAGCCCAGCTGGACACAGGACACCATGAGCAACCGAGATGCCAGAGAAGGCACATCTGGTGAGTGTGTACTGCAAATTTAATTTCTATGGAAATCTCATTTCCCAGTCACATGGGAAATCACACACTATCCCCTGGGTGCCCCGAAGGGCAATACTTCCTCTCTCACAAGCACAGAGTCTGAGTGTAGAAAGTAAACCTTTTAATAACAGAAGGGAAGTAACACAGCACTGGTTTGGGAAACAGTGCAAACAGAATTCATGAACTCAATGAACCAGACCCATCCCAGAGTATGAGGCATGTCCTTTGCCTCTCCCTTCTTGCTTTCCCCCGTACATCGTAGTTGCAATGTCCACCTCTCGGTTGAGGCTCATCCAGTCCCCCTCTGCAAGCTCCTGCCAGATGCAGGCTTGACCAGACCTCCTCCGCTGCTGCCTCCCACCACCTCCAGGCCTCACCAAGTCCCCGCTGGTGGCTCTCACCATCTGCCGGTGCTGACTATTCCTTGTTCCTGCTGTCTGCTGGCACCCTCTGTTTACAGATGCTAACCAACCCTGGCATCTGCAGATGCTGACTGCTCCTAGCACCCACCATCTGCTGCCAACCGATCCCAACATCCGCTGGCATTGACCACTGTTGCTCCTGCCATCTACTGGTGCTGACCAATCCTGCCATCTCAGGTGCTGCCCACTGCTTGCACCTCTCTTGTGGTTGTCAGTCAAGGTTTCCCACTCTTTCTAGTGATTCAGCTCTTAATGAATTTCAGCTCATGGGAAACACTTCTGCTGACACAGAAGCAATGTCCCTGCTTTTAACAAACAAAAGACTTCAAGAGGAATCAATAGTTACACCATTTAACAGTGGAAGGAGGTCAACCCTTGCCCAAAGGTAGCCCTTTGCCAGGGCTAGTACAATCTCAGTAGGAGACTGCTCACCCCGTTCTCTCCCCTTGCAATGCTGAAACATCCATCTGCCACCCTTTTTGGGCTCTGTTTGGGTGAGAGTGATTTTTTTATCAGAACAGGCTAAACAGATCTGATGCCATTTGTTCATACAATCAAAGGACAACATTTCATTATCCCTGCAGTTAACACAAAAATGACTTGTAACACAATACCAGACACATTGACCCCTTCCCATCATGCTCAACACTTCGTGTCCTTATGCAGTATGCTGAGAACTTAGCTGTACTCATGCAAATACAAAGCCTATGCAAACAATGTGCCCCCCTTTCAGCTGCTGAGCAGGGAGAGAGCCACTTCGACACTCAGACCTCGCTTACATCTGCATAGGGATGATCCGAGAATCCTCCGTGGATATCTTCAGGAAACTTTCATTTAGGTACTTAGTGATCCTGTTCAGAAGGTTTCTGGGGAAAGCAGCCTTACTTCTTACACGGTGATAGGACACTTTCCCCCACCACTCTCTTATTTGTGCAGGCATCATCATGGAACACAATATAGCAGCATAAGGGCCAGGCGTGTACCCACATGCTTGCAGTAAATCCTTACTTTCCACCTGTTACCCTCAAGAGACTAATATCACTCATGGTCACCTAAGGAAGATGACACACATTTTCAGTACTGCTCCATACAATAGGTTCTTTTTTTCCCCTTTGCCATGGGAGGTCTTTTGGGGTACATAAACCACAAGTTACAAGACAGCACATGACTACAATGGGCCTTAAGGGTTGTGAGACAGGTGCTCACATATGGTTTCACCTGGTGGAATTTCAACCCTCCCCCCTCATATACACACACACACACCCTCCATACCTACTTTTCAAAAACCAATTTTTGGGAGCATCAGGGTGATTCAACAATTCTGCTGGTTGGAGAACCATGGGCTTATGCAACATGCACTAGAAGAGTTCCCTGAAATGGATGCATCAGCCCCTTCCTTACAATGGCAGGAGTGGCACTACAACCCCTGCAATACGTAGAGATTGGAAAGGAGGTCTGCTGTTCCCTTGGGGAGTTATTTTTATATTGTAACATTGCTTTTCATCCATGAGGCCAGCTAGCAATGGATACTTTATGCTTTGCTTGCCTTTCAGTGGACAGTGTGGCCTTCAGCTCAGCATTTACTATTCCTGCTGACCACCTGTCACAGATTAGAAAGTGGAAAAAAACCAGCTCAGGATGGCATGTTCACTGAGCTAATATACATTTCCACAGCTGCTGCCCCAGAGCTAAAAGCCTGGAGGATTTCATTATCAGAGAAAATGAACATGGAATGGAGAACAGGAAGGTGACCCAAAAACAGGAGCATGCAATGCAGGATGAGATGCTGTGCATTATGAGGGATCAGTCAGACATGTTGAGGTATTCGTTTGAGCTTCAAGAAGAGCAGCATCAGGATAGACTCCCTCTGCATCCTCTGAAAAACTCTCGACTTACACACTCATTCCTAGCCCCCACCCCCAGGTGATCTAGGAGGAGGTTGAGTAGGATGCAGTACATGCTCCATCCATGCCAGGTGAGGGAAGTAGAAAAAGGCACCAGCTCCTTTCTGTTTGCAAACTTTGCTCTGTGTCCCTGCAGAGCCCCATTACAGTGAATGCAAAGCGTTGAAATAACTTCCTTTCCCCACCACTGTGAACAACCAACATAAAAATGTACTGCTTTAAATATCATTACTCTTTATTTATCAAGGAATTAGTAAATCACAACAATTATGCAACGATTGCGTCAAGAAGAGTTGCAGATGACTCCTGGGTAGTATCAGGTAGTGTGTTCCTGTAGACAAGGAAGAAATTGTCCAATTTCTGTTGATGACTCAAAATAGATTTGTTAGCTTTTAAGCCATGCTTAAGTTCCTATGCAAAGTGTTCCACTAGTCAGTTTGTAATAGGATGGTATGTAGTTGAGCATATGTGCTGAATTCAAAGCTAGGAACTTTGAACTTGAGACTGCGGGATTAGCGCTGATGGGAGGGGGTAGGGATGGGGATGGGAAGGAAGAATATAGATTTTTTAGAAACACTGGGTCTCACTGCAAAACAGATTTTTTTTAAGGCTTTCCTGAGCCGCAGTGCTCCGTGGTTGGCTCTCAGCATTGCACTGCTGTCTGGCAGCTCCAAATTGGCAGATAGATTGGATCATGGAGGCAGATAGGCTAACAGGAATTTCTCCCCCTTTGTCTCACAGACTTTATGGAGCACACAGCAGGCAGAGAAAACCACTCGGATTTTTTTTTCCACTGAGGTCTAGCCTAGTGAGTAAACTCCGTCAGTGAGTTTAAATGTTCAAATGCACATTCCACAACCATTCTGCACTTGCTGAGCCATTACTGAACCTCTCCTTCTTGCTGTCCAGGTGCCTGGTGAACGGCTTCATCAGCCAGGGAAGCAATGGCTATGCAGGGTTTCCAAGGATCACAACTGGCATTTCAACATTGCCAATATTAATTTAGGCAATGTTAGGGAAGAAAATCCCTGCTTACATCTTTTGGAACAGACCTGGGTTCCTAAAGATGCGCATGTCATGCACTTTTCCAGACCACCCCACATTGATGTTGGTGAAGCGTCCCTTTTGATACACCAGGGCCTGCAACACCATTGAGAAGTATCCCTTTTGATGAATGTACTCTGTGGCTAGATGGCCTGGTGCTAAGATAGGAATGTGCATGCCATCTATCACCCCCCCCAGACAGTTTGGGAGCCCCAATGTGGAAAACCCATCCACTATGTCCTGCACATTTCCCAAAGTTACTACCCTTCTTAACAGAAGTCTGTTAATGGCCTAGCAAACTTGTATTACAGCAGCTCCCACTGTGGATATACTGACTCTGAATTGATTCCCAGCTGACCAGAAGCAGTCTAGCGTTGCTGGCTTTCACAGAGCAATGTCTAACCACTTCTCCACTGTCAGAGTTGGTCTCAAGTGCATGTTCATGCGTTTCAGGGCTGGGGACAGCTCTGCACAGAGTGCAAAGAAAGTGGCCTTTTGCATATGAAAGTTTTGCAGCCACTACTCATCATCCCACACTATCATGACAATGCAGTTCCACCAGTCACTGCTTGTGTCCTGGGACCAGAAGCATCATTCTACTGACTACAGATGGTGCATGACAGCCAGCAGCAAATGGGAATTGTTTCATTCTATGGCTTGTAGCAGGGCATCTTGAGAAACATCACAATTTTCAGTGCTGCAGGAATATTGCAGAATACTGCAGGATAAGACATGAAGTGTTTGTGATGCTCACAATGATAGTGAAGAGGCTGCATGCCTCTCCAGCAATGGCACGAGCATGGCAGATATTGAAGCTAGTGGCTAGTTGCACTGTGGGACAGCTACCCATGATGCACTCCTTTGATTGTTGACCCAAGCGTGGCTAGTGGGGACGCAATCCCCCAACATAATGAGCGAGGGCTTATCACACTCTTGCAACTTCTAAAATTCGGCAGGTGAAAGTCAATTTAAAATAAATTGACTTCATTCCACAGTGTAGACATACCCTTAGGGACCTAAAGTCATATTTAGGCATCTAAATACAGTAGAGCCTCAGAATTACAAACATCAGAGTTATGAACTGACCAGTCAACCACCCACCTCATTTGGAACCAGAAAAACACAATCTGGCAGCTGCAGAGGGGAAAAAAGCAAATACTGGACAGTACTGTGTTAAACGTAAACTACTAAAAAAAAAGGGAGGGGGAAGCAGCATTTTTCTTCTGAATAGTAATGTTTTAAAGCTGTATTAAGTTTAATGTTCAGCTGTAAACTTTTGAAAGAACAACCATAATGTTTTGTTCAGAGTTATGAACAATCTCCGTTTCTGAGGTATTTGTAACTCTGAGGTTCTACTGTAGGTGGCCTCATTTTCAGAGGCTCTGAGTCCCACTGACATCAGTGAAAGTGCAACTATGGAAGGTATGGCTAAGCCACATTCTTTTACACACATTTTAGAACTCTAGGTATTGTCATAGAATCATAGGACTGGAAGGGACCTCAAGAGGTCATGTAGTCCAGTCTCCTGAATACAGAGCATTCATTAATTCTTTATTTAGGAAGCACTCAAATACTTCAACCAGGGTTGATGCCCCATTATGCTAAAGGGGTGTGTGTGTGTGTGTGTGTGTGTGTGTGTGTGTGTCATGAATCTGTATGAAAATAGAGATGAAGTCAGAAGTGGGATTAATTAGTCTAATAATATTTGAAATGTAGAAATATAGTTATATCAAAGAGTTGCCTAATAACCCAAGTTACTGAAAACTTTCTGCAATACCACATACTGATAGTTTGTGTGGTAAGTGATAGCTCTCAGAATATAATGTAGTTTATTAATCTAACTTGAGCATTTTTAAGGAGCTGAAATAATTTGCTATAAATAGTATAGTATAGATTTCCCAACTCCAAACTTATCACTTGCAACTGATTTGCCTTCAGTTATGCTTCTGGAGATGGCACAACTAAAGCCAGGAGAGCATGTATTTAATGGCTAAAAATGGGAGATCTCTGGTAGAGATACTGGCTTCTAATAAAATTCTAGAAGTATTTCCACATAGCATGTTGGCATAGAGTTTTCATTCTATCCAATTGAAAAATAATTTTGAAGTATAGCATACATTTATCTTTTTTGCTACAGATCTGTATTATAATGTATGTAGCCTAGAGCTTGAAAGAGCTTGCAGACACTTTAACACAGGGTTTGTGTTCTTTCTGAATTATAATCCATTTGAAAGTAGGAAAAAAGTTCATTATGCTGTATTGAGTAGTGAATAAAAAAGCTGCATTCAGTCTTATTAAAAAAATGTACTAATAAAAGTATTCCCGCCCTTATGACCAGACAGGTTTACTGTGTTTGCTTTGGGAGATCTGCTCACAAATATGAGCTTATGTGCGCAAAAAGGGTGTAGGGGAAATGAACTGGGACTCAATTATTAATTAGGCCTTGGTAAACTCCTGATGCCTTCATGTAAGTAAAGTTTTGCTTCAGAAAAAACGGAGGAGGAAAAACCCTCTCAGGATAAAGTCTTTTACAAAGTCATTTATTTTCCTACTGAAAATCTTTGCTGTAAGCACGGGAACATGGTAATGTGAAGAGCACTTTGCACATTACAATCCTTTGAAATAAGTAGATGGAAGTTCAAAATGAACATTACATAGTTTCCCTACATTTAAGCTCACAAAAAATAGGTTCCACTGTATCCCCCTGCAGTCTTCTCCCTAACTTGTGCATGCTGAAGCATTAAGATTCTTTGAATTTTTTGTTATCTTCTCCCTTTTGCACACAGGCACTGTTTGTTTAGCTTCTCTGCAAATTCAGGCTCCTGTATTGTGCTTCAGGTAAACAGAACAGGAAGTCAGATCATCCTCCAGCATTGCTACCCTAGTAGAACTAAATGTAAAGGTGAAGAAATGCTGCAAACACCTGGAGCGTTTCACTAAAATTTTGCTATTGGCTTTTAGAGTATTCAGACACTGAAAACATAGGGCTAGTTACTTCTTTTTCTTATGTGGTATAGATCCCACTTTGCACCAGTATCAGTGAAAGCAGAATTAGGCCAATGATTCATTTTTCTATTCTGCTTTTGGATATGAGTCTGCCCACTTGAAAACAGAAATTTCCTATGGGGTGACCTTCTTAGTAGATTCCTCGTTTGGATTGTTTAAATAGAAACTAGAACTAAAGTTTCAAGTTGCTTTCTTCAGCTGAAGACAGAAAAATAATCTAAAAGTTACAAAGTTTTTACCTGTAAGCAGTATCTTGAAGCAGATTAATTCAAGATGTCATCAGTGAAAAGGTGTACTGCTGGTGTACTATCATGATGATTCTAAGAACTAGGAACAAGGGAGCCTTTTGACAGCCAGTTGTCCAACCAGTTCTAAAAATGCTTTTGACAGTAGAAGTTTTAGAAGCTTTGTTACAGTTTTGTGACTTAGTCCAAGAGAGTGTACACTATGGAAGACCCATTAAACAGGTTAGAACATATGCAAGGAAATTTACACGTATTTTAGGACATGGGAAGGAAGCATTTTCTTTGTTTAATTCAGTCGGTTGCTTTTCTTTTTTTTGATTTTTCAGTATTCATAAATTGCAGAGAATAAAGTAAATAGAAATGATCTCATCAAAATATTTTAATTTGAAAAGCTAGGGATAAAATGTGAGCAGATAACTAGTTAAATGGGCATGTTCAGTATTTCTGTAACCTAATTATTTGGGCAGGAGGCTAATTAGATCATTCAGAGGTCACCAATCATGAAGTGTCTCACTGTGCTGTGTCCATACATTCAGAGCCAATGCCCCTGCCCTGAGGAACTTACAGTTTAATTTCCGAGATGACACTGAGTGGTTGTTTAAAAAAAAGAAAGGCCTGCAGCCTGAAAACCTGACTCATGTGAGCAGTTTATACACATGAATCACCCCGTTACTACATGAACATGACTAGTCCCATCACATTCAGTGGAGCTACTCATGCAGCAAACATAACTCAGGTATATAAGTGTTTGCAGGATTGAGGTCAAAAGGAGAAAAATGAAGAAGGGTGTACAAAGAAAACAGGAGCAGGAATGTGTGACTATTAGGCTATCTACCCTGATCCAAAAAAACAATTAAGCACAAACCCACAAAATTACATCACAGCAGAATTTAAAATATCTTGGTTCAGGAATATGTGACTAATAGAGAATCCTTGCCAAATTTCCCTTCTACCTGTTATATGATACACTTGAGCTACTCTTTAGAAATAAGTACCATGCTATTGTAAAGGAAACCATTATCATTTTTAAGACTAGAGTGCTAACAGGAAAGCAGAAGAGACAGATATGTTGGAATTGGGTGTCCTTAATTTGGAGTGTCCATCCTGTGGGACTTCAAAGGTAAATTAATTCCTGTTTTTTATTCTTCCCTTGCAGCATATGTTCCCAAGCCACATTCTGAAATGCCGTTAGTGATATGTGTGTCTATCTACAGTTAAGTTGTTTGCCATAGGTTACTGTTTGCTCTTGTCCAATTGTCTTTTTGTTTCATTTATTCAGCTTTATCTGTAGGTTATATAGTACACGATTCATTTAAAAGTACACAAACTACCCCAACTCCTTAAACTTCAATTCTTCTTTCTCCTTCTATTCCAACTAAAAATCACTATCATCAAGTATTCTCCCTATAAACACAAGCATCCACACTCACCCTGCAAGTTTGAATGCAGGCCAGATGGGCTAATTAACCCAGTAGGCAGCAGATTAAGAAGGCTCAGCTGGGCAGGAATAGGTGGTGCCTGTAAAGCCCAGGAGCTGAAATCAGTAGGGACTGATGGGAAAAGGCAGACCTATTCAGGAGAAAGGGAGGAATGAGTGGAGACTGCAGGTAGCAGTCACTCCTGGAAAGAGGGAGGAGACTTTGGGAACTGATAGACTCAGGAAGAAGGGGAACCAGTGTCAGGAAGAGTCCCAGGGATAAAGCAGTGAGCCTAGAGAGAGAAGGCCCAGACTGCTGAGCTGAATGTCCTTGGGCTGGAACCCAATGAAGAGGGCTTCCCTACACGCTACTGGGTGAGTGGCATCAAGGCAGTGAGCAAGAGGACTGCCTAGGACTAGTGAGGAGTTAAACCTCCCCCAGAAGGGAGGAACACAGACAGAGAGATGGTCTGAGAGCCAAGCCACAAAGATGTTTCTAGGTCTGCAAGAGAGGTTGCAGGTGGACTGTAGAGATGCCGTGACAATGTGCAAGCTGCAGACTGGGGGTGACAGCCTGGATATAATCCCCAAGAGGACCAGCAGGAGGCACCAGTTGAGTTAGTAATGTATACTGTGACACACCCTATCTCCAGGGAAAAGTTTCCTAGGTGCTGGCTGTGTTGCTTTAGCACATTTTTATGGATATTGTCTGCAGGATTTTGCAGTTTGGATATCAGAAATTGCAGGGTTATTTGCAACTGTGGCAGCAAAATGCAAATTTTGAAAATTCCTATGTTTGGTGTCATGCCTTCTGCTATTAGGTGTCATCAGTGGTTTGATCCTGAGATTATGTAGTATAGTAATTTTTTCACAGCCTTCCAGCTAATAACTTTCATTATCTTGGAGAATCATGCATTAATGGTTATATGAACAGTAATGGTCTGTTGACTAGTACAAGAAATAAGCTTCCTAATTTATAGTTTCAGTATGAGTTCATTATTTCAGTCTCATGAAATCTGAACCAATACCAGCTCAAGATAAAGATTAAAGTCTGGGTGTTAAATTGGAAAATAAAGCTGTCCCAATATGATGATTTTGCATAACCTCTAAGAGAAAGCATAGGACAAACTTTTGTGTTGTGCATAAATCATAACTTTCTCCAATCTATCAAGCCACTTTTATTCCCTTGCACCAGGGGAGACCCAATGGACATTAAGTAAGGGCAAGGCCAGAATCTCAGAAGCAGCTGTCATATTTCAAATAATAAAAAAGAGGAGCCTACTGAGGTGTGAATGAGATGCTGTACTAATGGTGGATCTAGTGGCTTGAATTAATTCTTTTTCCACTTTCACTGCTGAGCTGATACTTTGAACACCACAAATTAATGTTGTAACACCTTGAGTTGTCCACGAATACCCCACTGCCTAGAGAATCTGCTGTTTCATGAAGAATACTTTGCTCCTTCTCATTTATATTTCCATTACATCAGAAGTATTCCGTACATTTTATAGCTGACGTTAGACTCAATTTATGTGATCTATATACTCTTCTCTTCCTTGGTAAAGTGTATATAATAATTGTGTACTAAGCTTCAAACAGGCCATTGAAGAGGCTAATATCAACTAATATTAATGTCACTGTGTAGGCTGAAAGCAACTATTTTCCCTTGTTACCAGTATTCAGGAGGCAGAACATCCTAACATCCTGGGACTATTGCTATAATTATATTTACATGTATTTGGGAACATTCTGCTTGTAGCATCTTGCAGTTCTATTTCCATTTTGCCTGTAATATCTCACAGTTCAGTCTGCTGTTTTAGAAACATTTTGAGGCCTTTGTTACACAAGCAACTGTCTGCCCATATCTAAGAATATTTACAGTGAATGTGCTTTGTTATTTTATGTCAGTGGAATAATCCATATTGATGGCTAATTCCACTTTAGCATTTTTAGGACTGTAATAACTTTTGTTCCCTCCTTTTTCTGAAACTATATATCATTTAGTTGGAATGTAGTTTTAATTGGATGTTCTAATTTTTGTTTTGAGTTTGTTTTTCTTTGAAGTAGAAGTTAGTTAGTGTGATTGAGGAACGTGAGTGCGTGTGTGTGTGTGATAATGAAATAAAAAGCTGGCCACTCTAATCCCTAATAACAAAAGGGAGTGAAGCAAGACATTGTTGTAACAACTTTTATGATCCAGATGGCCGAAGAACGTGGATCAAGATAACCTCAAGTCCAGAGGAGTACACCCCAAGGACAGGGTACAAGACAAAGTGTGAGAGAGACCACAGAAACAGTCATGCTTGCAACAACAGACAGGTGATTGACAATCACAGCAAAGCAGCATGACACAGAAAGACCCATAGATCTGTATGAAGATGGATCTCTTTAAAAATGGGATGAAGACATGGAGAGTTTGGGTTTGTTCTGCAAACATCCAGGAGCATCAGATTCATGACCAACAGAGCCTGGCTCCATCCTCGTGTTCAGCCCACCTGGCCAGTGAGCTGGCTGCACCAATTTATAGGCTGGTAATTATACTCCACCTGGAGAGTGTGTGTGTGTGTGTGTGTGTGCAGGCAATTGCTTTTTGAAACTTCTGTATTCACAATAAACACGGTGTATTGCCTTGTCCCCTGAATAAGATCCTGCTGTTTTTTTCTTTTATAAGTATAACAACTAAAAGCTACTCTATTACTCAGAATTGTTCTGACATCCATTTTATACTTGGGGAGAGAATGGGGGGGAGGGGAGGAAAGCAGGGTGATATGGAAAACAACAGTCCTTAGGTGAATTGGAAGTGGCTAAACCCAGGAAAATTTGCATTCTACTGATTACCACAAAGCTTAGTTAACTGCCAAAGCTGAACTTTCCTATGTGATCAATCATCTCCTGCTACATGGGTTCCAGATATCATCTTCCAAAGTGCACATCTTCGAGATATAGCCAGCTCTGCTAATACATTTTTTAATTTTTGTTTTTTTCTTTTCTGTAGGACCAGAGGTTCTAAAAGGGGACAGGGATAAATATGGCTAAATTTGTAATTATTCTTGGGACAGAATACTGGATGTGCTCTAGTTGATATTTTCTATTACCACAGAATCAGCCAGATTCTCCCCTACACTTAATGTTCTCAGGGTGCAGCAGAGAACTATTTGGAGTGTGTCTATGCTACAGTTGTGAATGTGTTTCCCAACCCAGTTGAAGAGAAACCTACTAGCACCCAAAAAATAGCCGTGTAGATGTTGCTGCAGGTGTGGCAGTCCGGGCTAATTGCCTGAGTACAAAGCTGCCCACTCCGCCATGTCTGTACTCAGGTGGATAGCCCTGTGCAGCAATGGCCACACAGCTATTTTGAGCCTGTTATCTTGAGAAAGAGCTAGCCCATCGTGGTCTACTTTGGGTGAGAGGTCTGCTCCCAGCTGCAGTATAGACATGCCCCTAGAGTTTCTTCTTCCTAAGGCTGGTTTGTTGCTCCTGCATCATGCACATTGTAGAGTAGATACAGGACTGCTTTAATCTACAGCTACTTATTATGGCTGCAGAGTGGTTGTTTACCACCTGGGAATTGCCAGAGCACTGTGTGCCTTCCCCCACCATGCTCTCTTCTAGGAATGCTGCAGGTTGTGGCCTGCTGGGAGTTTCACTCCACTGTCTGAATCCCCAAATGGAGAGCACCACTAGCTTTCTGCCTCGCTTACACTATATAGAGAAATATACCTGGCCTGACATGACTAATCTTCCCCAAATGTTGTTGTAACCCGTCCGTGCCCAGGGTAGCCCACTGATAATGCCAGGGTCAGGGCAGGCTGCAAAAGGAGAGCAAATTCTCCCAGCACTGGTGGGTGACACCACAGTCAGACTTCCCAACCAGCCAAAAACAGTGCTTCTGATTCCCCCACACTGGTTATCAAGAAGCCACTGTGCAAATACACACAGCCCCCTTTACTGCATCTCAGTCTCTGGCTCCCAAACTGACACTAGGTCCAGTAAAGAGATCAGTTGCTTTAACTCTATGCTCTTTACTAAAAGATTCCCTCTGATCCCAAAGGACCAGCCACAGTACCAGTTCACTATAAGTTTGGATCTTACCCAAAATACCACGCTGCCAGCCAATCCTTTAGTAACTAAAACTAAAGGTTTATTAATAAAAGAAAAACAAACAACAAGAGAAGTGTTAAAGGCTTAAAGCAATCAGATACATACAGATGATTTAAAAGTCCATATACATCAGGTTTCTAGAACAATTGTGGAGTTGCAGGCTTGTATAGTTCCTCTGGTATACATCCAGTACCTGGATGGGTCTAAGTCCTTCAGTTCAGTTGCAAAGTGTGTTAATCCAGAGGTGTGTCCGCAGCTGGACAGGAACAAGGACACAAGGCAAAGACCAAGACGAAGACAAAATGGTTTCTGTGGTTTGATCTTATATACCCTCTGTTACTGGCCATGTGGCTTGTGGAACTTTACTGGAACCAAAATGGAGTCCATAGTCACATGGGCCAATCCTGGTAACTCTTCAGGTATGCCTTTAGTTTCTTCCCGGGCCTCTGGCTTCTGTAAAGGTCTTGATGGGCCATTAAGCAAGCTATTGTCCTGCGGCCTCTCTGTATGGGGTGTGTCTTCTACAGCACAGTTTGAAATACAGGATATCAAAGATCTCCATAACTTTCCTCACACATATCACACATGAATACAAATATTATCATCTTATTCAGCATATTATAACCTTTCTAACAGTACCTGACATGGTATGTCTCACATGAATCACTATGATTTTGACATATTAATGTCCAAGTACACAAATGCCCCCCCCCCAATGCAGCCCGCGTGACAGTTGTACTCTATGCTTTATGTTTACTTGGACCGTATTCCCGCAAATCCAGTGGTCCCACTGTAAGCTTGTACAAAGTTCAATGTATGAAAGTGTTAGGAATACTACAGGGTTCACTCCCTGTGCAATACACGTGGCATTGGGCACGGTCTGAAGACAGGATACTGGGCTAGATGGACCATTGGTCTGAACCAGTATGGCTGTTCTTATGTGCACAGCAGTTGCTACCTGAGGTCGTAGTACTTTGTGCATTTCATATTAAGTCCAACATAGCTTCCACACGAAGCTTTAATTCAAATATTGCAATAATTCTGTCTGAGGAATGATATCATCCCTTCTGTAGTCAAAAAGAAGGGTATCCCCATGATAATGCTGAAAATATGGATAAACTATAAATGAGATACCCAGACAGCCATAGACACACAAATGAGGGCATTTCATTTTTTCATGAATAACACAAAGAAGCTGGAGACCAAGTCGTGCTTAAAATATTTTCTGACCTCATAACTCTAACCAAGGAATATACTTTTAAAAAAAAAATGGGCTAGCTGGCGTAAATCAGTGTAGCTCCACTGACGTCTCAGAGCTATGAAAATTAACAGTAGCTGAGGATGCAGACAGCAATACTTACAATTACAAGGTCAAAGAAATTTAGAATTGGAAAGGCCTGTTATCCGTCTAGTCCATCCCTTGCCGTTATTTTAAATGTGCAAAGGAAGGCTGCTACAGTTTCCATTTCCCAAGAAATTATTAGAATCTAGAATTTTTCTAAGTCAATTTCACAAATGTTACATAAAATAGCCATGGCTGTCTCTGTACCCCTTCCCACTCTCATTTTTTCCCTCTAAAACCTGCTTTACTGCTAAGGTCCAGATTTTTAGCATTGCTCAGGATCAGATTTTTCAAGTGCTCAGCACCCATGATTAGGGATAGATTTTCAGAAGCGATCAGTGCCCTGAAGCTCTCATTGTGACTCTGATAGCCAGATAGCGTGCCACATATTTTGGTGTCTCAATGGGAAGCAAGCTCTTTTGGACATCTAGCTCTAATGTTAACGTTTACATCTGTACGCACATACACATGTTTCTTGGAAAACACTCATATCTTCATTTTAGTTAGTATTTTTGTCCATAGGCAGAAAGTGAAAGTATTATTTGGGGGCTGCTAAGCAGCCAAGCTCCCAGCTATGTGGCCTTCAAGATGTGTGCGGTGGCAGGTTCTGTTCTTCTCTCCCCTATATGTGTGCAGGAGGAGCCTCTCTTTGGGAGGGCATCTGCCTCCAATTTGTGGTGTGTGTGTGTGCAGTTACTGTGCAGTCTCCGTCTCAGCCTGGCTCAGAGGGGAGGTCACTGGAGGGATGGAGAGCAAGCCCACCCTGCTCTGACCCTGAGCTGCACTGGTTCATGTCCTGTAGGACTGAGCCCAGTTCCCTGCTCACTTATTTATTGCTGCCAGGAGGAGCCTATCACAGCTTGACATGTCTGTGCACAGATATGGCCCTTCCTTCATGACACATCCGTTTCATGCCTTTCTGGCCCCGGAGCCACTAGACATGGGGCTTCACCTACCTCATGCTTGCAGAGGGGTAATTGATGAGCTGGTAGGTAGATTTGGAGGTGACTGAACCCTCTCCAGTCCTAAAACCCATTGGTTATCGTTTTGGCCTGTCTCTATATCTTTCTAATTTTTTTCACCAAAATGTGCATAAAGTTAATATTTTCAGTCATTCATGAGCTATTTTTATTTTATTTAAGAATATTACAAATATGTGTTCCAGAATAAGGTGATTTACTTCAGCATTTTTACTTTCTTGATTTCCAGAGAAGCTCTTCAACTCCATACAGGGGAAGATGATTTTTAGAGCTTGATAAATGTGAAAGCAGAATGTAGCAGAATTACATCTTTAAAGTGAATTTTCCTTCCATTTGCATTCTGCTTACTACATCAACCCGCTGTCCTGGCTTGGGAGCTTCAGGCCCTGAGTTCCAGCTGCCAGGACTATTTTTTTTCTATTAGCCCTGCTGTTGTACTAGCCAGGGAAGATGGTGGCCCTGCCCTCTTCACGTCTGATTGTTCCCTGCAACTGGTAGTGGGGAAACTCATACTCCTGCCCAGCAGCAGTGGAGAGATTAGCTGCCTGACCCAGCCCCATGGAGGCACGTTAGTGGGGACGGTGAACACAGCAGGCAGACACGCATCTCTGTGTCCTGCATCCAGAGAACAAGCCCAATGGATGCATCCCTTGTGGGAGGGAGGTACAAAATGCCTACGAGCCACTGGGCATGCTCCATTGCTGAAGGGACTTCTGGGAAATTTGAGTCTACACAATTGCTCAGTCTGTTTCTGCCTAGCACCATTGCTGCAGATCATTGTATCCCTAACTGTTAAGGATAAGATTATGTCACAGAGGCCACAAAGTCACGGAATCCATGACTTCCTGTGATCTCCATGACATTTTCTGCTTCAGCTGGGGAGGGTAGGGGAAGGCTGGACAAGAGGCATTTAATGTAATAATAATCATTATTATTATGGCATACATGTACAATTATTCCAAGTCTATCTGCATATGCCCCAAGCATTTATAATTGATGTAACTGTGCTTTATCCTTCTATTTTTATGTTTGCATGCCATTTCTTATAACTGCCTAAGGTATTCAACAAAATTATCTGTGTTTCAGTAGCATCCTGAAGTTGTGTGCTTATATTATTTATGTAGTTGTCCATATATTGACCAGACAATTGAAAGGAATATGGAAGCTGAAAGTATTTGTGTTTGTATTTGTACTTGTAAATACATAAGTATAAACATATAAATACATACATACAACAGCATACTTGTTCTTAAAATTACTTATTTGATTAAGTACTTTCTGCTTATCATTAAGTCCTTTTTATCAGTACCTAACAAAAAAATGGTCTTCTGTGCCTTTTACATGCATAGGCTGTGGCTGAACGATGGTGGAGGAATGTACAGGGTACATTTGACTGTTCCATGTCAAATTCATTGTTTGGGATATGGACCAGGCAACTCCAGAACTGTCCAAAGGCTGCATAGACTGCAGAATGTTGTAGGCTGGAGGGGACTCATCACATGACCCTGCAATCTGGTCGCCATGAGACTGAACAACCTCTAGTAAAGCTTCTCCTGTAGCACTCTGTCTTTCTCCTTCACGGTGTAGTCATGCTCCAGGAACTGTGCTGACAATCTCCCCAGGCGTTGGGCAGCTTCTCTCTATATTCTTCTGTCTTCCTCCTCATTCAATCTAATAATTGGCTTTGGCCAAAACGTCTACCATCATTTCATCCTTCAGTTTTTTTTCTCTTTGTACGGTAGTTGAGAGGTTCCCTGTTCCTTGTCTCTACCTGCAGAGATGAAAGGGCCTTCCAAGGAAAATGAGAGAGCACCTTTTCTTACCATCAATAAAAAATAAATTTTTACCATTAACAGCTGCATCACTTCAAGATGAAAGGAAATCTTTTTCTTTGGTTTTTTTGTTTACCATTCAGTTTTATTTTATTCACACAAAATCACTGTCCAACTCAAAAGGTCCTGCAAGCTAAGCTTCAAGATGACACTTCATGGTACAACGCATGGTAAAATCATGGTAAAATTTTACAATGGTAAAATCAATTAAAATAATTTAGTAAATCCCTACACCTTCTCCTGTGAGGTAGAGTGCTGCTGTGAGGGACCCCGTTACTAGTTATGGATTTACAATCCAGTCAGATTGGGCAATATCTGGAGGACACTGCTGATCTGGACATGCCTGAGGGGAATGCATTAATTTCTGTTCCAAGCCAGTGGAGGAGAGCCATCTATCTATGCTAAGGAGTTTTTTTTGGTTTGTTTTTTTTAGGTATCTGGTGACTAATCAGCACATCTACAAATGGAGGGGGCTTGTGAGCTACTGAGGTGGCCATAATAACTATACTTTTCCCAGGAATTTAATCAACCCTCAGCAGTTGCTATAAGGCAAAAAATGTGCATACATCACCAGACAGGAATGGGTAAAAAATAGTGATAAAAGCAATAAAATGCTTATTTAGGATGGAAACTCATTACAGCCTCCTGACAAGAACCCTGCATTCCTGCACAGATGTGACTGGCAGCCTGGGAATAAATACATCCTCTTCTACCTTGCAGACTTGTTATAAATGCAGTCATGGACTAAATACACCCTTTGCACTATTAGGACTCATAATACAGACAGGATGGTCTAGTCCAGTGCAGCTCATTTTAAGAGGTGTGCTGTAATTGCAGAAAAGGGAATGTAAGGCTCATAAGTTTAATATCCGAACCCATTTTCTAATGATCTGAACTTTTCAATAGCTATTGGCTTAGCTGCTTGTTTAACCTCCCTCCTGCCTTCCCAGAATCCACCTTGAATCATAGTGTCAGGGGGAGAGGGATGCTAGGCAAGTGACCTGGGTTCCACTCTAAATAGAAGCACTATTCTATTTAGTGCTACATCCCCGTTTGTAATAATTTATTTAGGCATAACCCAGAAACAGCTCGGTGGCAAAAACAAATTTTTGCTGCTACTTCAGCTGTATACTGCTGTCCCTGAACATGTCCTCTGCATGTGAACCCAGGGTGTGCTGCTGTCACTCCAGTGGCATAGCCTGATCAAGGCGTGGCATAAGCCTCAGGGTTACTTCAGTGCTTATTGTGGCGGCTCCATGCTCTCTTCTGCTGCTGTGTGTGATTGTGGGTTTATAAGGGTATCATCCCTGTTCAGCAGATTGTCATGCACCACTGTGGGTTCAGTGCTTGGCACAGTTCCCAGCACCTGATTGAATTCCTCATAGAAGAGGAAGGTAAAGGGAGAGTTCCCCGAAGTGCAGTTATCCATGGTTTTCCAATAGTTGATCTTGAGGCACTTGACTCACTGTGTGTTGAGGGGTGGTCCGGTGCGGTGGATCCTCAGCACCTCCAGCAACCTTGGTATCTGTGTACACATGTTCATTTCTGAAGTCAAATGTCTTGCTTGTCTCACTCCTGAGACTTATCAGCATCCAGCTGTGTTCCCCTGGCCTGCTAGCAGAGTGCTGCTGTAGTGCTGGCCATAGTTAACAGACAATAAGGTTAACTATGTTTCCTTTAGCAGTCTGGGTGGGGTTAAATGCTGTGCAGCTGTGTTTGAACCAGGAGGTTGCTTCTCGTTTCTGGGGATTGAGTGGGAACTTCAGGGATAGAAGGGCAAGGACACAGTCTTCAGGACTGTTGGTGGACTCTGTGGACACAAGCCTGGTGATCAAGACTTTAGCTGCATCCCCACTGCAAAATGAGTGGTCTTGGACCCATGCCACAGCAGGACTTGGGCTCAGACCCATATTACTGGGTGAGTCATCAGGCCTGTGTCCTGAGAGATTTCTGGAGTGAGTTGGAAGGCTTTGTGTTTGAACAGAGGGGGCCTTGGGCTTAAACCTGAGTCTGAGGCCACATGTACTATTCCATGTAGATGTATCCTCTGGATATGTACTCTGACAGCTAGCTCAAGCTGCTGCTCTTGCTACCCCTGGCTACACTGCTTTTTTTAGTGTGCTAGCTTGAACAGAGCTAGCATGTGTCTGTCTGCTCACACTGAAAAGCATGCTTTCAGCTGCAGTGTATACATATACCCAGAAATTATCCTTCTAAATTAGGATTAAGGCAAAATGGAGCAATAAAACCTTGCAGTAGCACTGGATATACTATCTGTTATGTGCATATATAAATAGATAGTGTGATATCACCTCTCCTGTTGCTAGACATTTAATAGATAAAAATTATATTAGTACACTTCAATATATGGGGACTGCACATATTCTTAAATCAGAGGAAGAGATAGAATTGAGATTTCATAAAAAGGAAGCTTTTAACTTTTTTCTATTTTAAAACTGAACTGTGTCACATCTTGAACTGAATGAAGTTTATAATCTGAATTCCTCTTCTGAGGAAAAGATATATATATATATATATAGTGGCATAGAATGAGACTGATGGCAATAGTCCTGTAAAGAATGGACTGATTCTCTTCCCACTGCCAACAATATTACACAGGTAAACTCCAATGACATCAGTGAAGGGACTCCTGATTTATACTGGTATAAGTGAAAGGAGAATCAGGCCCTCATACATTTAATAACCAGAGATGGTGAGAGCAATGAACATTGTGTATGACGGTGGGAATATTTTCTTAGGACAATTTTGCCTTTGTCTTTCAACTTGAATGGTTCATTAAACCAACTTGTTTGTTTTCAACTATCTTCTGTGCTTTGGGGACGTTCTTCATTTGCTCGCCTTGGTCTCACCAATAATGCTATTGTCAGAATGTTTCATGGAGAAAACAGTTGCCTAGATATTAGCCTTCCCCCTTCTGTGATTAAGTTTGTTGTTCATTTATGACACCTCAGTTAGTATTTTTCTCTTTCTGAATATAATCTGATTATTCTTGATGATAATTGATCAGGAATTGCATGTTAATGAAGTTTATTATGTATTTTATTAAAAGGTTGGGGCTTTGCTTGGTCTTTTTAAAGTATCAAGGCTTCTAATTGACTTCTTAATTGGTAATTGCTCTATTACTAGTGAGTTATTTATTTATTTTTGAGATAAGTGATTCACCTCAGTTGATGGGTGCCTGGGGGATGAGGTTCCCCCCCACTTCATGACCTGAAGTTTTTTATACATGAGAATTTTTCTCCTACGGAAATACATATATTGCTACAAAAAAACTTGTGTATCAGGATAGTCTGCAGTATTTTTTGCTCTTTTCAGAACTGTGGCCTTTCCTTTTGTATCTGATGATCTATAGCTCTGTCATCCACAGAATGTTTGCTAATATCTTTGTTTTATGAAATATTTGTCTATAAATGATGTGTGTGATATAGATATAGTGGGCCAGATCCTCAGGCACACTCCATTCCTTTTTCATTACTCAGACATCCCAATGGTGAAGGAAAGCTGGCTTCAATAGCCACCTCACAGATGTCTGATGTGAAATTGACTTAGATGAATCTACACCATCCACTCTGGCTTCCTCACAGTGAGGGGAGTATGTGTGCATGCACATGCACACCTAAGCTAGAATTTGACTTTCAAAAGGTATTCTTTGTTTTCTGTGATACATTTCCCAGGAAAGGAAAGTATTGGAGAAAACAACACATTCAGTACATCCCCCAAGAAAAATGCCATTCAAAAGCCTGCTTCACTGTATTCTCTACCGCTCCTGTAGTAGGCTTTTGTAAGTGGAGTAAGACACTGGATGCTGGATTCCATTTCTGCCTACTTTCCCAGTGGCCAGGTTGTATTTTCCATGCTGGTGCACTTTGTGTGCTTACCTGCTACACATATCAGTACAGTACTGCGTGTGAATGATGGGATCTTTGCAGTAACCACTCCTTTGTATAACTTCTTGCTTTCTAGGGAAGTTGGTCTTTAACAGAAGGGTGCCATCTTTGTGTCAACTTCATGATAAAATAGTTTTCTTGATTTATTTAATTCATTAAATTATCATTTTTCTAAAACAAAAGTGAGGGTTTTTCTCAGAAAACAAATCCTCCAAGGGAAGAGGAGGAGAATGTTACTTATTGGTATTACTGTAGCAGCTAGGAACTCTACTCATAGATAAGGAGCAAATTCTTCATGTGATTTTTACATTTGTATACTGTTCTCTGTTGACTGTTTATAGCCCTTCAGTTCCTGAGGAATCTAATATATTCTGTTAATAAAGACCATTAACCTTGCACCTCAAGAGCCTGCTGCTCTCCAATTAAACCATCTGCCAGGATGTTAGCAGCTCAGAGGTCAGGGGCTGGTTCCTCCCAACAATCCTGGCAGTGGTGGAGTAGTTTCTGATGCTCAGAGTAGAGCTTTAACTTCCTGGCAGGTGGTGTAGAGTATGTAGTTCATTCTCATGGACATGTTGGACACACATAGGGTAATTTAGGGATGTGAGCAATATGCAAGTGGTCAGTGAACAGCGACCTCTGTTGAAAAGGAAGGAAACAGGCTTTTTTTTTCTTTCACTGGAAAAATGTAGTGTTTCATACCAAAGAAGACTTTGAATTTATTCTCTCATCAGATAATTTTTTTCAAAACTTATGATTTCTTATTATTCTAAGTGGCAGCTAAGGTATTTGTATCCTTGTTTGTAGTCTTTGAACTTTCAGACTTATAGTCTTGTGAATTCTGTATATGTCTTTGATATATTTTTCTTTAAGGAAGCTTCTTTTTAATAGGTTCTTGAAAGGATCTCCAGTAAGCAAAAAAAGTAAGAGTATGAATTCCAGGTGGAATAATGGACCTGTCTACTGAAACAATATTAATATCTTTTATTCTTCTTTGGAATGAATAAGGCTATTCCCTATCACAAAACATAAAAAAATGATCCTCAAAAGAGATGCCAGTTTTCAGTAGTTAACTTCAACCTCTCTCTTTCCCTGCCACACTAACCCCTCTCTGGAACTAGTGAAGGCATAGTTAACCATTTTTTAAAAAATAGATGACTTTTTGGTTCTATTTAATTTTCAACCACACTAGATAAAAATGTCTATACCAATCAGGTTTTAATGTTTAGCACTTTCAGGTTCAACATACAAAGGTACAGTACACTTCTTAAAATATGCAGCAGGCATCTCTATTCTAGAGCCATGAAACCTTTTAACTCTATTCTCATTTGGGTATGTATATGTATTCTTGTTTTATTAAGTGTTTTTGGCCATGTAGTATCTCCGATTAGCATTTGGATGGATTCCCACCAGTGTTTGTAATAGATTTTACTTTTCATGTTGGTACTACAAGAAGTGTATGGCAATATGATTTGTGGGCAAAGTTCCTTTTTACATTGCTCTTTATTTGATGAATAATGTTTATGACTGCTTGGCATAGATAACTTTAGCAATATCTAAGTAAAGTTATAGGGTTGTGTACTACTGCTCTCTCTTGGTTAGTTGTGTAAATCATGCATTTTGGGAACAGAAGCAATACCACATGACTCTTCATATGTAATTAATTTGTTTCTCTTCCTTCCCTTTTTTTATTTTATTCTATGTCGTGTCACAGTTTTAGGGTAACTGCACCTGTATTTCTCCCTCTGTGGCCTCTGGAGGGCATTCCACTTCAAGGTTTCTGGCTCCCTGGGAGTCTCACTCCCTTCTAAGCAGGGGTTTTTATAACTGTACACTCATCTCATTTACACTGCAATAGCCCCTTTGTTTTTTTTCTGCCTGATCACTTACAAATTACCACATAACTCCTTCAAAGCAACTACATTTATTCTTAAGGTAAAAGCATTACAGAGAAAACATATTAAAACAATAAAAACCTATGCACATTCTAACAAGCATACCAGAGTTCACTCCCAGATCCAACACTGAGCTCTGGTAAAAGTCCGTCTTTCACTGGTTTCCCCTGTGGTTAAAAACGCATAGCAGTCTTGTAGATTAGGAACTAGAATGAGTGTGCTGAATCACTTTAAACTCAGGCTATTTATCCAAATATCCTTTTTTGTTTTATGGTCTCTGGAGAATCCATTTTGAACCAGAATATGCAAGCCTCCCCAGAAGCTGGTACCTCTCCAAAGGTGTTGTAATCTGAGTGATTTTCTTTAATCATCTCCTACTGTTTTCATTTCCCAGTGGAAGTAATCTCCCCATGTGGAAAGCATAAAATCCATGTTCCACAATGATACATGAACTAGTCATACAGTCTGGTCTCCAAACATATTCTAGGAAGTTGCTCGATTGGTCTCTCTCTCTCTCTCTCTCTCTCTCAAACATCCATCCTGTCATTCAAAACAATTTGATGTTTATGTCATTCAACTCATATTTACTGGACGATACGAAGTTTTTGTTTTTAAAAAATTCTTAGGTATTTGACATATTCAAGACAATGATAATCAAATCGTAAGTATTTTCAGGCAACAGGCAAGTGTCTGTTTTATTTACTTATTATTTGTTTTCATGGAAGCTACTTATGTCCTTCCTAAAAAAAGATATCATTATAACTTAGTTTCTGTATTAATATTGGTTTCATTCTCTTGAATCCTGTATCTCCTGTATCTGAAATAGTCTTGTTCTTTTTTAGATAATTGACAACCTACACAATCTGGTATATTTATTTTTAAATTCTGTTCTCCTTGAGTATTTAATATTGTTGCTTCTCAATTTTCTGTTTCTAGGAATTATTTTTGTTTTTGTATCTGCAGGCTGCCATGCAGAAAGAAGGAAAGTTTTCCTGAATTGTAAACTAATTTTGAGCTGTTTCTCCAAATATAGGATTCTTTTCCCTATTGCTGTAATTCAAACATTTAAATATTATAAAGTAGGGCTCATCAGAGAATGTTTTTGTTTGTTGTTTTTAAATAGGAATTTGTTCAGCTCAAATCCTAAAAAGGAGAAAAGTGCCAGAATGCAAGCATGTGTTGCAGGCTTTTAAAAAAATGGTTCTTATTTTAGCATGAGTAATCATTTCAGAAGTACTGGAACATCACTTTGACTCTCAAAAAAACATATTGGAACAGCATTCCTTTTGTGGTTCTTGATAACATTACCTTGAGTTTAAGCACTTAGATAATCCCTGGAACAGAAGATGCTCTTATTTCTTTCTTTTTTAAACTTGTAAAAGAAAACACTTTTAACACAAGGTTGATGCAACTGAGATACTCTGCTACTAACATACATTATGCATCTGTCCTGTTGATAACTGATTGAGAATAGGTGGTACAATAGTGAAACTAAAACCAAGCTGTATACTTCTGTCTGCAGCAACTATAATGTTTGTCCTGATGTATTTATTAAATTATTCTCAGACAATAAAAAAAGATATTTTAGCAAAATAAATAAAGAAATACAACTTTTTGGAGAACAATCTCAACCCAGGATCTTTTCCTTACTTTGAGTGGAGGAAAATGACTAAATTAGTGCTAGATGATGCTTTTAGCATGAAGCCCTTAATAGGAAGTCACATGGAAGTGAAATCAATGTGAGATGAGCATCTATCCAGCTTTTAGGCACTTTTGTAAATCCCACTAGGAGTAGGAACCAGGACGTGGGCTGTCAGGTCTAGTGGGCAGCACAGCCATCAGGTCTAGTGGGAAAAAAGAAGAGAGGTCAGAACTGGAATCAGAGGCTGTATGCCAAAGTCAACAGTCCAGCTAGAGTCCGAGTCGGAGCCAGTGGTCAAAACTAGGTTATCTGGAGTCAGGGATCGGGTCCAAGGCTGGAGCAAGGTTGGGCCAGAGATGGAAGAAGGCAGGAGAAGAAGTTAATGCAGCCTGTGAGTAAATATTTGAGTGGTCAGGGCTCTGATGGTGGTGGTCTGAGGAGGAGATCTGCTAATCTCTTCAGTCGATGGGGCAGTTTGGCTCATAAGGCAACTAAACTGGGGCCCAGCTACTCTCATTAGACTGCCTGGGGGTTAAGCTAGAAGGTAGGTAGGGTAGCTTCAGACCCTTATTCCAGATCCTAGTTGCCTCTCTGAATCTTGACGCCTAAATCCCTTTGAATATCTGCTCCTAAGTCTGATTGGGAAATGGGAAATACTACCCCATGTCTCTTCAGGGTGCAACATACTTCCCATTCACAGGCAACTGCCTGGCTATGCTGACAGGAACATGAGGGGGAGTGAAGCTATAGTTCCACCAGCTTACAGTTCCCTTTCAGCCAAGATGCTACTGAAGCAGGTGGGAGGAGTATCTTAAGTATTATTTCTGCTCTCCCACAAGCACCAGGATTGTAATTGCATCTGGCCCTTACATAAGCCATGCAAACAGAGGGAAGTCTTTATTTCCTCTCACGCCTGCATAAGGGGAGGGCACAATCCAGCCCAATGCATAAAAACAGTTCTGGGAATCAGAAATAAATATGCCTGCTGAGCAAGGTTTACCTTCTTTTTTGACTCTTTAATTCAAAATTGCTGGGTTAAACCTAATCAGTCGGTGGAAACCGTTAGAGCTTCTCTACACAGTGCATTAGACCACACCAGAGAGGTGTAAATTCTAGTACACAGTAGTGTCATGCATTAATGGTCCTGTGTGTACCTTTCTGGCATGCACTAAAGTTCCTTTGTTTTTGTTAATGCAAGCGGGGGACAGAATAGCTTTGAGAGTCATACTATTTGTGATGCATATCCAAATTATTCACACTCCATGAGTTGGAAAAAAAAGAGACTGAAATTGGGAACTGGGAAACATTTATATTATTTCTTATGAATATTGGAAGCTCTAAGAGGGAACCACTAGGAAATGAAACTATGGCAAATATAAGGAATTATGATGAGGACTACCAAGCGTCTTTGAGGAAACAACAGGGAAGCTATTGACTGAGGAATACCTCCGCTTTCCCCTAACCCACCACACACACACCTGGCTCCATCCAGGCTAGTATGCTTTACTGTTCCCAAGGTCACTGTAGAACAAAAGAAATCCTAAACCTTAATTATCCTGACCTTAGGAAAAGATGAAGGGAAGCTATCAGCTGTGACAGGCTGACACTGACTGAGATACAGGATCCTCAGCAAGTAGGCGGTAACTTGATTTCCAATGGAATGAGGGGCACAAGCCTAACTCATGTCTACAAAGGAGGTTGAACTAAAAGCCAAGTACAGGCAATTCGCATATCAGCCTCTCTGTTTTGAAATCCATTTCTACAAGTGCTGGGCACCTTTGGACAAATCATACTTCAGTCTGAAGAAACTACTTCTCTGTCACTGAAAACTGTTACTGTCCTACAGACTCCTGGAGGGAACACTCAGAGATGCAAAGTCTGTTGTCTTTCTAAGAATCACAGTTGCAACTAAGGGGTATAACCCAGAAACATAGTCGAAGAGTGGCTTGACTATCATATCTGACCCCAAATAGAAGTGGAGACACAGGCTGGTCACTTGAAAGGGGTTCGTACACTCAGGGGACTAGAAAATGCCTCAGAAGGAGCAGCCTGCAAGGATCATGACAAAAGTCTTGTGAGGTATGTTTCTTAGTGTTTTTGTATTTCTACTTCTAGTTCAGACTAGAAACAGGTAGTATAGAGAAACATGAAAACGAGAAATAGAGGGAAATGCTATTTAAATATTTTTAAAGCCACAGAGTATAAATTCAGGTTAGGTTGGGGTGATCCTTGCATGCTACTATCTGAGGAAAAAGCAAAAGTCAATCTCTGCCATAGTTGATCTTTGCCCTGATGTGGGTGCCACACTCTTCTGAAAATCTGTCTCTTAGATGGGAACTGATCCCTTTGAAATTCTCACCCTAACTATAGGTACTGAGAACTTGAAAAATCTATCATTAAAGGTATGTTTATACAGCATAAAACACCTGTGGCACCAAGTGTCCAAGCCTGGGGCAACTGAATCTGTCTTGCAGGGCTCAGGCTGCTGAGCTAAAAATAGCAGTGTGGGCATTTGACCTAGGGCTGGAGCCTTGGCTCTGAAACCCCATGGAGGGAGAAGCATATCTCACAGCCCAGGCTCCTGCCTGAGCCTGAATGTCTACACTGCATTTTTTATCCCCACAGCCTAAGTCAGCAGTGTAGGTGTACCCTATGAGTCACTTTTAACCTCTGTGGGTGATTGGTTAACCCCAGGGAGGTTGCTGACCTCATTTCCTCCACACAGAAATCTGGATATTGGGTAACCTTTCAGTGCATAATGTCAGTGCATAATGTCAGTGCATAATGGCAAAACACCCATTGACTTCAATGAGACCAAAATCTATCTCTGAAACCTGTGCAAATGAGACCAAAATCTGGCCAATGAAGTGTGTTTCTTTTCAAACGCAGGAATAGAAAACACCCTATAAATCTTGAGTAAACTGTGCCTAAGATAATTTTATTAGTTATTTTAAAACCTTTTAAAATTGGGGTTATAAAGTCCATCCAACACAGCTATTAAATCAGCTTTGTGCTAAACTGAAGTTATGCCTCACAGTATACCTCATCATTTCTGTGGGTTTTGATGCATCTGTCCCCACCATTATTCTTGTTACAGAGGTTTCCTCTTGATTCTAGATATGAGTACACTTAGTGTGTATGAGAAAGGGAGCTTTGGCATAAATGATAACCCCTGTCCTCACCTGGGAATATATCTTTTCTCTTTGAGTAAGATCGCGCTGAGGTTCAATTCACAGTGACAATGACCATCTGCATGTTATTTCAAGCTTCTGAATTCACAGTGAAGCAGAAAATTAATTATTATTTGAACAGAGAGGCTCAGGTCTTTAACTGATTTTAATTTACCCCTCAGACCCTTTTTTGTATTTTACCACGTTATTCTTTTAAATTAATAGCATAAGAGATAAAAAATAAACTTTGAGCCATAAATAGTCAATAAATTCACCACGCATTTGAAATCCTTATGCAAATACTTAAAATAAACCCCAAAACCCTATATTCAGAATTAGATCTGTTTCCCTCTAAGTAATATATAATCTGTTTAGAGATGCTTAATAGAGAAATCTGTCCTCTGCAAAAGACTCCATAGAAAGAAACATTAACCATCTTTTTTTTTCCAAATTTGATCAATTGCTCTGTGTTACTAAATATGAGATTGTCTAATGCAGCCTGCCAATGATTTACACTGAGGGATTGTATAAAGAGTTTAACATTCTATTCTAAGATATCTACTTTCTCTTACCACAAGCCATTATGTGTTTCTCACAATTAATCTGTCACTTCTTGCGCCAGTAAAATATGCTTAGCCAAAGAGGATTCTAAACTACAAGAGGTAGATTGGTTACAAACAAGCCAGTATCAGCAAATATTATAAAATATTCCATTTTTGAACAGTATATTATACAGTAAGAGTAAAATTCACTATAAAGCCAGTGCTTCAGAGATTGGATTTTGCGATGCGGTTAAATTAGCTTTGTCACAGTCCCGCTAACTTTAAGGATTCCCAATCCAATGACAAAAAAGGCCAGTTCCTGCATTCAGGAAAAACTCCCCATTGACTGCAAGGAAGTGCTTTGCCTGAGTTATGACTACAGCATCAGGCCTCAAAACGTAATTTAAATACACTTTAGGCTGGCATTTTGAGAGCACACCATTATCACTGTGTTTCTCTCAAGCTATGAGTACAATGGACACTCCATTAAAAATGGCCATTTACCACACCAGAGTACTTATCTTTGAAGTATTTGCAGTATTCCCCATACTTTGAATGGGAACTAACACGTATAGTTATTTTAATTACTGTGTGTGTTAGAGGTCCAGTGTATAACACTCTATTGTAGATAGGGGAAAATTAAGATGAGAGAATTGGCTAAGCTACTCTCAATTTATATTTCTCTAATATTCTGATTTTCTTGGAATCTAGGAATTTCTTAGGCCTGCAATATTCCAGAACTCCAATTTTACAGCTGCATAACTCTATCGACTTTAATAGATATATCAGGGTAAAAGTGGAGTAACGCAGTGAGAAACTAAGGCTGTTGACTTCCAGGGAGTTACATCAGTGCAAAGCTGGAATAAAGCAGAAGTCCCATATCAAGAATAGTGGAGTCTCCTAATGGAGTTCTTTGAAAACCTATAAAACAAAAATAGGACCCAAAAAGTAGACCTGAATATGAAAGTTGATTTGAAAATACGCCCCAGAACAGTTGAAGCTAAATGTGTTGCATATGTAATCTTTTTCTTCACATCACATGCAGATGTGTTCACTTGAAAATGTAGAAGTGCTATGTTATATTGGAATACATACAGAAATAAAAACCATGAATTACTGAGATCAGGAAAAAAATACTTTGTATGGTGAATTTGATATAGTTCATAGATACATCATGTGTTGCAATGTATTCATAAATTATCCATTATATGAGATGGTGTTCCTATTGAATCAGATATGTTGCAGTTGAGTCGGTTATATTTCTTACTGAAACATATATACTGACTACTAGAACAGATATTATGTGTATCACCTACTGAAATCCTGCAAATAAGATAGATTTCATATTGCAAAAGATATTCTATATCAACTGTCAAACCGAAGTCCTTTCTTATTAAATTAGAAATGTCTCTTGTTGGAACAGGTGCTTCACATTTTTTGAAGTAGACATATTGGCTACTCTAAATATGCTGGCTATGGAATCAGATGCCTTGCTTATTGAAAAAAGATTTCTCTTTGAAATAAATATACCGTTTTAACAACAACACAAGGATGCGTTGCATTTCTGTCCAAATATATTGTCTGTCTTAAAGAGAAAAAATCACCTATTGAAATAGAAATGAGCCTGTAAATTCATTCTCTTACCTTCTAAAGAAATACACCATAGAGCCACAGAGAACTAAACAGACTTTCATTGAATCCAGTGTGGTCCTGTATCCTCAAATATAGCTGCAGGCCCAAAATGACACATACTAATGGGTAATCAAGCCCACATGACCCTCATTTTCAAAACTCTTGCCGATATTTCCATCAATAATACCAACTTGCCAGTCATCCTTCAGCAGTGCTTTCAGAAATGACTCCCAAGATTTGGAACCTGATTTTAGTCTTACACCAGACTAAATCAAAATTAATTGGACTGAGTAAGTCAAAGTATACAATCAGGATAACTGAAGGTGGAATCAGGCCCTGGGAGAGCATGATCAGTTCAAAAGTGACATCGCCTTTCCTCTGAGTGCTCTATAGAGTTTTCCAAACACAATTAGCTCACTTTTACACATATGTTAAGTTAAATATTCCTGAAATGAATTTCTCAACCAGTGTAAAAACAAACTTATTTTTAAATAACTGTGAAGAAGTGGGATGGTGCTCTAAACAACAATCGTGTCCATATGTGACTCTGCTATTGTGGCACAGTTGTAATAGTAACCATTTTGCACTAAAATTGGAAAATACAGGTTATTCAAGGGAATAGAAAGTTGTAACTTCCATGCTACTTTGATGAAGGATGATCCTCTGATTAAGGTACATGCACAACTGGAAAATCTGGATTTTTGCTTAACTGTTTTGAATTATTTGTATTTCAAAGAAAGGTATGCAAACAGGACTGTAGTAAGAAACAGGAAAATATTCAAGGAAGTCCAACTATCCAGGTTTTTATGCATGAATTTTCATACAGATTCAAAGTACAGAATTAAGTGTTAACTAAAACTAATACATGTCTAGGAAACATTTGGGTCAGCAACATTTTGTTACAGTTATGAATTGTTGAGAGCTAGTACTCTAGCTGATGGTTTTCATGCAGAACAGTTATGCATCAAATCTTTTTATTTGCATATCTTGCAAAAGGCTGAAATGCTTGGAATTATTTTTCTATGCAGATACCAGAAGGAAAATCAGCACTAGCTAGAAAGGGGTCTGATAAAACCAAGTCACATGAAAATGTAGTCCTGCAATATCTTGGTTTTTTATATGAGGAGATATGGTATGTTTTCTATGCTTTCATCATTTAGCAAATATCACAGTTATGTTCATTCTAATTCCCCACCCATATATATTAATATACCACTAAGAGTATATTAGGCTTTAAAAAAAAAAGATGCACTCACACACTTCGAACACTGCCTGACTCCTTTCAATGCTACAGCTCAATAATTTTACACCACTCAGACATACCTTTTTAAATCTTCTGTGCATCTAGCCACACAGATCATGAGTTTGGGCTTTTACTACTAATGGTTGTGACTACAAATTGCTGTAGCTGAAGTCTTCTTTCTTCTCTTTCAAAGTTACACTTCTTGTATACTATTGCCTCTTATTGCACATTTTTAAAAAACAGGCAGCAAAGACAGCATAGCAGTAAAATTGCACAATACTCATGCTGGAAATAACAGAATGGGAGTTTCGGACATTAGTGATGATGAGATCAGTTGAAAAGCATGAGGAGAAAAAAAATGGACAAAAGTTAACGAGTTTCATCTTAAAATGATTTTGGTTGAGGTTTTTGAACCTCTGCTCATTTAGCAGGGATGGCTTCTCTGAGCAAGCCCCAATTATATATCCTCTAATATATTTTTTTCAACAGTGACTAGAGATTTTAGTTGCATTAGTGATGTCTGCCATCTTGGACATGAGCTAGAAAATGCACTGGAGACCTTCAGAGCTAAAGGAATGTATTTCTGCAGCTTGCACTAAAAAGCCAGGCTGAGGGCTATAACCAGTCCGTATTCTCTATGGATGAAGCATCGAGAGGGGCATGTCACACTTGTTGAACAACATGGCGGGTGCTCAACATTTTCTGAAAATTAGGCTCATGTAAAGTGCCTGAAATAGGGCACCCCAAAATTAAACCAGTAGGAGAGCACTTCAATCTCCCAGAAAGCTCTGTAGCTGAGATGAAAGTTACCATACTTCTACAAAGAAACTTCAAGAATAGACTTCAAAGAGAAACTGCAGAGCTGGAACTCATATGCAGACTTGACACAGATCAGACTGGGTCTGAATAGAGGTTTGGAATGGTTATCTCATTACAAGTAGTAATTGTCACTGTTCACAGATTCTCACCTTCTAATCAACAGTTATGAATAGACCTCATCTACTCTAACTGAATGGACTTTAACACTTACCTTCCCCATTGTTGTTTCTTACTCTTGGGTATGTGTGTATATAGATATATACACCTCCTATCTGTGATTTCTATTTCATGCTTCTGACGAAGTGGGTTGCGGCCCACGAAACCTTATGCCTGCAGAAATTTGTTAGTTTTTAAAGTGCTACACGTCTCTTGTTTTTTCCAAAATTACCAGTCATTCTTGAAAATTTAGGCCATCATTGTCTATTTAAATATATGACCTTAAGAAAAATATTTTAAAATAAACATGCTTACACACATTCATAAGGAGGAGCAGTGGAGCCTACAATTTGAGAGAGAAATACTTTTATATGTGGTTTATGCCGTTTTTATTTCTACTTTTAGAACTCATTATAAAATATATGCATTTTCCTGGTACCTTTACATAGCTATGCTTTTATTTCAAAATGCAGATGTGCCATATTACTTTGTTTAAATAATGGCATTATTTCCCCAGTGAATTTTTACCTTTCTATTCTCTTAAGTAGCAGCCCCTGTATTCCTCCTACTCTTTACACTTTTTTTCAAATATATTACCTGATATCTAGCTGTTCTATCCTTTCTTCGCTCCCAGAATCATAATTGGGGCTTAAGTGTACTATGACATTTTCAGTTCTGCGTTTTCTTCTATTTAACCAATGAAATGACTTTTTAAACAGTTTAACTTTAAGGTGTTAAACTTTTATCTTTAAAATATTCGTTTTGGTTCTATCTGTTTATCCTAGTCTTCCATAAACAACAATACTGAAATAAAGTAACAACATCAATTCAATTATGAGGAGAGGAATTATTTGAAAGAATGTAAGATTAATTCCAAACTCTGCCATGTTTATAAAAACAATGGGATACCAGTGGAAATAAGGAAAAGTTTTATTTCACAGCTATAAAGACAGCAGACAATACAAATATTTCTCTACGCACCAACCAAGTATGCTGTGACACACCATATGGACCAGTAAATATACATGGAAAGATCCTTCTAATACTTGCAGTTAACAATTATTCCTTCATATCAAACGTATTGATACTGTCAGGCATGTCCCTGAGTAGATCAGCAGTTGCTATAGGGTTCAGGGAGTGAGGGTGAAGAAGCCAGGATATTGTTCATCCTCCTTGTTGCGAGTGAGAGCCAAGGCTGGGACAGTCATGTCCATGAGATGAATATGGGCTGCACAGATGGTGTCAACACAAAGGTCTTTGGCTCCTTTGACCACAGGGCACTGTTCCAAGAAGGATTGCTGGGAAGGTATGAGGCCCACCTAACCAAGAAGAGTGGGACTGGATCCCTGTGATGCAACCTGAAACTGGGATACCACTGTGCCTCCTTAACTCTCCAACCTGGGTTGTTTTTCACAATGCCTTGCTAGTGACAAGCAACTGTTCAGGCGTTGTTACCACCTAACACAACCACATGTGGAGCTCCACACCCTGTTAAATTGTATGCATAATCCCAGAGCCACTCGTGAATCATCCAGAGAAAGGCATCAGTCAATTCTGCCAGCCTTGCACACCAGAAGTCTGATCAGTGTAAGTAAGTCCAGTCTGCTCCTCCTTTGATGTGGAGAGGAGACACACTAGCCTTTGTAACCTGAGCTGAGATTTCCCAAGCACTTCAACCAAAACACATTGTTTTAGATAAAATATAAAAAAGGTTTATTAACTACAGAAAGATAGATTTAAAGTTATGATAAGGAGTAGGCATAAAATTAGAGATCGTTATCAAAGACAATAAAAGGTAAGTGCACAATTTAAATCTCAAACCTTATGGCACTACATCATTTAGATCAAGCAGTTCCCGCCCCTCCCTCCCCCAACTGCATGTTCCAGTTCTTAAAACACAGGCTTCTCCCTTAAGCATGGGCCAGTCTCCTCAGTTCAAGTCTAGTCTTCTCAGCATTCTTGTTGCTTCCAGCAAGGAGAAAGGCAAAAGCATGATGCTACTCTCCCCTATTTTATAGCCTCCATTCCTGGGCCTGCAAAAAACACTTACCGAGACATGTCCGGGTGGGCTTTGCTGTGTCAGAGTTGATCAATCCCCCATTTGGAGATGCTTGTGCAACCCTCTTACAGTGTTATAAATCCCTTGTATACAACTCCTCTGCTGATTTATGGTTAATTAACACCTGCCTGGGCATGGATTACTTCCTGTGTTGTCAATAGCAAACATACAACATATTTTAATAACAACCATACAGCAAAATCTCATAACTTCATTCACATTAATGATACACGATTTGGACAGAACAATAGGTTTCAGCAGATCATGACTTTTCATATATCTTACATGGCATGTTTTTTATGAAATATAATTATGCGGTGTAGGGTGCTGCTTTGAGGTATGGAGTGCCACAAAGGGAAAGATCATCTTTCCACATGCACTTATCTAGTGAGGAGAGCTTTAAACTAGATTTAAGGGGGACTGGTGACAAAAGCCTACAGGGAAGTATAAAAAAGACAACCTTAACACAAGTCTAAATGTTGGAGGGGGAAATGAAAAATCAGAATGGAGTCATAGGGGCAACAACAGTGAAAGCAGTGGGGGAATATGCTCAATATCTTAGATGTTCATACACAAATACAAGGAGTATGGGGAATAAACAGGAAGAACTAAAAGTGTTAGTACCTAGGCTAAATTATGACTTAATTGGCATCAGAGACTTGATGACTGTAACAGTAGTATAGAGGGGTATAGCTTGTTCAGAAAGGACAGATGGGGAAAAGGGAGGAAGTGTTGCATTATACATGAGGAACCTGTATCTGAGATCCAGGAGGTGAGAGGCAGACCAGTTGAAACTCTGTGAATGAAGATAAAAGGAGAAAAAACAGGCACAATGTCATGGTAGGGACCTGCTAAACACTGCCAAATTATAAAGAGGAGGTATTTCTAGAACAAATACCAGAAATATCCAAAACACAAGACCTAGCAGTAATGGGGTATTTTAACTACCATACACTTATTGGAAAAGTAATATGACAAAACACAAAATTTCCAGTAAGTTATTGAAATATCTGGGAGACAACTTATTGTTTCAGAAGGTGGAAGAAATACCCAGAGAGACAGCCATTTTAGATTTGATTCTGACTAACAGGGAGGAATTGGTTGCATATCTGAAGGTTGAAGGCAATTTGGGTGAAAATGATTGTGAAATGATAGATATCATGATTCCAAGGAAAGGAAGGAGTGAGAGAAGCAGAATATCCAATGGACTTAAAAAAAAACAGACTTTAACAAATTCAGAGAACTGGTATATAAGGTCCCATGGGAAGAAAATCTAAGGGAAAGGGGAGTTAAAGAGTTCTTACCATTTCTTAAAGAGACAATATTAAAGTCATAACAGAAAAATATCCCAATGCAAAGGAAAGATAGGAAGAATAGTAAAAGTCAATATTACTCCATCAAGGGCTCTTTAATGACCTGAAAATCAAAAGAAAATCCTACAGAAAGTGGAAACATGGACAAATAGCTATGGAGGAATACAAAAGAATAGCACATGTATGTAGGTACAAAATCAGAAGAGCTAGGACACAAAATGTATTACACCTAGCAAGAGACATTAAAGGTCATAACAAAAGGGTCTATAAATACATTAGGAACAAGAAAACAGACAAATTAAGGTGTAGGTCCTGTATACTTGTTATGGAGAAAATCAATGAGGCTGATGTGTTTAATGCCTATTTTCCTTCTGTCTTCACTAAACAGGTAAAGGTGACCTGTTAGGTTACCTAACATAGTTAATATTAACAAGGGGGAAGGAACCAAAGTCAAAACAGGGAAAGAACAGACTAAAGAATATTCATATATGTTAGATGTATTCATATTGTCGGGGCCTGATGAAATGCACCTCATTGTAATTAAGGAGCTAGCTGAAACAATCTTGGAATCATTAGCAATTATCTTTGAGAACTAATGAAGGACTGGTGAGGTCCCAGAGGACTGGAGAAGGGTACACATAGCACTTGTCTTTCAGAAATGGACAAAAGAGGACCTGAGAAATAATAGACTAGTCAGCCTAACTTTGATATCTATAAACTTACTGGAACAAATTATTAGGTAATCAATTTTTAGGCACCTTGATGATAATAGGGCTTATAAATAATAGCCAGTATGGATGTATCAAGAACATAATCATGCCAAACTTACCTAATTTCCTTCTTTGATAGTGTTATTGGCCTACTGGATAGGGGAAGAAGATGCAGACATGAGATATCTTGATTTCACTAAGGATATGCTTCATGTCAGATAAATTTATCCAGATCACTTGAGTGGAAATGAAGACCCTCTCAATTGACCCAGAAGTCGATTTAATAAAATCATCTCCCCAAAAAGCATAGCACTGCATCGATGGGTATGCATTTCTCATCGGCACAGTGTAGTGGAGACAGCATGCAGAAGGGAATTTAGGAAATCAACGTAAGTTACACAAGGTACTCTATGTAGCTTGGGTAATTCCCGTTGGCTGCCACCGAATTTGCCTGTCAGTGTTGATCAGGCCTAAGACTTTTGACATAGTCCCACTTGGTATTCTTATCTTGTAAGCAAACTAGAGAAATGTGATTTAGATGAAATTAACATAATATGGGTGCAAAACTCATTAAAAAGTATTTATCAAATGTTTTCTGTCAGACTGGGAGAACTGGGTCCAGTACTAGTCAATACTTTTGTTAATGACTTAGATAATGAAGTGGAGGGTATGCTTATAACATGTTCAGTAGTTACCAAGCAAGGAGCAGTTGCTAACACTTTGGAGGACAAGATTAGAATTCAAAATGATCTTGATAAACTGGAGAACTGGTCTGAAATCAACAAAATTAAATTAAACAAAGACAAGTGCAAAGAACTTCACTTAGGAAGGAAAAATGAAATGAACAACTGCAAAATGGGAGATATCTAGTAAGTGATAGGAATGCAGAAAAGGAACTGGGGGTTATAGTGGATCACAAATTGAATATGACTCAACAACATAATGCAGCTGTGAAAAAGACCAACACTGTGATATATTAACAGGGGTTATATGTAAAGAGGGAGTCCAGAGGAGAGCAACAAAACTGATAAAATGTTTAGAAAACCTGACCTATGAGGAAAGGTTTTAAAAAATGAGTATGTTTAGTCCTGTTTAAAAGAAAACTGAGAGGGACCTTATAACAATCTTCAAATATGTTAAGGTCTGTTATAAAAAACCATGGTGATAGATTGTTCTCCATGTCCATTCTAGGTAGGACAAAAAGTAAGCAATTTAGTTTGCAGCAGGGAAGATTTAGGTTCGATATTAGAAAGGTTTCCCTAACTATAAGGATAATTAAGTACTGGGATACCAAGGGAGGTTGTGCCATCCCTGTCACTGGAGTTTTGTAAGAACGGGTCAGACAAACACCTCTCAGGGAAGGTCTACCTTTACTTGGTCCTTCCTCATTGCAGGAGGCTGAACTAGATGACCTGTCGATCTCTCTTCTAGCTATACATTTGTAAGATTTCAACTTTCCTTTCCATTTTCTCTCTTGTGTCTCTAATGGAAATGTGAGATACCATTGCAGTTAGGAATACATATAACTGCTTTGAACATTTTATCACCGGACATTTCCTCCGTCAAAAATCTCTGGTACCTTCTCCCATCCAACCCCTATCAGTGAGGGGAAAAAAATCCCTATAAGAATCCAGAAAACTACTAGCTTATCTATCATTTGGGCCAACCATCTTGCAAAACCTGAGTCTAATACCCAGAAGCTTTCTGGCCACAATTGCTCTGTCCCTCCCAACTCCTGTATATGCTTGAAAAATCAGGTGAGTGTTTTCTGAATTATAGGTGAATTTCACATTTTTTCTTTTACACAGCTTCACTAAATTGGACAAATATTCATTATTCTGTAACAATGAGTCAGCCTGTCCAGGAGGTTATCACAGTGCCTGTGATGAGGTTGTCTTCCGGGTGAGAGAGGTGTGTGTGTGCGAGTGGCAGGGCAGAACAGAAAAGTAAGTTGTGCTGTGAGACATCTTGACTATTGGAGGAAACTGAACTCAGATGTGGAGCTGTTTGGGGGTGACCTGAAAAAGCCTGTTGTGTTTGAATGTTGAAGCATACATTACACCCCCATGTTTGACTGAAACCTTTGCACCCCATCAGATGCAGCCATGAAGGATCTATCCTGCAGCAAAGCAGAAAGACTTGTGAAAAGCAGGAGAGAATTGATATTAAACACTGCATGAAATAATTCAATCAGGAAAATGGAGCTGAAACCCTATTGCAGTTAAGGCCCTGCAGTGGCTGAAACCTGTAGGAGCTCTGAATCATTCTTCCTTTAAACTTGAGAAGCTGGCATTCTGCTGCTAGTGTCTTTGAAGTTGCCTGCAGCTCATAGAGAACTGGGCTTTTTCAGGATAGAAGCTTTTCTAACACCCCTCTACCCCCAATCAGAAATGAGTTTTTAAGGTCTTCACAACTCTATACTGTTTTTTTTTTTTAAATAAAAGGGATGGAAAAAAATAGAGAGTGGTTTGTTAGAAAAGTCATTCTGCGAAAAAGGTACATTCATTCCTCAATACATCTGCTTCCAAAGTAACAGAGTGACAGAAACATCAGGATTCAGCAAAAGTAAAATGAGAGCTCCTCCAGGTGTTAAGTTTTGTAAGGCCCTGAATCCAGCAGTATTCTAGATATGTTACATTTGTGCTTTACAGAATGATGTTTTATTATTGAGAGCAAAGATTTGCTTCTTTAAATGATTTAACTAAGCACCTTTTGGTAAATTCATCCATGGTGTAATAACATTGCTGCCAATGGATTACGATGAATCTGACCCCCTATGACTATTGTGATCCTTTTGGTTTAAGTGCCTATATTCAGCCTTATTGCAAATGATGTGCTCCCTGCTCAACTGAATAAATATTCCATGAGCACAGTAATAAATTGGCACCTCATGTGTAACTAGAGAATATAAGGTTTGTTCCAAAGCTTACTGAAGTCAGTGAAAGTGACTTCAGTGGACATTAGATTTGGGCTCCATACTGCAGGCTTGAAATGATATTGAACTATTATTTCACTTTCTGACTCCCTGTGAAGCAGCTATTTGTTTCCATTAAAAAATAAGCTTTAGTAAAGAAATCCAAGTGGCCATTTCAGATGCTTATGAAAATAAAATATATCAATGATAGAAAGTTGTTTTAAGAATACATCAGCTGATGTATTTCACTGACATGTCCCATGCAGTATTTACTCAATGTCAATAAGATTTGCTTGTGCATCTGGGAATTCAGTTAATTATAAAATGTTCCTATTGGGTGTAAATAGATAGGTGCTTACCTAATGTGGGGTTCTGTCATAAAATGGTTGTTTAAAAGAGATTTTTTTTTATTGGTGTAAATTACATGCTGGAGACTAGGACTACAATAAAACAGGCATGTATTTCCCATGTAATACAGGAGTGGTCAACTTTCAGGGAGGGGTTTACTGTATCTGAGTACCTTAATACAATCTGCTGTCTGCTGGGCTCATTCTTCGTGGTGACTCTGGCTAACTGATCACCGAGGCTGAAAATTAGTTATAAAGGTTTCTTTCTTTTTTTTATTTGAGCCATGCTCTTTGCTTCTCTTGGTACTATATCAGCAATTTTACTCTAACCTCTATGAAATTTCCTCAGCAAATGCAAATCTTCTGGGGACAACAGCATGCTATTTCCTTTCAAAAGCACTTATTAGCTCTGAGATATCTTCTTATAAGCTAAGGAAAGCCCTGAAGTTCTACACGCTTTTGTGCTTTCACTTTGCAGTCTTCTAGTAGTCTAATAGTCCAGTAAAAATAATTAATGGAGTAAGAAATCACACATTTAGTAGAGTTATGCCGATTTACAGCTGCTGAGGATCTGGCTCACTGAGTCTTTTCTGTGGCAACAATTGTCCTTCAAGCAGTCTAGAGCCTCTCAGGTTGCCTCTGTCTTCAGTCTATATCCTTTTCACAAAGCACACTTTCCACTCTCAAAAATTGGATGATCTTTTCAACTCACCATCCCTTTTATTCCAACCCTGAGGTCTCTCCTGCTAGTCAGGCTCTATTTTTAAACATGTCTGTTCAAAACTCTGTGCTCAGATGTCTGATACATCCTAGACTAATATTAAATCATGGACACTGGCTCTTGCATATTTTTCTTTCAACTCTGCTCAGACTTTATAAGCAAATTGACAGCCTGTTTAATGTATATCTGAGTTACGATTCCAAACACTTTTGGCATATGTACTTTTCAGTCCACAGTGGTTTTCTCCATGACATCAAATGCAGCTATATGCATGGATTAAGAATAGTAAATGACCCTTGGTTAGAACAAAATAACCTTTGAAATTTATGAAAAAAAATCTTTCCTTATAAGCCACAATGGTTTTAAGAAATACTTAACAAAGACAACGCTGCAGAAAGTAAGGTCCAATAAAAGGAGGTAATTTAGTCATGTAAGTGAGTGTATTAGCTTATTAATACAGAGAACTCTGCCTGAAGTCAGTTCTAGGGTGCTAATAAGAAAGTGTCATAGCTGAAAACCTCTAGTGGGTCTAGAATGTGAATAAGTAGGAGATTGTAAGACTGTGCTGTTAATAACCATAATACCTGCACCACTCCTCCTAGTTCTCAGGGATAAGTGGCCTACTTGATCTCTTTAATCTATGTGTTGAAATATCACCTGGTCAAGGGCAGATCACTTTATACTTCATATTCTTTCTATGTTCTTCATTCATGTAACAGTTTACTAGAATTATGTGAAATGACATAAGCATTTATTTTTATAGAATAGCAACGAAGAGAACAGAAAAACAGCAGATATATAAAATACCCAAGAACACAATGTACAGACATGGTTATGTTTCCTACAGGAAAATGACTAAAATATACACAAATTTAACAGTAGGCCTTTCTAAGCGTCAGATTCTGCCACCCTTATTCTTGTTGAGGAAACCTTTATTATGTGAATAACTACATTGAAATCATTGGGACTCGTGGCTGAGCAAGGTACATGTGTAACAATGGCAGAGTCTGGTTTAAATAAATATGTAGGTCAAAGTATACTTTTAAATTGGTGTAAACTGATCTCAAAAGAAGTTATTCTGATTTGAACTGGTCTGAAGTACCTTGATTGGTTCCTTCTATATTAACCTTCTTCCCAGACATTCCATGAAAGTCTCTCTGGTTAAATATCTTCCTCTTTAAGCTTTCCCAGGATACATGAACTGCTAAATTTTGAAAGCACTTCATGATCTGGGTTCAGGATATCTAAAAGATAATCTAAAGCTCTGGGACAAAGACAATGCTCAACAACTATGCTCCTCTGGCATAATAGCACAATAAGAGAAAGAGCTTATCTATACAGGAGACAAAAATATTTCTGAGGGCACTCTGAGACTGTGGAATGAACTCCTCCATCTGCAATGGATCATCACAAATGTCACCACTTCCTGGTCCAAGTGCAAGGCGGGTTTCTTTGACTTTATATTAGAGAAAACAAACTCATAGCAACAGGTATATTTATATTAAAAAGACATGCACTAGGAAAACAAGACACTGTACTGCATGCGCTTCTCCTTCTGAGGAGAAGATTAGGGAACAAACACCTGACAGATGTGTAGCTTAATGCAGCAGTACGAGGTGCTCAGATACTACAGTGATGAGCTCAGTATAAAAACCTATATAAATAAAATAGAACTACTCCTTTTGTATATTGACTCCAAATAAACAATCCAAAATATAGTTCTGTATCAATTGTCCCCTAAACATAGCGTGACCAGATGTCCTATTATCCGAACCATCCTGATATTAGGGGCTTTGGCTTATATACACAACTATAACACCTCCCCTGGGGAAAAAAAAAACCATCCGAATATTTCACGCTTGTTATCTAGTCACCCTACCTAAACAACTGCTTTCATTCCTCTCTTTTAACCCCTAAAACTGTATCTTGATGTTACCTTGGCAACACTCTGATCTGCCAGGGCTGCAGCCTTTAGTTTTATCATGGAGAACATTTCATTGAATAGTATTGTGTAATTTGCTAGCAAACATGAATATGAAATGTATTATTTTCAAGGAATTGCTTCAGCAAATGATACAACTGTAGGATTGTCTCATGCAGCACCGATCAATTAATACAATTTGGACTAGAAGATGGTTATTGCTTTTGGGAAAGAAAATGAATAGAGAAAGGAAACAGGGTTAATTAAATATTTTAATCAACTTTTATTTGCATAAGTAAATTCTACAAATATTCATGAGAAGTACCATTTTACAGCAAAAACCAATGCAATGCAGGATTGTATACTTGATTTGAATACAAAAATTTATTACAGAACAGTTTTCCATCAGAAAATGTAACAATTGAAATTGAAACACTTTACATGAATGTATCAATGTCGATGAAATTTTCAATGGGAAAATGTAATAAAACTTGTTTTCTCACTATTGAAATGAAATGAGAGAGGGAAAACATTTTTCTTTTGATAAGGTAAAATGTTTTGGTTCAACTTTATCATGTCAATTAATTTCAACTTTAATATTATATATAATATTAATTATATTTAGTAGACTGTATTATACTCTTTCAACATTATCAAAACAAAGCATTTGTAATTTATTGAAAGAAATTTATTGAACATTATCACAGTAAAACATTTCAATAATCCCAAACTGATTTTTTTGTTCTCTCCTTAGAATTTTCACTTCTCCAGAAATTTAGATTTGCATTTTAATTTAGAACAATTTTCCAAAATATTAGAATTTCCAGCTAAATGGAAATTGTTTTCCAGCAAATTTTATGGAAAAAAATCTGTCAACTCTTCAGCTCCATACAGTAGTGTCTTACCTATGTAAAGTCCATGTTAAAATTCTAATGATCTATGGGCCAGATCCAAATTCCAATAAAGTCAGAGGAAAGACAGCAATTCAATTTAGTGAGTTTTAGATCAGGCCCTATATTTATCATTTCTTTACAAACACATTATAGAAAATTAGGGATGGAAGGGGCATCTGGAGGTCATCTAGTCCAACCTCCTCCTCAAAGTAAGATCAAGCCCACCTAAATCATCTGAGCCACAGCTTTGTCAAATCGGGCCTTAAGAATCTCTAAGGATGAAGATTCCAGTGCCTCCGTAGGTAACTCATTCCAGGGCATCACCATCCTCCTATGAAAAAGTTTTTCCTAATATCCAAACTAGAATTTCCCGACTGCAATTTGAGACCATTCCTTCTTGTTCTGTTATCTGCCACCACTGAGAACAGCATAGCTCCATCCTCTTTGGAACCCCCATTCAGTTAGTTAAAGGCTGCTATCAAATCCCCCTCACTCTTCTGTTCTGCAGACTAAATAAGCCCAGTTCTCTCAGTCTCTCCTCATAAGTCATGTCCTGCAGCCACCTAATTATTTTTGTTGCCCTGTTCTGGCTCACTTCCCTCAATCTGTTGGCAATGCTCCTACGAATGCAGCCCAATATGCTGTTAGCCTTCTTGGCAACAAGGGCACACTGTTGACTCATATCCCGCTTCTTGTCCACTCTAACCCCCAGGTCCTTTTCTATGGAACTGCTGCTTAGCCAGTTGGTCCCCAGTCTGTAGCAGTGCATGGGATTCTGCTGTCCTAAGTGCATGACTTTGCACTAGTCCTTGTTGAACCTCATCAGATTTCTTTTGGCCCAATCCTCCAGTTTGTCTAGGTCACTCTGTATCCTATCCCTATCCTCCAGCATACCTACCCACCCTTCCCCCCAGCTTAGTGTCATTCACAAATTTGCTAAGGGTGCAATCCACCCCATCCTCCAGATCATTAATGAAGATGTTGAATGAAACTGTCTCAAGAACCAACCCCTGGAGCACTCCGCTTGATACTGGCTGCCAACTAGAGACGGAGCCATTGATCACTTTCTGTTGAACCCAATGATCCAGTCAGCTTTCTAATCACCCTATAGTTAATTCATCCAACCCATACTACTTTAACTTGCTGGCAAGAATACTGTCGGGGAACAAACCAAAAGCTTTCCTAAAGTCAAGTTATATCACATCCACTGCTTTTCTCACATCCACATAGCCAGTCACCTCTTCATAGAAGGCGATCAGATTGTCTTAGTGAATTGATGCTGACTGTTATTGATCACCTTCTTGTCCTCCAAGTGCTTCAAAATCAATTTCTTGATGACCGGCTCCATGATTTTTCTGGGGACTGAAGTGAGGCTGACTGGTCTGTAGTTCCCCAGAACTTTCTTTTTCCCTTTTTTTAAAGATGGGCACATGTTCAATGACTCCTTTTTGTTTTGTTTTCTACTCGACCATGAGCTTTCATGCTATGGTAGAATATGTTTTATTGGGAACCACTGATTCAAATTCTGCTCTCATTTATACCCATGCAACCTTCACTGATTCTATCGTCTACCAAGAAGACCCTCAAATAATTCTGACAGTATTAACTACATTTTCCCAGTGCAGCTAACTATCTTATGATAATAAAGATAATATTTTATATATCTGGGTTGAAGTCCATTGCGGCCTTAAAAGAACTAAGACTAGGGCCAAGAATTGGGACCAGGATAAGTGATGAGTTCAGTAAGACCTTGACATTTTATGCTACTTTGAGAAAATGAAGGCAAATGCTTTTGATAGATGGGGAATCCTGTGCACTGGTGAAATTGTGCAAAAAATTCCATCTTTCCATTAGCACCACTCCCCTCCTGTCTGGGCCAGTTGCTGGTCATTCCAACGAACATAAAACCATAATAGTCCCAGTATGCAAGGAGATGATGATTTATTAATCTCTGATTAAAAAAAAAAACCTTATCATATGCCCACTGATCATTTAATCATGTAATTTTAACATATTTCCAGCAAACAAAGCAGAAAGACTGTTTTTCTATGAGAATGTGTCTGTGCCAGGTTTCAAATTTCAGTGAACAAATATAGCAAATGTCATCTTAAAACCATACAAAGTTATCAACCTATGGTTTATTTTGCAGTGTTTAGCAGTCTGGATTTAAGTGGGCACTATTAGATGTCTGTTGAATTATGCCCTGTATCAACTGTGATGCATGATTACATAGTTACTAGCATTTTAAGGCTGTCTGTTGATGCTGGTTGCTATTGTTTTGGGATTAGGTGTGTGGGTAATTGAATATATAGTTTTTGTAATTATTTCTTATTCACAAATCTAACTTAAACAAATAAATCTGATTTCTTTTGCAGCACTGAAAATTGTTGATTTCTCATTTAGCACAGGTTTCTCCAAGCACTAATGCATTTTATTTTATAACTTTGATGAGGAATAACACAGTAAAATGAACTGTTATGCTGATTCATGCTTAGCCCAGCACAAAGTATCAATAAATGACTTTGAATATTTTAGAAATACTTGGAGGAAGGATTTTAGTCTGTTTCTCCATTCCTTCTCTCCCTCCTCCCCCCTGCTGTTGTTTTATGTCACAATGCATCATTACTTACTGATGTTTGCTTCTGTACCAGTAAGCAAAAAAGGAATTGCATAGTGCATGTTGGCCTCTTTTCCTTGCATTAAATGTGTCGGTTTTGATTTGTTACAAATTCAGAACATGTTTTGGGCATTGCCAACTTTGGCAGTTGCTTCTTTATATAGAGATATATTAGAATGACCTTTGCTTGATATGTGTTTAATGGACTTTGATTTTTTTGTTTTATTATTTCCACAAAGATGTCTACAAATAATTTTATATTGTAGCCTTGATCTTCATGAAATACAATTTTTTAAAGATAACATAAGGTACAGTGTAATGTATGTGGAATACAGATTTTTCATGAGTCTGCTTTGATCTAGCCTCCTTTTTTATATAATTCCCTGTGGCCAGTTTCTTCTGTGACAATGCCAAACAAGTGCCCAACACTGGACGGGTTGAATGGTAGCTGATTCACATTTATTTAATTAAAAAATCAGAAGTATCAAAATGTGTATGTGCACATGCACATGTATACATGCACGTAGGTGCACAAACACACCATATATATGGGTATGCCTATATCTAAATAATGCATGCATGCTTTGTCCCAATAACCGTAAACATAGACATACTTGACTTTACTCACCTAGATTGCTTTATAGGGAGTATTGTCTGCTGGGTTAAGATTAGAGATGGTTAACATTTTTTGTTGTAACCACTTTCTAGCAACAAATGCTGTTTCCTCAAAATGTTTTCTAGAAAAATGTAAATTTCAAAGAAATTTTTAAAGGAGGAAAAGTACCCAAGTGAGATTCTGTCACTAGGCAAGAGATCACTTGAGCAGATTTAAGCAAATTAAATTTAGGGACAGTCAGGTCACACCTTATTCATTCAACATAAGTGAAGATGGACTTGGAAACAGTTCCTCATTGGCTAATGAACATGTAATGCTGATACAAAATAGGTGGCAATTGGGAAAGCAAGCCATCACATAGCCATGCTCTAATTTGAAAGATAGATGGGTTCTGCAGGACAGATGTCTCACACACTCAAAGCTGTGGTGAAGCCTGTTTGGAAAACCACCTTTTGTGTGGATGAATTGTCAGGCCAGAATTCCAGAGGGTCAGTCAGAGTTTTGTTCTCCTCCACATTCAGGTCTATGGGGAGCTGGGCCTTATTTTCTTGTGAAGCGTTATCAAGGGTTGAAAGGAAAGTAAAAATGTTTTTTGCTTCATGCTGGTGATGATTCTCTCATCACCTCAGGGTCATCTCCAATGTCAGATGGAGCTCGCTGCTGGAATTCCTGGCTAAACACCATTGGCTGTCATGGAGACCTCTTGTTGCTGTAACAGTCATGTAGTAAGTGTCATCTTACTGGTGGCAATCACTTTCATCGCTGTTGACCTCTTTCCCTGGCTCTATTTTTTATTGCAATGCTGGTATAGTTGTTGGGAAAAGGAAGGCAAGGGTTGCTGAAGAGGATAGGAAACTTTGGTGGCTTGACTGGGTTTTGAGGGGAGGGAAAAGAAATACTAAGAAAATTTGGAGAGGAAGTGGGTTGTGTCTGAGGGTGTGAAAGGTTGTGATATTTAAACTCCCTAGCCCATACTCTATTTCGTTTAATACACACTACTTTATAGTCCCCTCATGCACATAGGTTGTTTCTTAATGACATGCTAAGACACACTATGCTAGCTTCTAGTTCCTGACAGTGCTGGCTTTTGTCGAAGTCCCAGTTCTAATCTACTCGGTCTAGAAATTTCAGTTGAAACTTTGGCCTCATTGAAGTCAATGGGAAAACTCCTGTAAACTTCAATAATGCCAGGATTTTACTCATCTTTCCAGCCTGGTCAGATGCTTTGCATATAGCGTTGAAGTGAATGCCATCTACTTGTTTATGTCCTCTAAATCCCTCCAATGGCTACCCAAAGTGTTCATTGGTCCTTTATTTCCTTTATATCCCACCCAATATTTCCTATAGAAAAATGGATTCATAGTCTGGCATCAGACTGTGTAGCATGTCAGGCTGTCCTTTGGTAAATTTTGCTTTCTAATTCTGAGCTATCTCATCCTGCATGGCCACGGTGTCATTGCCACTACCATCAGTGGCAGCAGATAGTGATCCTGACTACAGCCAGCACATATACAAATGATACAGGTAGGAGGAGAAACAGCAAATAGCTCTGCATACAACCTTTCAGGAACCTAACTTTTGAAAATCATCCCAAACAACCAAGCACACACTGATATATATGATCTGGTTTAGCATGTGTACTCATATGCTCAGCCAGTGGCTCCTGAGTTATTGACTCCCCTGTGCGCATCACTGCAACCAATCTGCATACAGAGGACAAAGAAAGCTCATTCAAATATTCCAGCTAACCATAGCAGCTGGTTTAAAAACTCAGGACACACGTTTCCCTGCAAAAAATATTCAGAGCGGACTTTTCAAATAAAGCAGGTACCTAACTTGTTTTAACAAAATTCTGACAAAGCAGTGCATGTTCCTGGGTGTTCAATACATATAGGCAGGAATCCATAAAGGTCATTTTGAAAATGGAAAATAAGGGGTGACATCCTGTTTCCACTGAAGTGGATGGCTTTAAAAATGTAATCATCCTAAATATATCTATTGTTTTATTCATTTTTTGGTGGGTAATATAAAGTTTCAATATTTTCTGATTTGATACAGTATAATTATGAAGAAAAAAATAACTATTTGTATCATGCTCATGCTACAATTATTTTTGTTAGCTTTTATGCTATAACAGCATAATTGTTCAAGTAAATTATGTCTCAAAGTCCTTCACTTTTCATCAAAGTTTTTCCTTGTAATAAAAACTGAGAAGGAATAACATACTTTAATGAAGTCTGGCTTAAATGACTGCCTTTGGCAAAAAGCAATTTAAGTATAAAGAATAAAATGAAACCTTAATATGTGTCACTAATCAAGAATGTACAAATGGATCCTGTTTTTGACAAGAGCTGGTACAAACAGTTTGTTGCCTTAGGAAGATAGCACTCTAACCTAAATTAATATAGATAACTCTGGTGTCATCAGTATAACTGCATTATATCATAAGCATGTTCCCTCTCAACACTACAGGTTCAAGTCACCAAAAGGTTATGCTGCTGCTCTTTGTATATATTTTCTTCAGACTACTCTAAAAACAAACTGTGCATCACATTATTTTCAAGTGTACTAGCACATGCAATGTTCATTACCACCTTCTCCCTCTCAGTAAACTGTAGGAAGTGATCTCATCTACTGGAGACCACAAAACAATTAGTTACATTTGGTGAAAGAAGCCCAATGTGGGGAACTTTTCACTTCTGCTAATGCAAAGGCAAAGAAAAAATGAGGTTTTATGTGATAACGCAACTGATCACTTGTCTAGCCAGATAGTGTGCAAATGTGAGCTAGGGTAAATATAGATTCATGTCACTTAATTGTGTGTTTTAAGTGCAAATGTATAGAATCAGAAAACAGATGAACTGGATAGTTCATCTTTTATTTGCAAACAATATTCGAGTTCATTTTATTTTTCAGAAATTTAAAAAAGCCATCTTAATTATATCTTAGTTCATTCTGTATGCAAGTTATCAATGATGCATAGTGACAGTTCTTTTTTCTTTGTTTCATAAATATGAGAAAACAAACCACTTTATTTATGTTTTACTTGAAAATGAGCCATGAATCAGTTTGTGTTTTAAGTATCATCAAATGAACCACATATTTTTAACCCTAACTTTGGTTTCCTAGTATAATTAAAGATTTGTGTGGGTAATGTTAGAAGATGGAATGTTTGAACAAGGATCTATTGCAGACACTCAATAACGATCAGAACTTATGAATAGATGTGAGTCCTCAACACTCACTGATTCCCATGGGAAGTCAGGGCACTCAGCCCTCAACCAGATCCATCTGTCTACGTGCCTTAACAATTCTCAATGGAAGGGCAAAGACATCCACTAAACAGTTAAGATACAAACCAACCCAAACATAGTTCTGAAACCAAATCTTGGTTCTGAAACCAAATCTTTAAGTTTCAAAATAGTTTGGCAAAAAACTTTGCGCCATTCACTCCCTACAGAGAAAGGAGACAAAACGGAAGACAAAAGTTAGGGCCTGTTTCTTATTTATGCTCTGGCACTCTGAAAGAGCCATAAATAGGTTAAATTAAATTAGTCGGTCATGCATCATTATGTAGAAGATATCAAAAGTTGCACATGAGCAATGATTGATGGAATGCTTGCTGATAGCTGAGCAAATAGAACCATTCTAACCGAGGAGAAAAGTATTCTATTTCCCCAGGAACAGAGGGCAATTTCTCTTTCATCTCTATATCAGTGGCTACTTTAGTAGCTGTATTACTACTATTTTTATTAGCACCAGAAGGTTTTACAGGAAGGCCACAACATGGGACTAAAAGGAAATGAAGTATTCCCTTAAACCCCCTGTGTGGACTATCTGCATCTCAGATAGCAATGCAGGCAGTCTCAATAACTTGCTACTCCTATATAAGTAGGTGGGAAGATGAAGAATGGGGTCAGAGAGTGTGCATATCCTTTCCTCATAACACCCTTTTCCTTCACCCTAACACACAGGCCAGTGCAGTTGCATTGGCCCATCCTAGGTACAGGGCTGGTGCCAGGTACCCACTTGCTGTGGAGAGGCATGTAGCCAGAAGCCAATCTCCTTGAATCAAAATGTATTTCCCAAGATGGTACTGGAGTGACACAGCACCACACTGTTACATACACGGGGCTGATGGTAAAGCCACGATTGAACCCTGTAAAGATAGGTAGATGAGATTTGTTTTTAAAAGGCTCTATTGTTTTTTGAAAACTCAATACAATCACGACTGTGTTTACAGTCTGCTCATAGTGGTCCAATGCAATGCACATATTGTAACACTGGAACAAACAACTTTAATGTGGTGGGATAAATAGGAAAACAAATCAAAAGAGAAAACAACAAAAGATATAAAATTTCTTTCTAAAAGCAACTCACCAATTTGCATTGGTTCTTTGAATTGCCTATTCATACTCTTGTTTTTAGGTGTTTCTGTTTTCCTTATTTTAATTCTTGGAACAAATACATTGGACAAAATTTTCAAACATGGATACCAATAACTAACAAATAACAGATCTGACTTACATAGATACTGAACAGCTCCCATCTTAATCTATAGATGCTGCGGGATGGAAGTCTTCTGAAAATAGTTACCTAAATATGGATTTGGCTGCTTAAATTTAGGTATCAAAATTATAAAATGTGGCCTGTTTTCTATACTGAATCCTAGCCCCCCCTCTTTCTCCTTCTATGCACACACACTCATAAGCAGTCCTCACATAACACTTACAGGCAATTAGGATTTGCACACAAAAAAAAATCAAATGTAGGTAAGGAGAAATGTACTTCTTTAATTCATATGTACAAGAATTGATTAATGTATACAGAGCCCACATTCATGTGTTAGATGTATAACAACTGCAACAGCCATTTTACACTGCTCTTACAGCAAAAGACAAAATAGTGGCAAGCTGGACTCTTCAGGTCCATTGCAACTATAGCACCATTTCCTTGCTTCATCAACAGAGAACATTGAATAAGTGTCTGAGTGACTGAATGCTCACCAGCAGAAAAGCTCTGAAACTTCCCCATTGCCTGAATTACTTCAGAACCATTTGGCATACCTCCAGTCTCAACATTTCTCATTCCTAATATGTACAGTTTATTGAGGCTTGAATTATTCCTCCTAGTCACTGGGTAATGGCTAATGGGTATTATCTATGAACATACCTAAAGGCATTATTATGATGAACAATTTAAAGGCTTATTTGATTCATTCAGCCAAAGCATAGCTTATGTGATTTTTTTATGCTAAAGACAATTTATCAGAAAACATGATACTAGAGAACTTCCAAAACATCTGTAATGAATATCTTCCTTAAAGGCTTACAGAAAACACATCATTGAAGCATATTAAGCCCCTAAGAAGATTATACATGAAATATATAATTTACGTGTCAAAATACAACAGGCAGAATGGCCTGAACAAAGATGAGCTACGTTGTGTATCTCCCTACTATGTTTTAGACACTGATTTAGGGTTATTTTTGGATAAATTCCAAGACAAAATACCATAGCTCTCCAAACTCAGTCATCACAATTGTTAGGAATTCCAGGAGTTGCCTGGTGCTAGTATGATATTATAGTGCAGTGTCATCAATGATTAAGTTTTAATCATCTTTTTTCTGAAAAGTTCACTTTCAGCTCAATTTTCTCAGTGCGTATCTTTCTGATTTCTTCACCCAAACACCTCATGTAAAGATATTTACAAACGATCAAAGCTTCAAATGGGAAGATTTGCATCGCACCTGGTTCTTGTCTGACAAATTGACAGTGCCTTACTCTCAGAAACACACTATTTTCAAATATTATTTCATATAGATTTGTAATGAGATAAAGAAACTTTTAGAATCATACTGGAGTCTAGAGGAATAATCTGGGCATCCTTTCCCAAGATATACTTGTACTGGGTCCACTATATGTTACTTTCTCCCTTCCCATTTTGAAAGGAAAAGTCAAGAACTCCTGAAACATCATGCTCTTTCCCCTTGGAGTTCTTTCCGTGGGAGGAGTGGGACAGGTTTAATTGCCCTGGCAATCAACTTTGTCTTTTGAAGGTAATGCAGTCTGAACCTGAGCCTGAATTAAATTTTGTGATGAGCCACCTCGACACGGGGGTATTATAAGGGCAGTAGAACAGGACCTAGGAGCTAGTTTGATTCCCAAGGCTTCTGCTTGTATCTTTCCTGTGTGTTTTATGGCATATGCACAGAAATTAAATACAAACATAAATATTCTTGCTGGAAGGTTGCAGTGTAGCACTACTTTATTTCTTAGAATTCAGAACATCAGATACAGAGCACAATGTTAACAGTTTTTAAATATATATCTGGCAGATATTGTGAAATCCATGGATTTTCAAGATCTAATCTTCTGGTTCCTTGGTGGGCAAATTGCACCCAGGACAGAAGAATCCAGAGGAAGCAGTGCAAATAGAGCTTTCTTCCTACCCAGATGATTGGGATTTTCTCTGAAAAGGAGAAATCTCATATCTGGTTCTTAATTATTAAGCACCAATGGTGTGTTTAGCACTGCACAGACCACTTTCGCCAAAAACACAATGACAGATTGGCCATTCATATTACCTACTTATCAATGGAGCGGTCAAGGTGTTTTCTGAAGGAAGTTCAATTCAATCAAAAACAAATTAATCACATTTTCATGCTCTCATTGGTTAGATGATAGTATCATGGAGTCATGCTGTATAGAAGTGGAATGGAAAGTGATGAAGATATTTTCTTTTGTTTCAATGCCTGAGTGGCATAATGCCAATAAACAATATTAGAACAAAGCCCACATAAAATAGATCATGTGTAATTAGCTATTCTAGCGAGACAATAATAAAGGCAATGTGTCTGGACAAATCCTCATCTGTTTTAAATGAGATAAAGGTTAAAATTTTTACTGGTTTGGATCAGATGTACAGGATCAGTTTCCCTGGTGGCCTACATAAATTCATTCCTAATCTAGCAGTAATTGACATTCAATACTTAGAATTTTGTTCTAATGCTTATTTAAAGAGGCCATTTTTAATGAAGGCAAAAGGTCATTTTTAGTAATCTTGAATTAGAAGAATAAATGAGACAATGAATTGATGCCTTGAGTTTTTATGCTCCACCAGATACTCAGGTTATAACATAAAGGTTACCTTGGAGTGGAAATGAGCCTAACTAATTCTGAAATCTTTGGCTACTTTAAAAAAAAATGAGGGTAATTAGAGGCTTATGGTACATCTCTGCCTTACCTCTTCACTGAGAGCTCTGCTGTTTTTTTTATTGTTCCTGAAAACAATACCACAGAAAGTAGGATTTCAGAAATTATGTTGCCATATAAGACCCTGGGGCTTATTCTCCATTGCTATGCACCCTGTATAGTCATTTAAACCTGTGCAAAGTGGGTATCCAGTGTGCTTGGTAGTGTTTTTTCACTCTGTGTTCAATTACACATGCTCAAGGTAGTGGAAAATCAGATCCAGTAACCGGTTTAGAAACAGCATTATATAGTACTATATAAGGAAACCCCCATATATAGGGTGTCTTTATGTCACAGGAACCTTTTTACTTACGTAAAGGGGCTAAAACAAGGGTGATGTGGATTTCAGCTCTAACAATTTTTTGTTTTTCTATACTTTCTCCAATTTTAAATATATTTCTTGCAATGAGGTGCTCAGAACTGAATGTAAAATTCTAGGTGCAGTCACACATGGGCCATACAGTTTAGAGTGGGATTATCACCTCCCCACTCCATGGTGTGACTAGAATAAAAAAAATAATAATTTGCTGCTCTAGTTTATTGCAGACATATACATACTTTGCTCTCCTCTACCAAACCTAAGTTTCTTTTGGCATTACCGTTCTCCATATTTTTACTCCCATTAAATATCTGTATTATGTCACTAGAAATATTAATTTGCGATTTTGTTAACTAATTTGTTATTAACTAATTTGCTATTTTGCTAACTAATTTGTTATTTTCTTCCCCTATTTCCATCCTTTCTGAGATACCTTTGCCTTTATTTCTCTGTCCTCCCTACAGCTTACAATGCTTCCCAGTTTACGGAAGCTTGAAGAATTTATTAATCTGTTTATGCTTTCTTACAGATCATCATCAAAGGAAGGCAGCACGACCATTATCACAGGGCAAATATGATTTCAATTCCCTTTCTCAATAGAATAAACCTCTGGTAACAGTTATCCTAAACTCTGCCAGTTTGAAAGCGCAAAAACAGATGATAAAACTGGACTATTGTGGCTATATTACAAGACTTAGCCAAGTCAAAGGAAGAAAACCCATTTTGCCTATATTGACAGCCTGCCAAACCTGGTGGTGGCAAATGGATAATTGAGGCAGAACCGAATGTAAATTTTACAAAAGAAGCTATATACTACATGGGTACCAAGATGACATACAAAATGAAGAGTTAGATACTAGAGATGTAAAAGGTTTACCATTTAAACGTTTAAATGGTAATCAGCTGTTTAAACATTTTAAACAGCTGGTTACTGTTTAAACTTGGGGGGCAGAGGTTAACAGCAGCTGGGCTGGCTCCCCACCAAGCAGAGCAGCTAGGCAGCTCTTGATGGCAGGGAAGTGCAAGTACTATGTATGCAGTGATGATATCGAACCTGTTCTTAAAATTAAAAAAATTTAGCGAACCGGTTGTTAGCGTCCTCCCCTGTCACGCTCTGCGGGGTGCTGGCGGGTTTCGCGCGAACCGGTTCTTAAAATAAAAAAAGGCAGCGAACCGGTTGTTAGCGTCCTCCCGCTGCGCTCTGCGGGGCGCTGGAGGAGTTTCGAATTTGGCAGCGCAGAGCGAGTTTCACAGCGGAGATTCTCGGCTGCGATGCCAAGTCTCCCTCTCTGCCGCCGAAATTGACTTTGCCTTGTCAATTTCACGGCGGAGAGTATGCCCCAGCTCCGCCGCCGAAATTGACAAGGCAGAGTCAATTTCAGGTGGAGAGTAGTCCGAAGTTCAGAATAGGTTCTTAAATATGACCTGCCATTATAGAACTGGTTATTGAAAATTTGGGATATCATCACTGTATGTATGTCCAATACCCTATATAAACAGGAAATAATTATTCCATATAACATCTCTTGAAGGCAGGCATAATAATCTCCATTTTACTGATGAGCAAACAAAGATAAAGATAGGTACATGACTTCCCAAAGACAGATCTGTGCCTAACAGTTCTATCTTTCTCTACAGTGCTAAGTCCACAAGAACCTGCTGCCTTTCAAATCATTATTTGTACAAAACCCGTGTACAAATCTGAGTATCCTTTTGTGGAAAAAAATTAGATGGTTGTTGATTGAAGTTAATAACAATACCAACAATCTCAGCTATAGGAAGGACATCCTAGGCAGACATCATCCTTCACTGGCCTTTCAAAACCCAGAGAATAGAATTTCAAACTGCAAAGTTTTGTAAAACAAACCTCTGATGGCTGGTCTACGAACAAATGGAGACAAAGTCACATGTCCGTTTAAAGGAGGTAAATATCAGATTGGTAGAATTTGTAGATCATGCTGAACTGGGAAACATTGTGAGCAACAGAGAGGACAAAAATAAACATTAAAGGGTTCAGATACCTGACCCAACTTGCATTGACTTCAGTGGGGGTTGGATCAGGAATCTACTGTTTTATTTGAACTGATTAGTGAATTAATAACAATTCCATATGGAATCTAATTAATTGTCTAATTCATTGTTCCCAGTGTCAGATCCTTTAACATTTAAAAAGACATATTTGTTAGATATCACAAATGGATAAAAGTAGGAAATGATACATAAACAATAGTCTCTTTCATGAAATATGCAAAGATAGATATATTGCATCTTTAAGAGTTGAATTCTTCTTATTGTTTTTGAGAAATTAAAAGTTTAAGTTGTTGCAACAAAACTTATTTACAATTTTATCCCATGCCTGTATCAGTTCATAAAGTTTGCAATAAAAACAAAAGAAAACAAAATTTTCCCAGTCGTTTCAAGATAATATTATAAAGTAATTTAAAGTAGCTTAAAATTTGTGTTGTATTTTTATGGGGTTTTAGGAAATATATTAATTTTTTATTATCCTTTAAGAAGTTAACTATGTAGCATCTCTTTTATAGCATAATATTGAATCTTTATTGTGGGATCATTACCCAAAAACATCTAAGTTCAATTTTACTACTGAAATTTGGAGAGAGTCCAGAACATTTATACTCCTTGAGTCCAAAGTGTTGAAATCATCTCAGGCTTCCTTGAACTATTCAACTATTCCTTGAACTGTCTGTGGCTGGGAAGATGGGAGTGTAGTGCTTCTACCACCCCATCATATCTCTTCTTTATGACTCTGAGTAACTCTTCCCTAAGTATACGATATAGGGCAGAGAGCAGGAGCCTGATTATTCTTTATGACAGATACTGCGTTGTCATGTGTAGTTTTTGCATGAAACCTGAGTGAATTAATACAAGGAAGAGCTACATCATATCCTTCCTGATCACCTCATCAACAAGCATAGAGTGGACCAATGAATAAAAGCAGGGCTCCTCCATGACTGGAAGTGTTCACAGGCTTCATCCCTACAAACTCCTTAGCCTCCCATCTTCTTCCCCTTGGGAAGATGCTTATCACAAAACTCCATGTGCGGAACCTTGCAGACTTTTCCTACTTCCCTAGACCCCAGTGATGCCATGGGAAAGATTGGTTAGGACCCCACTCTCTATCAAGCTTTATTTACCTCTCTTCTCATTGAATATAGTTATGGAATCTGTATTTAAAAAAAATCAAAATGTGAAACTCCTGAACTCAAATCCTCAGGAGTTTGTACATAACTTTAGAGCAATTTACAAATCTGATATTTCAAAAGTGTCACACGGCATATTTCTAGACAACATTGATTATTAATAAAGGTTCTATCAATGACTCAGAGAATGAAAGTG
>ML675624.1:55136946-55232937 GCA_007922155.1 Mesoclemmys tuberculata | reverse complement strand
AAAGTGAAAACTCTATTCAGATTTTGTTTTCTACTGCATGTTTCTACCGTGTGTTTTTTGTTGTCATACAGTGGCACAGTAAATGCTATTGTTATTAAGAGTGATTATCCCCCTTGTGGAGTTGATTCTCCTGGAGGGAAAAGCATTTATTGATTAGTAGTCAGTGGCCGTGAGAGGAAGATTGCTACATTTTAAAAAGTGACATATATAAAATGACTTGTTACAAAAAGTTCCACATCCAAAAAACCAAAAAAACCACAGGATTTTTTTCCCTAAAATGTCATCTTAAAATAGAAATCCAAGACTTTGGGATATTCTGAAATGCAAGATTCCTACAGCATTGTGTTAAGTGTGCTATTCAGAATTTCATTTGCAATGAGGATACTCCTCAGGCCTATGGACTAGGGGAAGATTCTATTTTAGATTTTATTGTAGCTTTGCATTTGCAGCACTGAAGTGAAGGAACTGTCAAGCTCATGAATTGTACCTTTTCTGCTTTAGAGGGAGGATTTTCATTTTTTTTTAAATATGGAAGTGAACTTGAGAAATTTATAATTATGTAAGAGGGAAAAACATATCCTTCAAATTAAAAAGATTTTAGTCATATCTCCAGTTATTCCTGACTCTAGACAATGAAGAGTCTGTCTAGAGAGAGGTATTGCAAACATTGTCTGCCCACACAATTCTTTGTGTATTGGTTGAACCTATTTCTTTTCTAATTTTTTTCTATGCCATTTTAACCAGAAAAAAAGGAATCTGATTTTGCAAGTTCATGCAAAATGCTCAATTCTGTCCTCTGATAATTGATTTTTCTTCATAGGACTTGTTCATTCTACAGGACTGGACCCAAGGAGCAGAGCTGTTTATTAATACAGATTTGTATTGTATGCAAAGAGGTATTAGTACTGGGCCAAAAATCAAAAGATCAGATGTGAAACAGCAAAAACACTTTAGGATGTTTGGATCTGGATGCAAATTTAGCATCTGGTCACTATTGCTATAAGTAACCAAACCAAAACCAAAGATCAGAACTTTGTGTATGTAATTGATCTCTAGTACACGCCTTCTGGCTTCCCTTTTTTATGTGAGCTGGTCCCACATTACAAAACCTAGTAAGAGAGAAAAAAATGGATTTTTAAAAATTATTGTAATGTATTAAATATAGAAATATATCCTTGGAAAAATAGCATTGTATAAATGCATTTACTGAACTGAAAGCTGTAGAAGAATTATGGAAATCGTTACTTGAAAAATTGAAAAATCTAAACTCACAGGATCATACTCCTAGGATACCGCAAAAACTATTGAAAATTGGAATAATCTGTCAATATTTATTATATCAACTCTAATCATTGTAGCTTGCAAGAGCCTATCCCAAAGTTCAGTCAGACTTTCACCTCCCATAATATGCTTTTAACCTTTTAAGTCACAGAATTTTATTTTATATCTTACGCTACCTTCCTGTGTTTGCTTTCACTCAGAACTGCTTTCCTGATATACTCTGATATGTATATTACCTAAGTGGCCCCTAAACTATAGACTTACAGAGCCAGATTCACTGCCTGTCACAGCACCACTAAAGTTAATGGTTACAATAGGATGAATTTTCCTCAAAGTATTGTAACATATTAGGCCATTTACTGTCTAGGAACAGCCTACATGAAGGTAATGTTCAAAGATAAGCTATTGATCCTACATAGATTAATGTACACTATGAACCCTTAAGCACAGTGGTGGCTATATGTTAAAAATGCAAGAATCCCAAAGTTTTGAGAGGCTTTCCCATTACATTTTTTTTTAAGTTTCACAGAAGAAATGCAGTAATTTATAGAGCATTTTACAATAACAAATTGTTATTTTCAGATATGTCTTTCAGAGAAACTATGCCAGAAAGTCAAAGTCAAAGTTAATATATTAAACAGCAGAGGGAGAGAGAAATTAAAAGGCTTATGGAAAGCCCAAGGGATGCTTTTCAATTAGCGTTGATAAGTCAGAGAGTTAGAGGAAGACTATTATATATGGCAGGACCTCATACTAAATGTATGGGGCAGAGAGAAAAGGGACAGTGTTGGATGAGACAAAGGAGCAGAAATAGGTGCGGAAAGAGAGACAAATTCTGTGAGCTGGGCTGAAGTAAGCCCTTGGAGGGATCTAAAAACAAGGCCGGTGATTTTGGATTCTGGGTATGATTGTAATACGGTTATTCTTCTTTATGTATGTCCAAAACATTCTGGGGACCAATGGCTTGGTAAAAGACATTATGCATGAGTCTCCAAGGAAGAAAAACTCTAAATCCTGAGTTGAAAAGAGTTGCACTGGAGTAACAGCAGATTTTTCTCTGTTTCACTAAGTTGCAGGTACAGTTCAACAAATGTACATTCAGCTCCATTAAAGCTTTGAGCAATAACCTTTAGAAGAAAACAACACAATAAGATCATAAGGACATGGCATCATTAATTAAACATGAGAGGCATGTTATGTAATTGTACAAGAAACATCACTACACTGTAATGGAATAAATTCAATTTAACAAAGAATCCACCATAACCATATTGACTGCTTTATGCACCTAGAAGGAAAGAACATAGCTAACTTCTCACACCTTTCCATCCTACTCCTACCTCACCCCATCAACATGGGGCTTGGGGCTTTAATTTGTGTTGATGGATAACAGTCCTTCAGGGGATGCTCCTCTGGGTAGGACTGACTGAACACAATGTACTCCAGTGTCACCTCTACTGCCCCAGTATCTTATTCCTGTAAAGCCAAAGGCAGCTTTATGTCCCCTTGGTACCACTGGAGAATCACAAAAGGGATTTAAGAGAGGTCAAGGATCTGGCCTCTTGAAAATAGAAATAATCATCAAGGACAAACTTCTGTAAATCTAGACAGAGTATATAAACAAGCAACATCTCTGGTACCATATACAATGAAACTTATCAAAATGAAGTGTGGGAGTTGGGAATATAATGCTGTATGCAATATTTCCAGAGCTATGCCTATGCACAAATAAAAAGAGTTTGTATAAAAAAGAGGAATTCCACCTGAGACTAAAAGATTAGAGTGAGCCTGGTTTCTTGGCTCTGTGAGTTTTATTAGCATAATGTAGTCTAAACATGGATGTCAAGTTACAAAGTACCACTGTAAGTTTCCTCTTTTAAAGTGAGTCTTTCTTCCAAAATAAGTTCCAGGTGTTTTGAACTACTAGTTCAGTTTAGATGAGTATATGGTTTTCCAAATTGGCTATACTCATCTAGCTTCGAATAGCAAAAAATTGGCTGAGTCTGGGCATTACTGATAGTATTGTGATCTATAAATTGAACCTTAGTGAGGCCAATTAAGCTTCCCTAACAAGAACCTTTTATAAGAGCAAGATATCAGTTCAATATATTGAAAGAGTCTTCCAGCTATCGCTGGTGAGGTATGATCACCACATATGAAAAAAGTCTTTAGCAATGTGTTATGCCAGAGTGTACCACTTTCAATGCAGCGTATGGGGAAAACATCTTGACATGATACTACAAATGATAGGAAGATTTAATATTGTGTTTCCAGGTGTGTGAAGAAATTGAGAAGTACTAAGCTGGTTTTAAAATAGCATTCTGGGCTTTTTGTTGCAAGATCGGTCTGTTGCCTCTCTGTCTTCCTTGGGTATTTCTAGGAAATCTAAGACAATTAAAAATCCCATCTCCAAGCTTCTAAGTATAGTCATTGTGGAGATAGGAAAAGATTCCCCCCGCCTCATTATTTAGTACTGCATTGTATAAGGAACGAGGAAAATATAACTTAGCATTAGAGAAGAGGGAAAGAATACTTTCATCATTATGCATTTTTTTCATTGATTTTATTTGGAAGGATGCAGTTTTGTGTTTGGAAATACTGATGAAAAGAGAATTGGGGAACAAAACACTCCACTGTAGTGTCCCAGGATGTGGTGAATGTGAGAGTCATATGTAATTATTCTACCAGGCTTCACAGAGTTAAATCAAAGGAGGATGGAATGGGGAACCAAAAGAAAATGAAATAATGGCAAAGATAAAGACAATCATAGGGTTAGAAGGGACCACAAGGATCATCAAGATGCAGGATTTGTTATCTCTAAACCATTCAAGACACATGGCTATTCAGCCTCTTTTTTAAACCTCCAGTGAAGATGTGACACTGAGCCAGAAAGTTAAACCACCAGTAGGCTAAATGACCCAAATGCAACCCATGAAGACCTATTAGAAAAATATTGAAATGTTAAAAAGGGCCATTCCTTTTAGATAATTAGCCAAGCCATGCTAGTAGACCTGAGCATTTGAAATTCATGTTTATATTGTTAGAGAATTAGAAGTAAATGCTAATTATATTTGTCTGTTTATCTATGTATTGTGAGAGGTCAACAATGTAACCAGATGATTTCTGTCTATCACTACAGTCTATCCTGTCTATCTCTATTAATTCAGAGATCAAAGGGGGATATTAACACAGATTAAACTTGGGTGTAATAATATCATTGTCTTTATTTCTTTTTGAAGTTTGTAGTAAACTATCTATAAATGGCTTCTGAGATGGTTAGTTTCTTTATGCTAACCAATGCAGCTAATTACCATAGTGTGCACACGAAATGGAAGGTTTTACTTTAAAGCCACAGTGATCATCTAGTCATCATTCAATGAATAGCTGTTGTCAAGAGACTATCTATAATCTGCCAGAAGTCTATAAAAGAACTCTAGTCCCTGATCCTGTTATTTCAGAAGTCCTTAAGCTTGTTCAGGGGAAACTAGAGTTGTAAAGCTGAGGTCTCTAGCCCCAGTTCACATTACCCTGCAATTTCTCATGGAGGAAATTATACTGACTCTGCACATGGTCTGCCTCTTTGGACTATAACATGATGAACTGATTCTGGAAATAATTTTTTGCAAATCAGCAGAACACCAGTTCTACTATGGAGTTGACTTAAGAATTGTATTCATGTTTGTATGTATCATGATCTTTTAACCAATACTCTCTCTTTTCTTGTTTTTAAAATAAATCTTAGTTTAGTTAATAAGAATTGGATGTACACATGTATTTGAGTAAGATCTGGAATATTCATTGACCTGGTGGGTAATGTGTCCAATATTTTGGGATTGGTAGAACTTTATATACGATGAACAAGATTTTCAGTAATCCTCATCATATTTGACTAGGCTGTCTGGATGGAAGCCCTGAGCTAGGTTGCTTTAAGGAAACTGTTTTTGGCTCCTGGATAACCAGTAAGGTGTATAGAAGCTGTTTTGTTGCTGGTTTGGTGAATCTAATTATCATAATAACTACCAGTTTTGTGGATTGCTTGCCCCATTCTTTGCATTTTGCCCCGAATGAACAATTTAAAAGTGACCCCTCCAGCAGACAAGGTCAGAGAAGAAGTTTTCACAACTACCAACGCAGTTTGTTCCATTGTCTTACTGTAGTGCTATTATAAAGAATACCAAGGATCCCTGGGAAAGGTATTAAATGGGGAATACCCTCATCAGGGTCCAACTAGACTAGCAAAATTTACTTTTCCAAGAATAAATCAAGAATCAGAAGAAATACTAAAATCTTAAAGATGCTGGTCTAGAGAGTAATGGGGGTGGACGGGAAGGGCAGAGTGACTTGCCAGGAGTTGCCCAAGGAGTGTCAGTAAGAGCTTCCAGGGATGTAAGGAGACAAACAGAGAGAATCAGAGAGTATGCTGCAGCAGGGAACTCTGCTTCTCCCAGCCCACAGATGGAAGTACCTGGTCTGAATGGAATTTAATGAAATTTGCAAGGAAAGGTTAAGGGGTAATATGAGTACAGGCCTTTTTTGTTTGTTTGATCCTTTTTCTCTTAGAGCTTTGTACCTTTGGGTAATTTTGAAGAAGTTGTTTGAGTCAATTTAATCAGCCTCTCTCACAGGCTCCTAGAGGAAAAGGACTTGCAGGTGGCAACACAATAATCTGTCAGGTTAGCACAATTGGTAAACAGGATAGCTGTATACCAGAGACCCTTAATTAGGGTGAGAGGGCTGTGTGATTCCATCTAAGGAGGGTGAAGATAGTGGAACCTCTCCCAAAGGAGTGCACTTTAGAGGAACTAAAAGGAACTGAAAGTGCAGCTCTTCTTGTAACCAGTCACTTCATTTTCTAATTTAGTTGAAATTTCATTGGATTTAATTGAAAACTAGTCTTTCATCCATATTATTTTCCCCCATCCTGCCAAAATTAAAAAATTCCTTTACCAAGAGATTCAGTAAATGAGTCTAAATTTGGAATGGGGAGCATAAAACAGAAAATAAATGAAGATAATGACTTTGTAAGTATTAACCTTGACTAAAGAAAAGAACTGTATCCCCCAATCTGTTGCCAGATGAGAGCTGTTGTGTATGTATCTCACTTTATCTCACATGTAAGGGGGTTCAGCCATTCATTATGGTCCTCTCCACTGGTCTCTCGTTCCACACAGAGGTAGGGGTGGTGACTAGTCAGACTGATGATTGGTATTGGGAGATGCAATTTGTCCTCCCTCTGGCTTTGTAAAAATCACATGCAAGAGATAATAGAATACCAGACTGTGCTACCTTCGTCACAAATCCCCGTTCTCTCACTTTATGATAAGGGTCACTCACAATGGTTACCAGGTCAGCTATGGTTAAGGGTAACTCCTTCATGAAAAGGAAACAAGAGCGATAGAGGGCTACTGGGGAGACACTTCTCCTTCATAGGGATTCCCCTGGAATCAATGGTAATTACTTCCCATAGCTTATTCTGTAAATGAGCACACCCTGTTCTTCCCAGTGAAAAAATTGGGATGTCTTAAAGGGGATTTTCATTAATATTTATGCCTCTTGAGCCTCCTCTGATAGGTTCTACTATGTAAGTGAAGGGTCCAGCCCCATACTATCCTAAATTACCCCAATGCTGAGGGTCTTATGAAATCTGAGATAACACACAATATTTATGAGATCTTATTCTGGGGGGGGTAAGTAATTTTATTTAGAAAGTAGGAAAATTGTCTATGTTATTAACCAAAATTCTTAATAAATGTATAGTTTGAGGAAAATTTTTTAAAACACAAAGGCCATTCTGAAGTTAGATGTAGTGCCTAGCCTCCGTCATACAGTATTTTGTGGGATTTTACTTTTATAATTGGTAAGCAAGAATTTTGCTAGCTTTATTATGTTTGTTTGTGCTGTTAAGCAAAGTAAATGACCTGTTTTTCAATTAAGAGATTATTAAGCCATCCCCTAAGACTAGGAGTAATAAGTTCAAAAAGAACATCTGGGGAGTTATTATTCTTATAAATTTCTATGTGTTTCTAATTTCTAAACCTGTGCAATTTGTTCCCAATGAATTCACAGGAGAAACTTAGACAGATTTATGTCCCACCATTAGGTGGTTTAAGTGTTCCCCATTAAAAATGTGGGTGGGTCTCTGGGGAGTCTTTAAATACAATAGGCTTGATTATACTGTCTCTAAATTTATTAAGGAGAAGAGAATGCATCATAAAATAAGTTTTCAGGGCCTGACCCAGAGCCCATTAAAGTCAACAAGAAGGCTTCATTCATCTCATTGGGCTTTGTTTCAGGCACTCAGTTTCCTTGAAGACTGATTTTACTAAATGTATCAAGTACTTTTTTTAATGTTAAATATAAGTGAATACATAAGTACACTTTGTGAAGGTAGAAACAAAAATGTATTCTTTCCTGTGGGTTGCAGAATTTTCCAAGTATCCATTATAAAAGGTCTTTCATAAGGTTATTACTGAGCTGACAGAGTGTAGTCCCGATTTATCCAGGATATTATTAGAGGCTTGGTGAAATTGCTTCTATTATTATTTCCTGATAGAGAAGTTAAGAGCCTTGGGGCATCAACATACAACTTGGCCTGATTTTTGCTATATGTAAATCAATTATAGTATTCGATTTGTCAAGTGTTTTGCCTGTAATAATTACCATTTTCCTTCTTCCCTTACCCAAGACCCTAAAATACTCAAGAACTTACAATAAAGTGCCCCATGTTGGTCATTTTTCCTTGCTTTTGCTGTTGAAGTGCGCAAAGAAGGAATTAAATGCCTTCACTCACCCCTTCCAAAGATTTCAACATTCTGTGTTGTTCAAATGGGTATTTTGGAAAATAAATAAACAACAATAACATGGCATCCATATCTCCTAATGCATCCAGTACTTTCATTCTTGATTGTCTCCCAGTCCTTCTACACTAATAGTAACTAGTTTAAGAATTCCCAATTTCACATATTTAAAATGGCTGCAATTTCTAATCCTGAACTATAAAAGGTGAAATGATGCAAAATATGAAAATAGTGCATATTCAGTACAAATATTGGAAGGAAAATATTAAAATACTGTAGATTAATTTATCTGAGATGGAACTTGTCCCAAGAGCCTCAAATACAAACATCCTTTGCTGAAGTGTTGTTTATTATCAGTAATTCAAATTAGAAGTTGCAGAGGCTTTGATTTAAATCAGTTCTTAAACTGATTTAGTTAAGCCAATTCAAACTCTTGTGTGGACACTTCTCTTCTGGCAAGAAAGTTTAGCTTAGTCCTGTAGTCAATCAATTTAGACTAACTGAAATAGCCCTGGTTTAAACTGCTATAAAAGAGTATTGACAGGCCACACTGCCTTTTGAACGAGGTTAACTACATCAGTTTAAAAATTCATACCTTAAGTTAAACCACTTATTAAGTTAAACCAGTGCAACTTCCTCATGTAGACAAGCTTTGTAGGTATCAATACAAACATATCTGTTTTTAGATTTTGGCTTTTTTCCCCCCTTTCTTTGAATAGTATCATTTAAAGTGGAAACTTTTCTGACAAAAAGAACAAGTGATACATCTTCCTTAGTAAAGTGATTAGTCCAGACTTCCTGGAGAACTGGGCTAGCAGGCTGTCTCCACATTAGAGTGAAGATAATGGGCTCTATTCACTTCCCTGTGTCTCCTTAAACTATCTATGCTTTTTACTATACTGCCTCATAGGGGCTGTAGGGTAATCTAAGATCTCCTTCCTCCAACCCCAAAGCATAGCGCAGGAGTATAAGGCCAGTATGCCAGTTAAACCATTGTGCCACCTCTGCTGAAACAGCCAGTGTTTTGACATTGCCAGGAGTGGGGGCCTTTGGGGAGCATTCCAGAGGAGGGAATGGGAGCATTATGGGGAGTGAGAGGGTACACCAGTGCCCAGGCAATTTTATATCTCTGTCCAAACAGAGGCACAATTTAACTGCTCCAGGGAATGTGGAAGTTGCCTCCCCTTTAGCTGTATGCTAGTCCAATGTGGTAATGATGGACAATGTGGTAATGATGGACATTGGTGTGAATGATCTAGAAGCAATGTCAGCTGATCGTACTGCTTTAGTGATTAATACTAAAAACAGATTTAATTTTTTGTTTTTATGAAAAGCAAAGCCAGCCATATTTGCTTTTTAAAGGTTTTTCAGAAAAAAATAGCCTCTTATTTCCTGTATCTCTTTACATCTGCACTATATTATTATTAATTTATTCTCATTATTCTGTTGAAAGCCAAAACAATTCCTGCCAACAAAAGACACTTTTCATGCCCAGAAGTAAGGCTCCGTAAAAAGGATGGGTGGAAAAAAAGGCAGGCAGAAAGTCAGGAGCTGAATTTTTCTGCATCACAGGTTCTCAGCCTGAGCCGTGTGACCAATAGCTCGGTCACACAGTAGAAGCTTTGGAAGGGGAGAGTGGATGCTGAGGCGTCAGAATATTGAGAAGAAAAATCTCAACGACCTCTGTGTCAGATTCTGGAGGAAATTATCAAATTGTTTTATTTGTTTTCCCAGGCCTTTCAGAAAAGATATACTAATAAAATCATTGCATCAATGATTTTCCCCTTCCCCCGCTATCTTTAGAATGACATTAAAACCATGTAGGAATAAGAAAAAAAAATCCCTCAAAATAGGAAAAGATACATGCAGGAATTTAGGGAAGCAGAGTTATGGATTAAAACATTACAGGTACTATGAACAAAGGTGTCTCACCAGGAGTAAATTTCCTGAATAATATGCTCATTGCCATACTATCTATTAGTAGGTTAGGTCAACATTTTCAAAAGTGACTGGTGATATTGGGTGGATTTGATTCTCTCTCTGAAAAATCAGACCTGTGTATGGCATCTCAAGTTAGCTGCCCAAAAATTCAGTCTCCCAGAATTATTAGTCAGTATTAAAAGTGTGGGGGCTCAGTACGAAGGAAAGCAATAGAAATAGTAGGAGTAGCAACTCACCTATATGAATGACACAGCATATGCAACCAGTAGTGGTAATAACACCCTGCACAGTAAGTGGACATTTATATGCAAACTTTTAACATTAAAATAAATTACTATGTGCCCTCGTATAAAATACCTAAGTTTATCTTTACAGAATGAGTTGGGGCTCTGTTTTTCTCAGCAACTACATTTCATTTAACCATTCATGATAAACCCTTCCCTTTACGGGAGGGGGAAAACAAGCTGACAAATGTTGTTGCTAGAAAAGGACTGATTTAGTTTCCTAAACTGTTCTCTTGTAAAAGTTTCTTTCTCTCTTTAAATCTTAACATTTTGCAAATAAGGGAGACAAGTGCAGAGCTTTACTAATTAAGCAGTGACATGTCATCCTTTATTAATATAGACCACAAACATTCAGTGCATGAAATGACGGTGCTTGCCTAACTTTGCAGGGACAATAGTCTGAAAGATATAAGCTAGGAAGGGTCATTTTCTCTGTACAGCATCCTATTGTTTCTTACACTATCTGGTAGCAGTATGCTTTTCCTCACCTTTCTGTTGTTAATGTTATAGAAAGAAATATTAGTGCCATGGTACATTTGGTTGTCTTGTAGCTACACCAGGGGTTTCAAAGGAATTGCTTTTGCTTAGAGTGACTGCTAGCAGGTGGCAATCCGATTATGTTGTTTGTGTTAAAACCTCTGAACTGAAGATCGTATTTATACTCAAACTGCTTGTTGGGCTAATTAGTCATTTACTTTGGGAGTCAACTGCATTTTACATTTGTTCCTAGGGGATGGCAGAACATTTTCAGACATTCCCATTGGACAGCTAAGATACTTCAGCTTTACAAAACACAGTGACTGAGGTAAATGGAGATCTAGAGTTGAGAACTTCTGTAAATGAAAGTCAATGGGCTGGAGCCCATTTAGGAACAAATTTCAGATGCCTGCACTAGTGAGGTCTGCTGCATTCAAGGAGATTAATCCCTGGCTGGGAAGGCAAGTGACATTTTGATTAACACTATCCCTCAGGGGTTATGCCAGGTGAAAACCATTTGATGTTCTGATGAGTAAAAGAACCTTTTTGATTAGGGCTGTAGGACTGCCCTGGCTATCCCGTCCTCAACAACTCTAATCTATTTTGGGTTGACCACTTGTTCCCTCCCTTCCCACAGAAGTAGTAATATCATGGCTACCTTCTGCTTGTACAACCTGTGCACTAACTCCCATTGTGGACTTTCTGTTGGTGGGGTTCTGAAAGTAGTGTGATATAAGCTGATGTTTCAGTTGGATGGTGATGAGTAGATAACAGATAAACAGGTAAGCATGCCATGTAAAGCTGGGATAAATTTAGTTACTAGCAAATATATTAAGCTTGGGAGAAAGATGAGGATTTCATAGAAGATTAGGGTTGGAAGGAACTTCAGGAAGTTATCTAGTTCAACCTCCTGCTTTCACAAGATTCCCTCAGATTCTATCTTCCCCACTTCTTTTTCCTTTTCTTTTCACACATGGGCTTCAAAAATTTTCTTTCATTTTCCTCCATGGCACAGTACTTTTCATTCTGCGGCAGCTCTTAGTGAAAAGTGATCCTTCTGTAAAATCACATTAATATGGCATAAAATAGCAATTGCATATTTCCACTTTTTTCTTTGGCAACCTGTCTAATAATCATTTCCTACAGCTGTGCTCATTTCTCAAACTAACCTGATATTTCTTAAACTGGCATTTCATTTAGATAAGATATGCTTTCCTTTTGCCAGGTGTTTTAATAGAGTTATTGTAATGCTGGGGTGGGCAATCACACTGCCTCATTGAAGCAGTTGGCCATAAGGCTGGTTGGAAATTTTTCTGCTGAAACAGAGTTTCATTGGAAAACACCAGTTAACCAAGCCTGAAATGTCTCTTGCAAAAGTGAGCTGGATTTGCTAGACGTTCATCAAGCTTCAGGCAGGGTTTCCGCAGAGGGTTTCTGCCTTTTCCATCGCTTGGCAGACTGAAAGGGAGCTTGGGCTTCCAGTGACTAAAGCTCTATTGCAGCCCCACCATGTGGGTCACTCTCGGACTGTGGATCCCTATATTCCAGAGTCTGCAGCGCCAGAGCCATCTTGACACATGGATTGCCTCAGAGCCAGGGACATTGGATTTCCAGGGTCTCTGACCCAGAGAAAATCCTGCAATACCTTCCAGAATTTAGTCTCTGGGCTCCACATGATGAGGCAGGCCTGAAGCCACATCCTGGCAGCTGTTAAGTGAAACTGACATTCTTATCAATCATTAGCAGTGGTGAAATAGGCAAGAATATCAGTTGCACTCAACAGTTGCTGGTCTACTTAATTTTGGAAATGTCAAAACATTTTTTTTTCTTTTTTTCTGGTTCAAAAGAAATTTTAAAAAGATTTAAAAAAAAATCAAATTTAGAAATGTTGCAATTTCTCAAACTGAAGTTTCAGCCAGCTCTAGTTGAACACAGCAGCTACCTGCCATTCAGGAACAAGGGAACAGTTTTTAGTGAAAACAGGAAAAAAAATGGAAAAAACAGTACCACAGGACTAGACTGAATGGAGGCATTGGTAGTGGCTGGGCTATGTGGTCCAAGGGGCTTCCAGGCACAATATCAGGCAAAGGGAATTTGATTTGTTTGTAGCTCTGCATCCATGTGGGTGGGAGAGAAGCAGAAAAAACCTCAGAGAAGCACACGGAGAAGACATCAAGGAAGCCAGGATGGATAAAGAAATACCACTGTGACCATGAGAAAAGCTAAATATTTTGGATATAGTGCTGGATGGAAAGAGGTTTGAAGCTGGAAGCAAAGAAACTGTCTCCTCCAGTTCAGTTCTTACTGTGTTCAGGGAAACAGGACTTTATGTATTTGCTTTGTAAATGAACCGATTGTCTCAAAGAAATACCTCATGCCATCATCAATTTGTCCTTCTAACAGAAACAACCTGCAAGACTCCCAGAATTGGCTAGTGACTCAGGTCAAAAGAGGTGATATTATTATAGTAGTTGGACATAGCACATGTTATAATGAAATCTGAGACCCAATTTCCATTATAACCCATCCTGGTTTTTGTTTTGCTGTATGTAATATGTTTTCAGGCAAATTCCATCCAGAATGAAATTTTCCATTGTTACCAGATTTGCCCGTCACTTTGAGGAATGCTTATTTATTAGGGTTTCCTTCCTGGAAGAGGGGGGGTGATTCTATTAATGTGCTGCTTGTGTTACTTGTGTGTTCATATGGTTACAAGTCCCCTCCCAGTGGAGCTATCCTGCAGGACCTAAGGTTCTCAGACTCAAATAAACCCCCCACAGATACACACAACCATTCCAGATTAAGTGAGTGCGTCTGAGCAGACCAGGCTATCATCACTCTCAGCTGACCCCTTCTACGTCCCTGAACTCAGCAGGCTGGGTGACACAGCACTGTCAGCTGTCACCCTCGTGTGCCCGTTGCCCTGCACCAGAATGGAGCACACTTATGAGTAGGCTGGGTCCAAACAGCACTTTTCAGCTGTTCCCCTTATGTGCCCCCGGACTCAATCAGGCTGGGTCAAACAGCACTTACAGCTGTCACCCTTATGCGCCTCTGAACTCCGTAGGCTAGGCAGAGCAGCACTTTTCAGCTACCTCCTTTATATGCCTCTTTGCAACACAATTGTTCTTGCAATAACTCCCTTGATAAGCAAACCCCATAGGATTTTGGGCACTCCAGGGATCTTTGGCTTAGGTAAAAGAAGCGTTGCTGCAGAGCAAGGTAGGGAAGCCAAGAACACAAAGGAGTAAATGCATTTAGAGAGAGAGAAACTGGCAACCAGCTTGATTACAATAGTTAGTTTATTGCCAGGTGTATAAAACTTATGATACTAATAGTGATGCCATACAAAGAGAGAAAAACAATCTAACACTTACAATACAACAAAATTACAGTAGGGGTATTGGAGAAGGCGAGCCCAGGTTGGCTTACAAAAGTAGAAAGTTATACCTGGATATGAGAGAGAGAGAGAGAGAATGAATTGGGAAAGATGGGGGGGGGGAATCTCACCACTCCTTACAGCTCAGAAGTTCCCAGGAGACAGGCTGTTCAGCTTAGGGTCAGGAACACTTGAGGGAGGGGCAAACCCCACAACAGGATCAGTCAGGAAAGCATTTGGGTCCAGGCATCAAAAGAGGAGAGCAAGAGAGAGATTTGAACTTGGGTAGGGGTATTTTGTAGAACCAGGTTTGTCTGTGGGTAAACAATGTCTCAATGAAGTACTCCAGGGTGGTTTTCTCTATGCTGGACAATAGGAGCTGATCACTCCCAGCTATGGTCAATGTTCCTTGGGGGAGCTCACAATGCAACCAGGCAGATTGTGTTTTGCATATCAATACTAGAATGATCTGATAACTGCAGAGCTGGATGGGGTTAGGTGTGAGTTCATTTACATCAAGGGCAGAGATCTCCAATCATGCAGTGCATCCCTGCCTTGCCAATCCCAGAGTTCACTGCAGTTCCTGCTTTGGAGCTTGGTTCTCAATTCTTCATGCTAATTCTTGTTCCATCTTCGATGTAAATGAGGCTCCAGTTCTTCATTCGATGTGCTAATTGAGCTGCCTCTTTTTACTACTTCTATGTAGATGAGGCATGGGAAATTGTCTTAATCCTATCACCCTTGTTGAGAGGGTTTTAGGTGTGTCTCCCACAGCCTTTTCATAGCTTTTGTTTCTGGTTCAAGCAGAGGCTGGGGGGGGATTCAGGTGAGCCACAGAGAAAATAGGGGTTTTTTACCCTCGTTCCCCAAGAACACAGAGCTGCCAGGTAACACCATCTCTGACCTCAGACCAGAGGCATTTTCCCCCCTTTTTAGTTGTGTTTTGAAAAATGAAACTTTTATTTGTCTAAGAAAAAGTGCACAGAACTCCAAAATGTCAGAATTGACTGTGTTCAAACATGCTGGTTTTGTGGAGATCTAAGTAGTAAGTCATGCTTGAAGATGATTAGTTTGAAAGTTCATGCATGCACAATGGTATTTTTATTTATTGCGCTGAAGTTAGCATATTTCAGAACAGGAGGATGCTCTGAAGCACTAATTTCAGTCAGGGTAAAATTTTGAACTAGTGTAAGCTTCTGAGCTGGTGTAAACTTTTGAGTCAGTTTGAACTCTGAGAGGGAAATCTGCCTCACTAACATTAATGGGAGTTTTATTCTTGAATTCAAGGAACCAAGATGTCACTCTGTGTGCCTTAATCTCTCCCTTCTACTACTTGTACTCTACTGTAACTACATTGACTTCATTTAAATTATTTCTGAGTTACACCTGTGTAAATAAGAAAAGCGTAAGTTTTGGAGTCTGCTAGGTTCAGATGGTCTCAGTCCAGGGGACAATAGTTTGGGAAGTGAAGGAGTAGCATAGACCATTATTGGGAGAACAAGGATTTTGTTCCATGTACTTTACTGAATGGGGATGAACAAAATCACTAATAAATTATTTACCTTATTGAAGCTGGATACCCCTCTTGTTGTGAGCAGCAAATCTGTCAACAACTATCTTCAGATCAGGAAACTTGGACAAGGTTTTTTCCAATAGCCTTGAGAACCAAGACTTTTAACCAGTCACTTGTCATGTGGTTCCTTAGGTAATAGTTTACCTGTTGAAGATGTGAGAATGTTCTTTCAGATGTAGCACTTAACAAGGAATACTCACACCAATTACACATAATTGGTGCAGTTTGCAGTTGCAGCAAACTGTCAGTCGTGAACTTCTGCCCTTCTTCACAGTGCTCGATTACTTTTGGCAAGAGTTTTACCTCAGCCTCCAAACTATTTATATCACATCCATAGTGTTCTGTGAGTGGTTTTAATTTTGGAAAGTCAAGAAAATTTTCATACTTTGAGTTAAGGCAATTGACACCAAGAAGGACAGATTTATTTTCATAAAACCTTCTTTGAAGTCCTCCAGTTATTTGATGGCAAAAGGATGTGTTCCTGAAAGTCTCCTTTATCTTGACATTTCTTCAGTCAAAATGTATTCCTGAATTTTTAGGCAACATTCATACACGACTGTGTACTCCCCAAACTTCAGGCAGCTTCAGATCACTTTCTGAAGCTATGGTAACTGCTTCAATCCCTTTTTCATCAAATGTCTCTGCCAAATCTCTCACGTTCAGAAATTCACTGAATAGGGTGTCCACAGACAAGCATGCCTGAGACATATCACAGTCAGCTGCTGGCAAGGAGTTATATCTGACTTTAAGTAGTTAAGAAACATTGTGAACAAGCAAAGGAGGGCAATAAAGTCTAATTCTGAACTAAGACCTAGTACACCCATGGCCCTGTCACCTCTTGACATATCTCAAGATGTTACATTGAATGTCGCCAGAATGGATGGAATTGTCTTTTTCACAGCATTACAAACAGAAACTTGGTTTGCTCATTGAGAATCACAGGGCTTCTTCAATTCCAAGACTTTATTTTTGGGTTGTACTTCCTTTTGAATAACTATAAATTTTGCATGTGTAGCTGAGCTAGAGAGGAAAGTGGACAATTTCTCTAGTATAGTGAAAAAATTCAATGCATGTTTGTTTCCTTTGCATACATTAAAAATAATTAAAATGAGCCTTAGATTGCAATGGTGAACCTACAATACTTGAAGTACTTCTTCCTGTAAGACAGCTTGCACACCATTAAGATTGCCAGTCACAACAGTGGACTGTCATGAGTCCAGGTGTGATGGGCTTTGCTCTACTTACCAGTCATCAGTGACTCCTTGTGACTTATCTGGCAAATTAGCTCTGCTACCTGTCTAACACTGCTACTTACAGTTATCAGCCCATCATTCCACTCACTCCGTGGCCTCTCACACTGGGAACTGCAACGCTTTCTTCTTCATGAAGTCGCTGGAGGGCTAAGCCATATTAAAAATTTCCCCCCTTCTGGGGTATCATCAAATTCTGCTTCTAGATTTCTTCCGGCCATCCCCAAATGGGCTGTCCCTAGTGTGTCACTCCAGCCAGAGATGGTGGAACTAGGGGTGCAGGGGCTACCTTTCCCTTGGCTTGAAGTGGTTTCCAACATATACAGGGTTTGTAGTTCGGTTCAATGGCTCTCAGCACCCCTATTAAACAAATTGCTCCAGCATCACAGACTCCAGCAGTGACTTGTAGGGGAAGCTGGGCTCATATACACCAGGTTCCAGTCCAGAAACCCTCAACCCAGCAACTCAGAGCTTATACTTTCCCAGCCCTTTTTTTTCCTTTTCTGGACTGCTTCTGTCTCTGTCCTTGCAACTTCTTGCCTTGCCCCCTTGTATCAGGGAGCATTACTGAAGGTTTCCCCCTTGTTGCCTACCCAACTTCTTCTGTTTATAGATCCTGCTCAGTTCCTCCTCCACCTAGACTTCATCAGAAATTAGACCCTAGCATTTCCTCGGTTTCTTCCAGGTGCTGCCTAAGGTAAATTGGCCTAAGTTACACCTTCTGACCTTGCGTGGGGTGGACTCCCTATCACAAGGCAATAGAGTTCTGTATATCAGTATCATAAAATGGCATTGTGTTCTTCATGTACTGAAGGAGAGACTTTACATCCAGTAACTTGGCAGGATGAAACCAAGAAATCTTTCCTATATTGAGCTATGCAAATAGTATCTCAGCACAACTATTTAGCTAATGTCTTTAAGTTCATTGGCCATTATAGAGAAAACATTGCCCTCCTTCTCTTCATGGCTTATGTGTTCAAGCACTGTTTTGACATAATGTGAATGATTTAATTTTGTAGTGATTAATTCTATTGATGTATTTTGCATTGCATGGTTCGCTTTCAAATTTTTTTCTTACCATGTCATCGTATTTGGCTATTAGAATCAGGAGCTCCAGGAAGTTGCCCTTGTCATCAATGCTTTCACTCTCATCTTTTCCTTTTTTAGCAATTGCCCAGACTTCTGTGCCATCTGCCAAAGCTTCAATGTACAGGTGATTCTCTTTCACCAAAGCAAAATATGCATCAGTAATTTGCAACTGAACTGAAAGACCATCACCTTTTGACTGAATATCTTTGAATAAAGCTCATACTGCTTGACAACTCTTTTATGCTGTCAGGATCCTGCATCCTTTGCCAGAGCTTTTTTCAGTTTCAATAAACAGAGATTTTTCTACAAAAATGGACATTGAAAAAAATCTACACAGAAAGCAGTAAGCTGCATTTATTATTTCTCTCTATTCAGCCCAGGGGTATAAATTAAACCACTCTCTTTTGAAATTTTGCCACTTATTTTTGTATTTCATTTGAGTTTAAGACCTTAGTTATGGCTGTTTTGGGCCATCAGATACTATTTGTGCAATGTCACTTGGTCTGGTAGGATCTTACTCCTGGGTTTGCCTTTTTATCAGGAGGGTTCTCTTACAGTTTCCATTCACTGTACTATAGCACCAAGTCATTTCCTTTTACCTCTTCCTCAACAGATTCTGAATGTTCCACTTTCAATTCTTCTACAAAACCGTCATCTTTGTCATTGTCCTAAGCTACAGAGTTCAGAGGTAATTCTGAGAGAGCACACATCTACTAATTTGTCCAAAGTAGGCCTATTACTGAAGTCTTGTCAAAATTTGGAGGATTTGCTTTTCTTGGATGTATTTTTGTCTGCTGAAAAGTCCTGAAATTGTCAGAGATGATTTGCTTGCCATTTTTAAAGGTTTGGGTTTTTTTAGCTACTTGTATTCAGAACCTGGAGGCCCTCACAGAAAGGGGCCCAGGTCAGACTCCTCCTGTGAGCTACTGTTTTGAACTAGATTAGTCCAGATCTATTGGGCTATCTTCCTCTTCCTGGCTGAGTTTATGCAGTGAACAAGGGGGAGAGGGAAACAGTGCTACCCCTAGCCCAACCCTGCAGAAGAGAGTGCTTGGAAAAGGAAAAGGAAAAGATGCATAGTAGCATCCCCTGCATATGGACTTTATAGGCCTTGTCCCTTGCGAGGGCCAAGATAGGGGTTCTGGCCTAACTGGGAGAAGCCTACCTCCCAGGTATCTTCACTGGCTCCTGCTCCCTGGACTGCGGAGAGAGAGAGACTGTGACTGCAACTTCTCATTGCAGCCATGCAGCTTTTGGGGATATTCCCCAAGTAAGCAGGGACACAGGATGGTCACTAGTTTGAATCTCACTTCCCTTCTCTGAGGTGAGGAACTATCTACTTCTATTTCATTAATTGCTTCCTCAATCACAGCTCACACTCTATAGTAAGGAGACAAACTGCCTCTGCTTCTACCATCAGGTGGAGTAGCAGAAGGGGTAGCAAGAAATATCCTGGAGGGAACCTTGCTACTCATTTGTTTCATCCGTGCCTCACTCAGTAGGACCTGTCATTGAGAGGCCTCATTCATTACGTTTTGATGAAGCCCAAAAGCCTTGTGGAGGAGGCACAAATCCAAATACTTGCAGAGCAAGGAACTTACAGACTGAATTGATTTGTTTTGGGTTTTTTTACTATTATAATTTTATTTTTCTTCCTTTTAAAATAAACAAAAATACTAAGACAGCCCATTCAAAATGTCATCTGCCTTTAATATATCAATAACATTGTCTTTTGTGTCATTGCATTCTCAATCTTAGGACAGACAGCTCATCAGAATTTTGCCACCTTGTGCTTCTGGTTTAAAATATGATCTCCGTGTTGTCAAGATAGGGCAATATACAATACAAAACAGAAGTCCTTATCCATCGTATACATACAGTCTTGGTTTGCCTTTTAATTGTATCCATGGGATGAAATTCAACCCGGAGAGTTGAGACAGGCTATACACTATATAAATCCCATAGGAATTTCACCCATAGTGCTTATCCAAAGCCTTCCCTGCAATGTTCCATAATACCACAGAATAAATTACAGAAGTTAGTTCAGCATCGAGCAGCAATAAAACCTGATTAAATGGGTTGGAAGTTCAGGGCTTTGTACTCAGAACATGGTTGGATGTAATCAGACCTGAATGAAAGAGAAGGTTTGGGTTTATTGTTATTTGTGTCTGTTACTTACTGGTATAGGCGATTAAGATATATTATTCCTTATCAGCATGCTAGAGATTGTGGAAAAATGTATAGAAATATCAAGAGGGATTAGTGGAAAGTGCATGATCCAAAATATACAACTAAAAACGAGCTTCAAATCAATATAGCTCAGAAAATAAAACTATCAACATGAAACATACCAATTTATTTCTGATTGTTTTATAAAGTGATATGTCACTTTTTATTTCATTAAGATAAAATGACATAAACACACAGCATAGTGACCTCTGTGTACTTCCAAATATTGTTCCCTATGCATTAATTAGGGTTTTCTCTTTCCCTTAAGAGGAATAGAAAAAGAGAAATTCATTTATAAAATATTAGTGACCAAGAATCATGCAATGATAAAAGGAGAATCCAGACAATAAGCTATCCAAATAACATTTTTAGAATTAAATGTTCATTTTTACAAACTTTCACATTGTTGACATTCTTTGCAAACCACTTATGTAGTGGATGATAAAATCTATGGAAGTCTTGCATGATCTTGCAATGTAGTGTTTCATGTTTTGGAGACAAATGAATATATGAACATTAAAGTATTACATCCTGAATCTCAGTTCATTGAACAAATTCTCTATAAAGCCCTGATCTAGGAAAACAATTAAGTTGATGTTTAAACATGTGAGTAATTCCACTGAAGTCCATGGGATCATTCATATGCTTAAATTCATTGCATATTCTTAATCACTTTGTTGGCTCAGGGCCTAAAAATGCTAATCTAATCACTGAACTGCTGTAATCATTTAATGCTGTTCTATGGATCAGTAAGCATCTCAAAAATATTCACAATTTTGCTTTCGACTTTAAAAACCCCCAACAATGCACATTCAATACTTAAAGAAGGCATGTGTCTTTGGTCCAAGTTCCTTGTTACAGTCCATAGAACAGTGTCCAGTTAATGTCCTTTTGATGCAAAACTAAATTACAAAAATAATTCTTTTACTACATATGTTCCAGGACTTTTATCTGTAATAATAGAAACAGCATCCACATAACAAGACTCTGCTACTGGAAAAGCCCATTTATCAGTATAGACATTACAGTTGAGCATCTTTAAAATCCTAGCTGTCTTGCAGAGAACATTCTTTCCTACAGCATGAATTCCATTGAATTACACCAAGTGCTAGAGGCACAAGGGGAATTTAGGCATCTTACTGCTTCTTTAGGTGCTGAAGTTGATATTTAGGTGCCACTGACATTCACAAAACCACCACTCAGCTGCCGCCTAACCCTGTAGGCACCTAAGTTTCCACTAGTGAAGTTCGCTAGGTGATGACTTCTTTGCCAGGAAGCATGCACAAAGCTGCTTAAATGTTGACACCACCAATCAAGTTGATGCCTAACTCATGCCTAAGCCTTGGTGGGATTCAGAAACTAGACATTGCCCATTCTTATCTTGCCTGTGGGGCCGGAACCAGTAAGTCTGCCCAGAGCATACCTAACCTGCACAAAAGGTAACAAAGGAAATGGTTAAAGCACTCACCCAGAATGTGGTAAACCCGTTTTGAAATCCCCACTTTGTCCAAAATAGGGCAGACGTGAACCCAAGACCCCCATCTCCCAGGAGAGTGCTTTAAGTAATGTGTTAGAGAGATGCTGAGCTAGATCTCTGTTTCTTCAACTGAAGCTGTTACACTTTGCAATACATACACAGTCATTGGGTCAGGAAGAGAGTGAGAATGAATCTGTGGACTAGCAATGAGGTCTATCTTGTGGGAAACTAGATATTATGAATTTGCTAAGCAGGGAGCCACAGTTGCCATCAGTCCCTTCCCAGCTGTACTTCCCTTTTGCCTGACCAAGCAGTAGGAAGGATCCTGAAACACAAAGAAGCAGCAGTAGCATGGTGAGTTGGGAGCTGCAGAAAGCAGAGGAGCACCCCCAGGAACTGTACGCAGAGCTGTGTGTGGAATAGGCTGTGAGTGCCAGATATTACAGCTTCACAGAGGTCTGTTTGGGATTTATGGGGTTGTTGCAATGGATGGGGAGCAAGCCCGGGCAAAGGGGCTCCAATGAGAGACAGAGCCTGAGGCTGACTTGGCAAGCTCCTATGAATAGACACTGGACTGGACTAAGCCTCCCAGGCTCTGGACCTGAAGAGCCCTCATCCACAAATGTGCCCCAGAAGCCCAAACAGGAACCACTAATGCTTACTTTAAACTTTAGCATATTTTCAAGATGTCCCTTTTCTGCCAGCCCTAGTAAAATCCCCTTTTACTTAGCCATATGTCTGAGTGGTCACTGGGAGCCACCAAGACTAACACTAAAAGCCCTTCAAGCTACAGTCCCTGCAGTGCTTGCCTCAGAGTTGTGATATATCTGGCACCTTCAGGGTTTGGTACAGTCTGGCAAGGAGCAGCTATAATTATTACACTGTGTTCATATCCCTACTTTGAATCAGACAGAGTGGGGATCTGAGTCCAGGTTTACCACATCGTAGGTTAGTGCCCTAACCATTGGGCTATTGGTTATAAGGAGATCAGTGCCGCCTTCTTGTTTCTTTGAGAGAAAGAACTGACCTGGCTTAGGTGCCCAACTCCAGGATTGGTTCATGGCTGTGAATCGTGAGTAGAAGGAGACAATTCCCTCTGGTCTAGAGTTAGAACCTCAGCTCCCTCAGAGGGAAATGGCTTAGGCCTCAGGCCTCTCCCCAGCATTGCCTACTAGCTAATTAAGAAAGCTTCTTGCTCTGCTTGCTGGCTTCTATAAATCCCTATTTTAGGCAGCTAATGCTGTCCATAGAATGTATGTGGAGCCTAGTTGCCTGAGGTTTGTGAATTTCACTAGGATATTTAAACATTAGGCAATGTAACACTTTTGATTCTCTTTTGAATCTCATGAGCACCTGTGAAAAAAGACACTATAGAGTTTCATGGGCACAAGGACTATGTAAGCACATTGTAACAGGATGGCCTGTCCCTTTAAGGACAAGGTGTCCTGGGGCCAGCTGGCCCATTTCACTTTTTCAGACCCAGCTGAGAGGGAGGTCAGAGTCAGGTGTTTTATATAAACAGCTGAGACCCTGCAGTTGAAGGGGATGGCTGCAGGTGGCTGGCTTATCACTTCTGTCCTTCCTTCCTCTTTTGACTATCCCTGCTGCAAAGGGAGGGAAGCAAAGTGAAAGGTCTATGGGACATGGCAGCTGGCATTAATTGTAAGTTTGTTATTTTATTAATCTTGTTTAAATTAATAAAATGGTGCCCTGAAAGCATCTGAGAATCTTTGGATGGGACAGTGAATCTTTCCTGGGAAGGTCAAGAGAATGTGGGCAGATGAATTGTTCTGGAAGTGAGAAGAAACCAGCATAGCAATTAGCTTGAAACCAGAGTGGGTCAGTATCGCTGTAATGTTCATGCATATGAAAACAAAAACAAAACAATCCCTGCAATTTATGTTGTTACTCTCAAGCATGTCTACAGAGAATAGTCTGGAGTATTTCTGGTATTACCATTAGAATTCTGGGATATACTGTATTGGTTGATGGGATTTTGTTTGATCTATACTGTGTAGTTTGCAGGTTTTAAATTATATTTAATGGGGATAAGAGCTGTTTAATCTTGCCAAATGCTCTTGGCCAACTGCTATAATCTTAACACAGGCCATATTCAGGGAAAATGCCTCGGTCTCAGATCGCAACCTTACTCCGGTAACACTTCCAAGGAAGTTAATGGGAATTTTGACTGGCAAAAGATGACAGGACTTGCACTGTGTGTTTTCACTTATTCAATAAACAAACAGTCCACTGATGTGTAAAGTGGAAAATATATTTTTAAATACTCCCCCAAAATTTAAACTCTTAATAGTATAGCACTGTTTAATTCAGGCTATGCATTACATTACACCTTTACTTAGAGTAAATTGTGACAAATACAGTTGCTATAATGTAAGAAAATATGTGCTATACAAAACATATCAGATGGCATAGAGCTGTTGAAGTCAATGGAGCTGTGCTGAATTACACCAGTTGAAGAGCTGGCCCTTATGTTGCATGCGTCCTGAAACCTACTCTAAGGCTCAATAGTAAGCCAGCCTACATGCCAATTTAGAGGAGCAAGCTGGCTTACTTTCCTGCATGGGCCACTTATATAACAAGTCATAATGCTGGAGTAAGAATAGCCACTGACAGGCAGCTATTTCCTTCTCCCCAGTCACAGTAGACCTTGGCTGCACCCTCACCAACATGCTGGCCAGTACAGCTGTGGCAAGGCTGGTAGGGGAAGTAGCCCACATCAGGAAATGTGCTTGTGCTACCATGCCCCTGCTCTCTTCCTTGTGCGGTATAATTACATACTGCCACTTCCTGAGAGCACAACCCTTGACATTTTCTGAAATATTTTCAGAGGCTTCGCACTCTAGGTCCTTTTTGACTTTCATTCCAGTTTGCTAGCTATCAGTCACATAAATTGTTCTGTAGTTTAAACTTATTTACCGACAATGCAAATATTTCCTGCCGGCATGGATACGGTGGAAGTACTATCATAAACCTATAATTTACATCGTTTAAGATTAAGAAACTGACCAAGTGCAGCAGGAGTAACAATGAGAATCTCTCGGAATTTTACAAACTGCTGCTTGCAGAATATAGCGGTTGGCAGAATGTTTGATTGCTGTTCATTTGATGCTAAATTTTTCTTTTGTCAGTAAAAATTAATGGCTTTTGGGGTCAGGATGCTCCATTTATTACATGCTAACATGTTGATCATGCAAGTTATAATTTGATTGCTGGAAAGAGATGTCTCTGGGAATCACAGCTGGGGTAGAAAACAAATATCTGGTTTAAAAAAATGGAATGCTGAGGGAAATAGCAAAAAAAAACCAAAACCCAAAAAACCCCATTTTGCATCAAATTCTGTCATGCAAACACATTAATTTGAATGGTTTGTTTTGAGTGTAAGAGAGCTAGCATTTGTCCCTTGAGGAATAATTTGGTGTGTTTTTTTTGTTCATGTATTAACTAACCTTTGTCTCTTTAGTTTGAAATGTATTGACTTTTAAACAATATGAAACATTCTAAAAAGCAAGGAAGCCAGTATATAACTTCTATTAATATTATATTTTGCAAAAGCAGCAGCTTATTAACTAATTATTCACAAATGATTTAGGAATTTTATACCAGTTGAAAATATGAGATTATCTTTCTGCAGGTAACTTTAATTGTTTCCTCATTCCCAAATTTGAGCCAGTGAGTGTATGTCTGCATTTTTTTCTTATGAATCGGGTGCCCTACATTCAACCTACTGCTGTTTAAAAGATCCATAACTCCTTGGAATATTATCTTATGAATTGAGCCCTAAAATAGCATGAATTCTCTGGAGTCATAATTACCTAGCAGAGTGCTGGGCAAAAGCTTCATAAAAAAGAAAGTGAGATGAAGAAGACGAATGCCCTGCAGATTTTCAGGGTCTGAACTACCAAAATCACATTGTTTTTTTCTCTCTCTAAAGTTTCTCTGTACTGTAGGTGCTCACAAAGTAGTAAGATGTTCTTAGTACACTACATTTACATTTTTTGAACTACAATTTATCTTGTTTTATCACAATATTTGTAAGAATTACTGTCCAAAATTGGAGACTTTATGTGTAAGTCAAATAAAATAATGTAAAGTTAATGTCAAGGCTTGGACTCCGTCAACAATAGCAATGGCTGGTGGGTCAGTATATATCAAAAAAGAAAAATAAACAACTGTTTTCCAACTGCATGAAATAGTATTTAACAATATTTTTAATGGTAAATGAAAGGAGATTGAGGCAACATTATCATGGCTTAGTCACGATTTTAAATTTTTTTAGTTATGACTTTGTTAAAAGAAGGATTTGAGGAATGGGTTTTCAAAAGCTATACAATAAAATGGTGAATACAATATAGACTATACAGTTGTATACATACAATGCATGGTATACATATGTATTCACATAAATATATTTTACACATGCAATTGTATATATACACAATACAATATATACAATTATATATGTATACAATATATTGTATACAACTCTACAATAAAATTGTGAAGTTATTCTGATTTGGCCACCCCTGATAAAGTTTGAGGGATAAATGTGAAATTCCTTTGAACTATGTGAAGGAAAGGAGAGCGCTTGCAAGGGTGGGGTGGGGGTGGAGAGAGGAAAAGCGAGCTCCTGCAAAGCCAGGGTAGGGGAAAAAGGGGAAGTGATCTCCTTCTGGGGATGGACAAAAACATGACAAACATGCCTCTCCAAATGGGTCAAATTTAAATGCTTCTGCATGCCTCTGCCTAGCTGTTTGCCCCTCTGATGTATTTATTGAGAACAATAATGTACTCTTTCAGACTTCATTTAAATAGGTGGAAGAAGCCAAGCTCTTTTAGTCTCATCTCATAGGCTCTCTATTCCCTGGATCATTCTAGTAGCCCTTCTCTGTACCTCTTCCAGTTGAACAGAAGAACATAAGAACAGCCAAACAGGATCAGACCAATGATCCATCTAGCCCGATATCCTGTCTTCTGACAGTGGCCAAGGACAGGTACCTCAGAGGGAATGAATAAAACAAGTACACCAAGGTCTTTCTCCTCTGTCATTTCCAAATGATGAGCCCCCATCATATGCAAAATATTTATGTATTTAAAAAAGTTCATTGTCGTGGAGAAAAGCCTGAAAATGTGAATCCTAAAGGCTCAAAAGCCAGAATACCACAAAAGAACACTCCCCCCCCCCCCTTTTTTTAAAGGAATATCATTGATTTTTAAGCCAAAACCATTAATTTGGGGGACCTGAATGTTGAATGCATGGCATGACAAAATGACTTCTAATCTCTGGAAATGCTTAATCCTGCTCTTCAACCATTGCAGATAAAATAGGCATCTAGGTGGAGAAAGCTGCCAAGATACTGAAAAATGAAATTGACACCCTTCCCTCTCTTTAAAATAATTGGTACCAAATGGTTAATATACTTTTTTCTTTTCTCCCCTTCCCCTGAAATGTTGCTATTCAGTCTTTGGAAAGTATCTTTGGAAAACATACCACCACTTTTTAATGTTTTTTTCTTTTAATTTTGTATAATGTCATAAATGGGAAACCTTCTAACAGATTATTAAATATCCTATTTTTACACTCATAGAACCCAATCAGGATCAGAGCCCATTTATATTAGGGACAGTACAAACACATAATAAAGAAGTTTTGCTTTCTGAATGGTACATGATACTTCAGTTCTAACCACCAGAAGAACACTGTTAGTTTAACTGACCAATAATATTGCAGGAATTACAATTAATCTATTTATAGATAATACCCATCATGCTTTGGACAATTTTTCAAGGTTACACTATTGTTCCAGTGCCAGATGTTAGTGTATGCCTGGCTATCTGGTGTCAGAATATTATAAACATGCACGTTTGCTGTGAATACTGTTTGAAAATCTCAGACATCTGAATAGTTTAAGTTACTGGTCAGTAGTAGTATATTGCTGTTTCCTTTCTAATAGAGCAGTGGTTCTCAACCTTTCTAATGCCGTGACCCCGCAATACAGTTCCTCATATTGCGGTGACCCCAAACCAAAAAATAATTTTGGTGGCTACTTCAAAACTGTAATTTTGCTACAGTTATGATTCGGAATGTAAATACCTGATATGCATTATGTATTCTCATTGTATAATGATTACACACAAAGCACCTTACACTTACACAGTATTGTGTGTATGGTGTGTGTACTGTTTTTACATTATTAACCTTTTTTACACCAGCAGGCTGTCTCGCAGGCTCTCTTGGCTCTCCGCCTCCTAGGCTTCTGTCCTCCAGCGCTTGCTGCGTCCGCCCACTGTTGACGTCAGCAAGCGCCGGACACACTTAATGCGCTGCTATGGACTGTGGAGCGTTCCCCCTGCTTCCCCCGCCCCTTAGGCCCCGGACGGATGATGCAATCACGTCTGCGCATGCGCGCAGGCATTCAGTTTGGAACACGCATCCATAACGGTGTGCGTTCCAGCTGAATAGCGCTGCTACAGATGGTAGCGCGACTTCTCAGTGGCTAAAGCCATCGGAAATATGTATTTTCCGATGGCTTTAGGCGACCCCTGTGTTTTGGTCGTTCGATCCCCGCCGGGGTCGCAACCCACAGGTTGAGAACCGCTGTAAAAATAGAGGGTGGTTGTCTTTTTGTGTGTTGTTTTTTTAAACAAAAAAAATCCAATACATTCAGTGTCTAACTAGAGAAATTTTAGTTAGAAACAACAAACAATAACATGAACTAAATCCAGAAGTTCACTTTTTCCTCATGACTCCAGGTACTATTAATAAACTTAGTGCTAAATTGCAAAGTAGTAGGCTTTAACAAGATTAGAAGATGTTAGGCTGCCAGAAACATTATCACTAGTGGTGCTTAAGGATAACAGTAGTGTGGTGCGATGGGATAAGAAGAGTATTTCAGATGATTGTGGACATCAAAGGATGCGGTTTCCTCAAAGTTGAAAGGACACGTTTTATCATTTATATTTCCCCTGCACTTCTTTCCATTAGCCAATCAATTTTCATCTTAAATTCCTTCTTTATTTACCCAAGGAACATAAACATTATAACACTTTAAGCAAAAATATTTCTTTAAGAGCTAAATAATACCACAGGGGCGATAGTTATCACCTTCATATACCAGTTTAAAAGGCTGAATAAGACATGATAAAAGCCAATCTCCCTGAATAGTGTATTAAGAATAGAGATTGAAAGGCAGCGTATGCCGCTCTTGTATACCTAAGCAGAGTGGCTAGGACCAAGGTTAAAGCACGGTAGTGTCTGGATGCAGCCTTTGGGAACAAGTTAACTTTACTTGCACGTTGAACCGCAGCATCAGGATTAAAATCTACATATTGCTTTTCTTATCCTATGTTGCCAGCATTGTACTATAACATCAGCAAGAAAGAGAGAGAAAATAGTATCTAGGCTGAGAGTACAATGGCACTCACTGCAGAACTTTTGGGTTAATAATGATCTTTTCAAATAAAATTGCAGCTAGGGAAATTAACTTTATTCTAAGGTTACCGTTCAAGAACGACTAAATTAAATGATGACAAAGTAGGAAGGACTTTTTTTTTCTCTCCTCTCTTTTTCCTTTTGTAAGGTGAAAAGCCCAGGACCAGAGGAGTTCCGTGCCCCTGATGATTATGAGGAGTGGGGCGGGGAGTTGCTCCTACTTACTACCCCTTGTGCACACCCCTGTGGCCAGGGGGGAAGGAGAGAGGGGGAGAAAAGCTATTTAAGCTAAAAGACAATGTTTGCACAATAAATGAGTATAAACTAGCCTGGAATAAATTTAGGCTGGAATTTAAAAGTTGTTTCTAATCATCATAGGAATAAGTTCTTCCAATAGGAAGTAATGGGAACAAACAACCTAGTTAGTTTTAAGATGGGGCTTGATAAAATTATGAATGGAATGATATTATGGGGCTTTCTATGATAGCAGAGGACTGGATTTGATGACCCAGGAGGTCCCTTCCAGTCCTCTGTTCCTATGACTCTGTACACTTCCCCTTTAATCTTTGGCTAAAGACTCCAGACTGTGATAATCTATCTTAGTTTATACAAAATCCTTCCTTTCATCACCATGTGAGTAAGAGTACCAAACACCTTCTTTGTTTGGCTCCCAGCTGAAACTATCTCACACTAACCCCCAACACTACTCTTAGGTGTGGTATCCAACCTCAAAGCAAAGGTCCAATTGTATGCCCAAATCTACCATGCAAAAGGAACCATTCACATAAATATAGAAGGCCAAGAGTCAGATGCCTCCATGTAAACATATCCTCTTCCACTGGAACCCAAGGAGAGCACTTTTCAGGTCTGGGAAGAAATGCAGGGGAAGGTGGCATTCAGTAGACAGGCAAAGAAAGGAGCAGTTTGGCTAAGGCCAATGGAACTAGCATTGTCCCTTCCACCAGCACTGCTGATATTCCCCAAGAAAGATACTCTTAGTGGGTATATTTGACATATAAAAGCCACCTAACAATTTAAGATGGATTCTAATTTCTTCTATGGAGATGCCAAAGTTTGGTATATCAGAGATGGGACATACCAAGATTAAAGTTATCGTGTGGCTTTTACTCTCTAATCGAGCAAAACAATTGCATGAAATAAAATTATGAACCTGAAACTCGCTCCTTTCAGTTAAGGGATGTTGCATTGTGTGTTTCCTGGATGACAATTCAAGACCATTTATTAAGGGGGTTGTCAATGCCAAACGCAGCCTACATTTAAAAGAAAATTAAAATCCCTGAGGAAAAAATTGTTACATTGTATTAAGCATCATTGTTCTCAAAGTTATGGAAAACCCTAGTTCTAAAATTTTGAGGTAGTGGTGAAAAAAGCTAATGTGGTCCTTAGATGAATCAGATGAGGTATTTCCAGTAGAGATAGAGAGGTGTCAGTACCGTTCTACAAGGTGCTGGTGAGACCTCATCTGGAATATTGTGTGCACTTCTGGTCTTCCATGTTTAAGAACGATGACTTCATATTGGAACAGGTGCAGAGAAGGGCTACTAGGATGATCCAAGGAATGAAAAACCTGCTTTATGAGAGGAATCTCAAAGAGCTTGGCTTGTTTAGCTTAACCAAAAGAAGGTTGAGGGGAGATATAATTGCCCTCCATAAATACATCAGAAGGATAAATACCAGGAAGGGAGAGGAATTATTGAAGTTCAGCACCAATGTGGACTCAAGAACTAATAGATATAAACTGGCCATCAGGAAGTTTAGACTTGAAATTAGGTGCAGGTTTCTAAGCATTAGAGGAGTGAAGTTCTGGAATAGCTTCACAAGGGCAGCAGTGGGTGGGGGGGAACCTAGCTGGCTTCAAAACTGAGCTTGATAAATGTATGGAGAGAATGGTATGATGAGACAGCCTAGTTTGGCAATTGACTGGCCTTTGACTACTGGCAGTAGATATGCCAATGGCCTGTGAAGGGATGTGAAATGGGGTGGGTTCTGAAATTGGGCATCTGGCTGGTCAATGTTGGCCACATACTCAGGGTTTAGCTGATCATAATATTTGGGGTCCGGAAGAAATTTTCCCCCAGGGCAGATTGGCAAAGGCTTTAGGGGTTTTTCACCTTCCTCTGTAGCATGGGACACGACCCATTTGCTGGTGGATTCTCTGTACCTTAAATCCTTTAAACCATTACTTGAGGACTTTAATAACTCATTCATAGGTCAGGCATCTTTTACAGGAGTGGATGGGTGAGGTTCTGTGGCCTGCGTTGTGCAGGAGGTTAGACTAGATGATCATATTGGTCCCTTCTGACCTTAGAGTGTGTGAGAACGAGGGATTTCAAAATTAAATTTGGCAATATCATTAATACAAATTCCTTTGGGATGGACAATACACAATAAAGACCTAGATTTAGCTGAAAGATGGTACTAACTATAATTACTAAACTGTAGAAGGAATTGTTAAGAAGGAAAATGAGCTAGTGTTCTCATTTAGTCCTTAGTGAATATCTTTTCACATATGGAATCCATCTTACAATTTTGTATATATAATTTCTATTAAGGGTAGGCCCAGAATGAGAATATTATAGTTTGAATTTGTTGGAAATGGTGTATTAAAAGAGCTGTATAAGGAAGATTGACTAAAAAGAGTTTTCTGCGGTGTTGCAGTAGTCAAATATATTCAAATCTGTTAAACAAAATATATATTTACATAGATAAACTTAAATGTAGCTGAAACTAGAGCTGGGTAAATAATTCATAACAGATTTCTCTTTTTTCCATTTGTGAGGCATTCATAATGAATTACTATATTATAAAATTATTAATTACTTTATTTGCTCATTTCTGAACCATAATTTTCACTGTGAATAATTTACAAACTGTTAATTGTATTTGATGTTCAGATTAGAGCTGGTTGGAGAAAATTTGACTCATTTTCTATCAGAGAATTCAGTTTTATCAAAATCCAAACAATTCCCAAAATTATGCAGATTTTGCAGAAATTCCTTAGCTGAGAAAAAAGGGGGGGTAAGTTCCAACAATGTCAAAATGTTGTTGTATTTTGATTTTTCTTTTGAAATTTTTTTTTAAAAGGAAATTTGTATTATAGTGTATTATAAATTTTCTTCTGTTTTAGTGTAGAATTTTGAATTTTTCAGGTTTTGATACTAATTGGGAAAAAAATTCTGAAATCTCAAAATCTTCCTTGAAATGGAATCTCTATCCTCTGCATTCTTGCTTACAGATTACTTAAATTAAAAAAAAAATAGTATTGTTGTTTTGGTCTCTACATAGAAAAATAAAATCATAAGATTAGGGTTGGAAGGGATCTCAAGAGGTCATCTAGTCCAACCCCCTGCTCAAAGCAGGACCAATCCTAACTAAATTATCCCAGACAGGGCTTTGGCAAGCCTTAAAAACCTCTAAGGATGGAGATGCTGCCTCCTCCCTAAGTAACCCATTCCGGTGCTTCAGTACCCTCCTAGTGAAAACGTTTTTCCTAATATCCAACATAGACCTCCTCCACTGAAACTTGAGAATATTGCTCCTAGTTCTCTATCTACTACCACTAAAACAGCCGAGATCTTCTCTTCTGTGGACTAAACAAGCCTACTTCCCTCAGCCTCTCCTCATAAGAAGAGTGTTTCATGTGCTCCAGCTCCCTAATAATTTGTGTTGCCCTCTGCTGGACTCTTTTTTTCAAATTGTCCACACCTTTTGTGTAGTGGGGGGGGGCCAGATCTGGACACAATACTCCAAATGAGGCCTCACCAGTGCCGAATAGAGGAGAATAATCACTTCCCTCCATCTGCTGTCAATGCTCCTACTAAAGAAACCCAATATGCAGTTAGCTTTCTTGGCAATAAGGAAACACACTGTTGACTCATATCTAGCTTCTTGTCTACTGTAATTCCCAGGGCCTTTTCTGCAGAACTGCTGCCTAGTTGGTCCCTAGTGTATAGCAGTGCATAAGATTCTTCCATCCTAAGTGCAGGACTCTGCACTTGTCCTTGTTGAAGCTCATCAGATTTCTTTTGGCTCAATCCTCTAATTTGTCTGTCATTCTATATGCTATCCCAGCCCTCCAGTATATCTACCACTCCCCCCCAGCTTACTGACAGCTGTAAACTTGCTGAGGGTGTAATCCACCTCAACCTCCAGATCAAGATGTTGAAGAAAACCGACCCAGCACCAACCCCTGGGGCACTCCACTTGTTACCGACTGCCACTATACCTCATGCTGTTGATCAATACCCGTTGAGCCTGATGATCTAGCCAGCTTTCTATCCATCTTACAATCCATTCATCCAACCCATACTCCTTTAGCTTACTTGTGCTTACCCTCATAGTGCAGGATTTGAACTGACCTATGCAACTGATCTGTTGAGCACTACCCTGTCCTACTTTAGGGCTCATTTTTCTAAACGAGTGCTTCTGTGCTTTCTATCATTCTGCTCCCTGGGCATCATAGGAGCTCCGCTTCAACACCTGAAAAGCCAGTTCATTGTCCTTCTTCACATCCCTCCTTATACTTCTTCTCTTCCATGATGCTTACAAAAAGCTCAACAATGCTGGTGTGCTGAAACCATTGCTTAACTTGCTGACCAGTATTGTCTCATTGTTACCTTGTGCTCCCCTTCATCTGTTAGTTATAGCCATCTGTTGTCTCTTGTATGCTTGGATTGTAAACTCTTCAGGACAGGGGCCATCTTTTTTTATATATATTTGTTCAGTGCCTAGCACAGTGGGACCCTGATCCATGGCTGGGGCCACATAAATGTAAATAAATAATAATCTACTTTAAAGTTTAATTATAAATCACAGTTTCCTTTGCTCCTGGATCAATTTTAAGTTAAACAACAGTATTGTAATTGTTGAGATTAACAGTCCAAGCCTGTCGATTAATGCAAGCTTTGGACACAGATACCAGAACATAGGCATCACCCACCATTGCTTGGGCAGACATGTACCCAATGTGCTTTATTATTTGGTCTCTTGAGCATACTTCCACTAGCTGGACAGACTCCTATACCCTATGATCTCCCTTGCCACATTTATAACCAGGGAATTCAATGATATTGACTTCCATAGAGCTATGACATTTTACACCAGTCAAATGGCTGTTCATTATGTTTGCACCACATCCATCTGTGTATTGGAGTCCTATGAGGAATGCAAGACCTATCAAATTTCTTAAAGGATTATGACAGTTATTCTTCTTTTCTCCCTTATATGAAACATAAATACTTTCAGCCTCACTTTAATTGCACAAAATTTATGACCTGAGCTGTATTTCACTGCCGTCTCTTTAAACCTGTTTGGAATCTGATGACTCATTCCTTCCATTCAAGACATCCCACAGGCTTTCCAAACTGAAATCTTATGGAGGGTTTGGCATCCATTCCTCTTCTACTTATGCTGGTTCAAAGTGCGTCAGCTATGAGAGTGCATCATGTGACAGTGGTGGAGACTCATAGAAAGTTACTTTCTGTGAACACCGAATGAAGAGTTTCATTAGATAGGGATAAACGGTATTGTCTCTAATGCTAATTTTTGAGCTTCTCTTTCTTTGCTTCATTGTAGAATTTCACCTAGTATCATCCCAGACCCCTACTGTGTATGCTATGTTTGTAAAGAAATAAGAACAAAACATTCATAATATCCACTCTACATGCATTCTGGGAATTTTAATGCAAACCTGAAAGTATTGTTTGACTAGCTGAAAAATTGTGTATGACTTAATCTACTACAGTGATGAAGTGCATTATAACCCTAAATATTACAATAGCATACAATATTTCCTATAAATAAGAAGAAAGAATATGATTGTGTTATCTGATGGCTAGAGGAAAAATCATTCATGTCACCTCCTTATGATATTTAAATATTTTACATTCCACAAATGATATTAACCTATCATTATTTAGTACTGCATTTTTTCCCTGCAATGGGGTTGATGCACTCACACCTTCCATAGCTCCATTAAGTGCTTCATGTAAGTGTAACATAATGAGCAATTGCTAGAGCAATGCCATTTTTCTTAAGGCTCAAGGCCATGTATTGTCAGAATATATCAGTAATTCACAAGTTCTGTATCTAGTTATGGAGGAATGGCACTAAAGTCAAATGCTACAGATCTTACTATGTTGTTCTTCACCTTCATTTGTTTAACATAGTTCCTGCATCAAAATGAGCTGTATTTTAAATCTTACAGTTTTTTAAAGGATCACTCTTTCCTGCACAGATACAATGATATTTTTCTCATAAATAATATTCATTGATTTTATTTTAAATACTATATGATTTTCACAGGTTTTCAATGATAAAAGAAAAGATGGATATCTTTTTTCCTTGTTTCATCTTAATAAATGTCCATTTTAAATGACTTTCAGCAACAAATCCTGCTTAGAATGATTATTTCAATGAAAAAAATAAAGCCCAAATTAAAAAAATATTTTGCTCTATATTGTATAGAGAAAAGTCCCTATAAGTTATGTAATGGTTAGCTTTGTACTGTAATTTTTTCAAAGATAATTTAGACTCATCTAACACTGCTGAATCACCCTTTTCTGTACAACCAAGAAAGCAGATTCATGAAGCCTTAGGCTATGTTTTATACATTCACTCATTCTTACTATGTCACTGAAAATAATGGGGGTCGTCATAAATCACCCAGGACTGAAAATGTCGGTGCATGACACTCGCCAGGTTAAACAATTCCATTTTTAATTAATTGAAAGAATGAGGTGAATTTTTGGAAAAAAACAATAATGTTCTGACCTTAGCACTGGTTTCCTTTTTACAGTCAATGCGAGTCATGCTGACTTGACTTTGAATTATTAGCTTCATGACCCTTTATGATAGGAAGAGCAATTTGGATACTTGTGTCATCAAGAAATCTTTGCAGGCATTGTCTCAAAGAAACTTTGTAAAGGAAACCATAAGAGGCCACCAGAATTTTAATTTTCACACTGCATGCCTCAAAATGCATTAAATTGTCTTCAGCATGTTTTGAATCACTCTGCACATATATTTTTATTTTTTGTAAAAAAGGACAATTAGATCCCTATTTTAATATTAATTAAATACTTTTTTAATGTGGCTAAAATAATATCTACCATCATGTGCACAATAAGAGGAGTACACATTCACAGAATATTTAACAGTGGGTTGTGAGACATGCCTAAATTATTGGCTACCTTAACATGAAACGGGTTATGAACAGGAGTTATGACATTTACATAAGGAAAAAACGAAGGCCATCTGGAGATGGATAATCAAGAGCCAGAAATTCAATTAGGGAGGTGAGTGTGACAAATCTTGTCCACATAATTTAAAGGATTATATTCTGAATTGTATTAATTTAACGGTTCTCAGACTTTTTTCAAGCTGTGAACCATTTTAAGTCAGAGAACTCTTTAGAAATCTTACTGCAACCACCTAATCTCAGTCTCACACTTTTCCTGAGATCATTGTGGCCTCAATTCAGCAAGGCACATATGTATTTGCATGTCCCATTTACCTCAGTGGGACTACTCATCTTTATGTTCAAAGCCCACTGAAGTCAATGGGAGTCTTTCTATTGACTACAGTAGGCTTTGGATCAGTCCTATAATGCTTGATTACATGAAAATATAATAATCTTTTACAGCAGAATTAAAAAGTTAAGTTGAAAATAAACTTACTATAAAATGATAGGTAGGGCTATTTTTTATTTGTGTGATTTGTTTTGTCATTTCGGGTGTAGGATTTATTAGAGCTGAATCTCCCCCTCAGTGCTTAAACTCCTTATGCTCCTCTAATGCCTCAAGATGTCTTTGCAGTTTGTTTCTGTCAGTGCTGCTCCCACCAATTTGGGTGTCATCCAAAACTTTGAAAAAAATAAAGCCCATATTCTGATACCTATAGCCATGCTGAGTAGCCTCATTTCATGGAATCTGGATTAAGATGGTATTTGGTATAAATAACTATCAAAACATGACCCTTAGTAATTGCAATATCTCATTAAGACTCCAATCTTTTGTACAAGGATCAATGTTGAACTCTCTTCAAGAATTATACACCCTTTCAATAATAAGAATTGCAGTTAATATTTAAAGTGGAATCATATGTAGACTTGTATATCACCTTAACTTCCTATGGTTTATATTACAGCTTAGTAACAAGATACTCCTGCAATCTGTTGACTTTGTTAATTGCTTCTGTGAAATGTATACTGCTTTTTTTTAATAGCTCATATTGCTCCAAAGTCCCTTCAAAGTAGTTCTATTCTTGTTCTGTTCAATTCATTCTGAATTTGTGTTTATACATTTTGAGCTCAGTGTGTATCTAACACTGATTAGAATGGATGGGCATGTATGCTTAAACTGTTCTGAATTATGTAATTGACTTTATCATTCCACATCTAAACATAAAATTAGAACACTAAATGTTGCCCAGAAACTTATTCTGTTCTTTAAAATAAATTTTAAAATTTTCTTCTTAAAGCACAAACATTACCATACAGATCTCACTTCCTATCATAATAAATCACCAATTACCTATGATACATCTATTTATAAATACATATAGTACCATGTAATATTTAATTAACCACTGAAAGGACAATTTCCATTGAGCAGCAATGAACTGTTCAACTTTAGGTGTTTTGTTTAATACAGTGGTTCTCAACCTTTCTAATGCCGTGACCCCGCAATACAGTTCCTCATATTGCGGTGACCCCAAACCAAAAAATAATTTTGGTGGCTACTTCAAAACTGTAATTTTGCTACAGTTATGATTCGGACATAAGACTACATCTTATAGTGGTCTCTTATAGTATAAGACCGATGTAGTTCACACTGTGTAAATGTATGGTGCTTTGTGTAAGTGTAAGCTGCTTTGTGTACTGTATAATGATTACACACAAAGCACCTTACACTTACACAGTATTGTATGTATGGTGTGTGGACTGTGGAGCGTTCCCCCCGCTTCCCCCGCCCCTTAGGCCCCGGACGGATGATGCAATCACGTCTGCGCATGCGCGCAGGCATTCAGTTTGGAACGCGCATCCATAACGGTGTGCGTTCCAGCTGAATAGCGCTGCTACAGATGGTAGCGCGACTTCTCAGCGGCTAAAGCCATCGGAAATATGTATTTTCCGATGGCTTTAGGCGACCCCTGTGTTTTGGTCGTTCGATCCCCGCCGGGGTCGCGACCCACAGGTTGAGAACCGCTGGTTTAATACAATATAGAAATTGACTTTTCAGGTTTATTTCACTTTGTGTGTCTGAATGGGCGTATTCACTTTGTAAGAGAGAGAATTGCTGAAACGGAAAACAATCTTTGATGAAATCTCTGTATCACTGTGAAGAATCCATGAGCAGTCTACATTACTGGTTGAGTTGAACTAAATTATGTCGTTCATGGGAGTGGAAAAAAACCACCACCTTGAGTGATGAAAATTACAGCAACCTAAGCTCTGTTTGCACTAGCACTAAGTTGGCGGGAGAGCATCTCCTGCCGACATTCCCTCTGCCTCTTGCAGAAGTGGAATAATTACGCCAATAGAAGACCGCTGTCCCATTGGCATAGAGCATTTTCACCAGACGTGCTACAGCAGCACAGCTGCGTTGGTGCATCTGCACTGACGTAGCACTTCTACTGTAGGCCTGCCCTATGTCATTGCATAAGTACTATACCTTCTACTCTCTTCTTTCTCCTTTTAACTGACCATGTGCAAAGATGATAGACTTCTTCTGGGTAGAAGTTTCTCCCTGTCCTTTAATAGCTTATTTACCATAGTTTGTTTATTTTAGACTAAAGCTGAGACTCCAGGCTACATGCACAAAGAAACTTTTTGTCATGGTGATGCGGAGATACATTTTTGGTGCCTAGAAAATCACTAAGATTCATAAAGCCTGAGTTCAGCTCATAAGCTCCCAATAAATGAATGGGGAGCCTCACCTCACAATGGGTTCATAAAAGCCAGTGTGCTAGGCAGCTCCCTACATAAGATAGCCAATGGGAGATACTAAACTGAGTGGGGTACTAAGTTCCATCCTTCTCTTGGAAATAGGTACCTAAATCTGGGCTGTAGGGAGGTGCTTTCCTGTGCTTTAAAGTCTCCACTGCAAACCCTTTCTTGGTTTTAGATCACTACATCCTTTTTGCAAAAAGCCTGGGGGGGTGGAAAAGGACATCTTTCATAAATTTTAGCTTAGTAGATAGTATTCTCACCTGGGATATGGTAGACCACCACTTCAAGTCTTTCCTCAGGATGAGGGGGAGAAGAAATTTGAATAGGAATTTGATACATCCTAGATGAATACCCTAAACACAATACTATGGAATATTCTGACGTGGGGCTCCATCAGAATCTTCTGTAAAGCTGTTCATCTGTAAATAAATCATTTAAAAATAACTAGAGGAGGGAGAGTGGATCCTTGGTCTTCCACCTCCCAGGTGTATGCCCTAACCATCCACATACAAAGTCATTTTCGTGCTTGCCTTCTCTTTTCCCACCCCTCCAGTGCGGATGAAGCTGTTCTATTATGGCTAAATAATAAAAGAAACATTAATCCGGAGAGAGAGAAATAAAATATAATGACTCTATAATCTGCTGCTTAGAACACTTGTGGGAGACCCGGGATCCATTCTTGCTGTTCCAGTGAATTATTCAGCTTCAACAGGACAGATGGAGGGACCCCTACCCCATGAGAATATCCCATAGCTAAGTGGTTAGGGCATTCACATAAAAGGTAGAAGAGCCATATTGTTATCCCTTTTCCCTCTTTAGACAGAAAGGGAACTTGACCTGGGGATCTACCACATCTTAGATGAGTACCCTAAACCCTGGGCTAAAAATTTTGAGTGAGGGCCTCCTCTTCCTTTCACTCCCTCCCTCTGGTATATTGTGTAAGCTTCTTTATAAGGATTGATTTGGTAGGATAGATCTGAGAATGTTAACCAGATCAGGCTCTGCAAGTGACTTAGGTGGAGGAATAGCTATCTTGCCATGGTTTGTGCATTGTTTACAGGCTTAGGTGTCTGTATGCCTGACATGGAGCTGCAGTGCACATGCTCAGAGAAAGAAACCTAGGCATGTAGGGAACTTTTACTGAAAAAATTTAGTTATTGAATATGTTTAGACACAAACAATGTTCATGAGCAGCTAACTGGGGACTTTATAAATCCTAGTGGAGCCTGATTCTGGGATTTAGGTGCCTAAAGTGGCAGCTAGGTCATGAAATCCTTTTGTGAATGCCATGTGTCTCTGAAAAGGAGAACTTTTTTTTTTGGCAACATAAGTGGACTGGAAGGGACCTCACAAGGTCATTTAGTCCAGTCCCCTGCACTTATAGCAGGACCAAGTATTATCTAGATCATCCCTGGCAGGTATTTGTCTAACCTACTCTTAAAAATCTCCAAAGATGGAGATACCACAACTTCCCTAGACAACTTATTCCAGTGCTTAACAACCCTGACAGCTAGAAAGTTTTTCCTAATGTCTGATCTAAACTGCCCTTGCTGCAGTTTAAGCCCATTGCTTCTTGTCCTATCCTCAGATGCTAAGGTCAACAATTTTTTTCATTCCTCCTTGTAAGAACCTTTTATGTACTTGAGAACTGTTGTCATGTCACTCTTCCCACCCAGTCTTCTCTTCTCTAGACTAAACAAACCCAATTTTTTCCATCTTCCCTCATAGGTCACATTTTCTAGACCTTGAATCATTTTTGTTACTCTTCTCTGGATCTTCTTCAATTTGTACACATCTTTGCTGAAATGTAGAGCCCAGAACTGGACACACTACTAGTTCTAATACTAATCATCGTGAAGTAGAGCGGAAGAACTATTTCTCATGTCTTGCCTACAACAGTCCTGCTAATACATCCCAGAATGATGTCTGCTTTTTTTTTTTTTTTTTGCAACAGTGTTACACTGTTGACTTATATTTAGCTTCTTATCCACTATGACCACCAGATACCTTTCTGCAGTACTTCTTCCTAGGCTGTACTTTCCCATTTTGTGTGTCTGCAACTGATCTTCCTTCCTAAGTGGAGTACTTTGTATTTGTCCTTTTTGAATTTCATTCTATTTACTTCAGACCACTTCTCAAGTTTGTCCACATCATTTTGAATTTTGATCCTATCTTCCAAAGCACTTGCAACCCCTCCCAACTTGGTATCATCCACAAACTTTGTAAGTGTACTCTCTATACCATTATCTAAATCATTGATGAAGATAGTGAACAGAACCAGACCCAGGACTGTTGGGATTTGTAGCATATAGTTTAGTTTTTTATAAGCATTTAGGCCTGTGTATCTACCTGAGATGGTATTCTGGGTCTACTTTTTGGCCTGCTTGCCTATCTAAAAGCTAAGGTCCTCAAGATACACTGTCTTTGTTCTTTATTTACATGTGTGTTACTTTTGCCTACCCACAGCTAGATAGATTTTCTTTATTACTGGGAGATGAGATAAGGGATGTAGTTAAAATGTTTTGAGGTGTAGTGGGGGTTTTGATATACGAACATGCAAATGAAAGAAAGCTCTAACTCCTCTTCAAGACAGACACAACAGATTTAAAACTGGCATAGGAAAGTATTTCTTCACACAACCCACAGTCACCCTGCGGAATTCTTTGCCAGAGGATGTTGTGAAGGCTAAGACTATAACAAGATTCAGAAAGGAACTGGATAAATTCATGAAGGATGGATCCATCGACGGCTATTAGCCAAGATTGGCAGGGATGCAAAAACCTACTCTGAAGTGTCCTTAGCCTTAGTTTTCCAGAAATTGGGAATGGGTGACAGGGTGAATCACTTGACGATTACCTGTTCTGTTCATTCACGCTGAAGAGTCTGGTATTGGCCACTGGAAGACAGGATACTGGACTAGATGGACTATTGGTCTGAGCCAGTATGGCTGTTCTTATAGTCTTAATCCCCAGTTGATGTACCATTACCAGCTGACAAATGTTGGAGCAGAACCTGCTCCTAATATGCAACCACGCACACGGCTGAGCCAAGGTAGAGAATTGGAGAGCATGACCAATTCTCTGACAGCCCCATTCTGTCACACTCTCTGGAAAATGGACTCAGCAGAGAATCTGGTTTTAAGTGTGCGGGAAAAATTGCTATTCCTCAACTCCTCTTCTCCCCTACCCTAGCATTGGATAGCCACTTATTATGCCCCATGTCAAATGGAGCTTACATAGCTATGTTTCATAGTGGCTGCAGAGATGAAGGAAGGAGCTGTGCAAAGAGGAGAAGATGTACTTTGTAGCACACTTTCCTCTCTGAGATCACCCACATACTTTCCATGATTTTTCTGTTTTGTGGTTTCTATCACCACCATGCAGCAGAGGGGACAACAGGGTCTTTATTTTAGAATTCTGAGATTAGACATTTACCAAGACAATAATGAAGAGATGCCTTCCTGAGTTGGTTATATTTTCCCTTCTGCACACTTATCCTCCAAGTTGGCAGGAACTTTCATAAAATAAGGACATTGCCATCTTGATTAAGGAAACTTGGAGCCCTTAAAACATTTTTATAAAATAAAAAATGAACTCTCTAAACTGATAAGAAGGTTAGACATGTGTACAGAAGGAAGAAAATTTACCAACTTGATTGAAACAATGGCTTTTTTCATTTTTTTTCCATCTGCTGTGGTTGATTAGAACCCTTCCACCAAAACATATTAGTATTAACTGAGGAATTTCATTTACTTTGAACTTCATGAGACTCATAGTGTGATAAAGATTTGTTTTCCTGTAATTTAATGCTCCTATTTTTTAAATATTTCCATATTTCTCCATCTTGGATGCTGAAAAATTGGACAATTTGCAAGCTGAAGGTAATGCATGTATCCAACATTTACATTTTTCCTTATTTGCATATTCCATCAAAATACTACACTAAGAATATTAAGCTTGCACAGCTAGCTATTCAGAAAACTGGAAAGGACAAAATTTTGGTTATATACATACATCTTTAGTCTTTAAATCTGTTATTACTCAAGTAAAATCAAATTTAATATCATTTTCACAATCTTATAATGTGTGTGGCATCTTCTACCAAATATAACCGATCTGTAAAAACAATAATGTCCAATTAGAAGGATACTCCTCGTAAATTTTTAAAATTCTCCTATGACTTTCGGTAGAGCTGTGCAGAGAAAGGTAATTCCATTTTGTAGAGAATTTTGAAATTTGGTCTTGTTCAAATTTGGAACGAAAACAATTTTGTTTTAAAACATCCACACAAAAAAAGGAGCCCTGGCTGGCAAGGATGCTTTAGAGCTGTGGTTGCTGACTCCATTGCTGTCTACAGGGTGGGCTGCACTGGAGCTGAAGAACACCGAAGTCTTACCTAGTGGGCTCCTGTAGACCTTGGAAGCCCAAACTACTGAGGATGGGGGGGAGTTGGCAGGAAGTCAACAGTAACTTCATGAAAATGTCCTCAAAATCTCACCACTTCCACAAAATGTTTTGATTTCAATAGATTAGAAAATTCTGAGAAACACTTTTTTTTTTTTTTTTTTTTTGTGCTCTTTATGATCAGCTCTAATTTTGTGTACATAAGAACCTAAGAATGGCCATAGTGGATTAGACCAATAGTCCAGCTAGCCTAGTTTCCTGTCTTCTGAAATGGCCAATGTCATGTGCTTCAGAGGGAAAGAATAAGGATTGTCAATTAATTGTAGTTAACATTTGCAATTAATTGAAACCAGTTTAACATGTTAATTTTTTAATGCCGTTAGTTGCATACCTTGGGACAGAGAAAGAGGCATCGGCTGTGGCGGGACCTGACAGTGTCTGGTCAGGTGCAGTAACCCAGTATGTTTCTGGAAGATGGGAAGAGAAGAGGAAGTGGCTCCCATCTGGCTTGGGTGGAAAACTAGGCATCCGAACCCCGCTGCCCTGTGCTGTACCCCAGTGCCCCCAGCTGGCTCCTTGCTTCAGGGACAGAACACCCTCCCCCACACACCCATGCCAGGCTGCAATGTCTCTGGTTGACCCCTCACTCCAGGGACTGACCCCCATCCCCATACCTGCCCTGGGCTGTACCTCATTGCCCTTGGCTGGTCCCTTGTTATGAGACTGGTACAGTTCTGCACCATGCCCCATTGCCGCTGGCTGGCCATTTGCTCCAGGGACCGCCACCTCCCACATTGTACCCCATTGCCCTGGCTGGTAGCTCACTTCTGGGACCAAGCACCTCCACCCATCCATACTGTGCCCCATTTCTTCTGGCCAGTCCCTCGCTCTGGGGGGTACCCCATAGAAAACAAGGCTGGTGAACTCAGCCTCCTTGCATCAGCATCTCCTTCCCTGCCATATGCTGAGTCTCTGAGGTAAAATCCTTCCTTCCTTGCAAATAAGAGGTAGCTCAACTGAAGGGAGCCCACTCAGCTTGGAAAAAGGAGGTGAGCCTGGTGAACCCAGTACCAGAAACTAACCTTTCAGACATGGGCATAGATACAGGTGAGCCTAGGTGGGCCAGAGACCACCCACTTTGAAAGCAGGTCCACCCAAGTTCTGCTTAAACTACCTGTGCAACTGGAGCTTTCTTGGCCAGTGGCTCCCTGAACTTCCTGCTTCCTATCATGTGATCAGCAGTAAGAAGTTTGGGTTTTTTTGGCTGGCCCACCCTAGTCAGCCGGAGGCCCTGCAAGAATATCAATTTTGGCTCTGCCCCTGCTTCCAGATGCTGCAGCAAGACACCTCCCTCACCCTCCTCCTGCATAAGTCATTGCAATATTTAAATAAATGGTATTCTATTATTGTTAAACAGAACAATTTAAAACTGAGATTACTTGCAATTATTATTATTTTTTTTTACACACTTGACAGCCCTAGAAAGAATAGAACAGGAAACTGAGTGATCCATCCACTCCCACCTTCTGTCAGTCAGAGGCTAGGGATACCCAGAGCATGAGGTTGCATCCCTGACTATCTTGGCTAATAGTCATTGATGACCTATTCTCCAGGAACTTATCTAGTTCTTTTTATTAGTTCCATTATAGTTTTGGCCTTCACGACATCCCCTGACAATGAGTTCCACAGGTTGACTGTGTTGTGTGAAGAAATTTTTCCTTTTGTTTGTTTTAAATCTACTACATATTCATTTCATTGGGTGATCACTGGTTCTGGTGTTATCTGAAAGGATATATACTCTTCCTTATTCACTTTTTCCACATCAGTCATGATTTTATAGATCTGTCATACCCTCTTACAAGATGAAAAGTCTTAGTTTTTTTTAATCTCTTCTCTTATGGAAGCTTTTCTATACCATTAATCATTTTTGTTACCCTTCTCTATACCTTTTCCAATTCTAATATCTTTTTGTTCAGATGGGATGACCAGAACTTCACACAGTATTCATAGAAGATTAGGGTTGGGAGGGAGCTCAGGAGGTGAACTAGTCCAATCCCCTGCTCAAAGCAGGACCAACCTCACTAAATAACTATCCTGTATTCAAATTGTGAGTGTACCAGTGGATTTATATATTGGCATTATGATATTTTCTGTATTATTATCTATCTCGTGCCTAATGGTTCCTAATATTTTATTAGTTTTTTTGACTGCTACTGCACATTGAGTGGATGTTTTCAAACAACTATCCACAGTGACTCCAATCTCTTTCTTGAGTGGTAACAATTAACTTAGATCCCATCATTTTGTATGTATAGTTCGGATTATGTTTTCCAAACTGCATTACTTTGCACTTCTCAGAATTGAATTTCATCTGTCATTTTGTTGCCCAGTCACCCAGTTTTGTGATATCCCATTGTAACTCTTCAGTCTATCTTAACTATCTTTAGTAATTTTGTATAATCTGCAAATTCTGCCAACTCACTATTTACCCCTTTTTCCAGATAATTTCTGAATGTTAAACAGCACTGGTTCTAGTACAGATTCCTGGGGGACACCACTATTTACCCGTCTCCATTCTAAAAACTGGCCATTTATTCCTACCCTTTGTTTTCTGTCTTTTAACCAGTTACTAATCCATGACAAGACCTTCCCTCTTATCCCAATTATCTGTACTTCCAATTATCTGTATCCAATTTGAAATATCATAGAAAGTGGTGTTTTTTGTTTTTGTTTTTTCCAGAGAGTGAGTGCTTGAACTTTCTGAAAAGTAGACCCTTTTAAGATGGCTCAAGATGGGTATCCTAAAATTGAGGCATCCAAAATCATTGATACCTTTTGAAAATGTAGGCGATAACCAATGTTAATGTATCTGTTTTATCTGTTGTGTCTATTTAATTGAAGCAGTCCAGTTGTAATAACCACTCATCACTCTGTATTTGTTCTCTATTGTGCTATGCTTTATTGTCACATCTCTCTTGCCCTTTCAGATTGCAAACTCTTTGCAGGAATTCTGTTCTTTGCTTGGCACACTTTATCTGTGTCATTTAAACTTAAGTCACTGTATAAATACCTATCCTGTTCTATGATGAGAAGTAATCAATAAATCATGTGCCACTTGTGGTTAATTTGAATGTCAGGTCATATTTCTACATATTACAGAGATCTTGGGTGTGTTGGTTTTTTGTTTTTTTTTTTGTTCCCCCACCCCCTATACCTCTCCACCACTTCAGTGCTGATTTAAGAGGAGTTATTCTTGGCTCATAACAACTGCATTAAATCAAATTCCATCTGTCTCCACCAGAAGGAGGAAATGGAAATAGAGAATCAACACAAAACTTCACTTACTAAAAACCTATCCCGCCCATAGTTTTGCAACTCTTTAAATTCCTTCCTTATCAATTCTCCCCTGCTGCCATATTTTCTAGTTTGGGAGAGTCTGGGTGATGGTGATCATATCTATACTCCAAGCTAAACATTTTCAGTTTCATTGGTGGTGCTTCTTATTGACTGTGTGATGGAGTGAAAGCAAGTTGTGCACATTAACCTGATACGGAAAGAGAAATTCCAGTTCTGATATATTTTCATGGCTGAAAATAGTTCATGTAGGGAAGACAAAAGAAATTACAATCCACAAGGATTAACGGCATTTTCTAGTATTTATAATGTTTTGCTCTTTAAAACCACGTGTTATTACCTTTTTTCTCAGTTTTGGAGGTTTCTGAAATCCCTTATCAATTTTTCCCCTTCTCTAGCCCACCTGGCATGTACACTAGTGCTTTGTGGACACACAGAATTATTTTAACTTTAATTTTTCATCAAAAATGAAAGGAAAAAATAAGTAAGCAGGAGGTAACAGTCCCAATTTAGCTTTTCTGGTTGGAAGGGGAGGGAACCAACACTGAAGGGGCATCTGTAAAGTTACTGAGAATGTGATATCAGCTAGGAAGCTTTTCAATGTAGCTTAGCTTTTGAAATGTGAGCAATCATCAGTTCCTCAGAGGCAGCAGAGTTCTATTTAGTTTTGTTTGGCCCAGTTGACACAGCAAAATCAGAAACAGTTTAACAGAAATTATACTCTGAAGATCAACCTGCTGCTCTTGTTGCAAACCCCAGAGGACAGTCTTTAAACATCATTAAAATAGTGGGGGAGGGGGGGAAGGGGCAGAAAAGATTTTAACTCTTTATTCCACTATGGTTTTTTTCCAACCATTTCATTCACATGATCTGACACCTATCACAGGCCTGATTTAGCAAGTTACACTCACAGCCAGTACTACTTACTCGAGTAGTCCTTTCCCACTTCTCTTATAGACAACAGTATCTTCTGTCTCAATACAAGAAACCTTGTCCTCTCGCTTTCTGTTTTGCCGTCTGCTAACAGCACCCACTTTCATAACTCTGCCTGTGCCTTTGTAAAACCTGCTATAAGGCCCGATTCTCTGTTCCCTTGTATCTTTCTGTGTAGTTATGTACGCTGGAATGAAGTTGGCACAGAGAATGTAAAATACTATCACTTTGATTTGACAACCACTTTGCACCTGTATAAATGACTCTACAAGGTCCAGGGCAATGGAGAATGAGGACTATATTTTCTAGAGTCTTGCAAAATGATTGATATGTCTATTCCTCTGCGTACTTTATTCAAGAGCCTGCATTCTTACAAACAAGCCATTAATTTTGATCCCCATCACACACATTTTTATTCTGGTGTTGACCTTTGAGTGACTCTAGAATGTTAACTCTCAGCTCCTGCTGATCTCATTAACCCTTGGCATGCCATACAATTAGTTATCAAAAGATTAAATAAAATAAAGCCACACCATGGTGTACCAAGTGTGAGGGAACAGAAACACCAGGAATACAGTTGCAGGGAGAATCAGTCAACATTTTATGACAACCACATATCCAAAAGCCTCATGCACCAATGAAAGAGCATATCTTAAACATAATCAAACTGCTGTATGTCACTTATGTATTAGGCTTAGTGTCATTTCCATTTTTTCAGATGTTTAAAAGTGTTATCAAATTTACCACACCCACTTATTACATTTTCATTTGATTTTTTTCAAAGCTTTCTCTTTGTTAACCTTCTTGAAATCCCTGGGGCACTTAGGAGGACAGTTGGACTTGGAGGCTTAGAGAAATGGAGGCTGCGCTGCCTGTTATCCCTCTTCTCTGCCATGCAGTGGTGACCATTCACATTGCATGTCACAAATAGCAGCTCAGCACAGCACAGCCAAAGTCTCTGGCAGTGCCAGCAGCGCTCCGCGGGGAAGAAGATCCCCCCAGGCACACTGTGAAGCGCTGGCTGGGGTCACCTTTGATGGCATGGGTAGGGTATTGCACGGGTAAGGACAGGGTGGGTATCACAGCTCCCAGCCCTGTCCCTCCCGTCCCAGCTTTTCAGGGCTGGCGGCGGCTTTTCATTCTCAGCCCCAGCCCCCTGCAGCAGGAGACTTGGGGGCAGTGCCAGCCCCTACCCAAGAAGTTTCCAACCAGCCCTTATCCCACGACCCTCAGCCCCAGGAGTCCCCCGACTCCCACTCTCCCTTACCACATTGCAATGTTGAGAGAATCCTACACCTGCAGCTGTGTCATTAATCACCCAGCCAGGTAGGTCCGGGAACTTGGAAGCCCTGACTGAGGTCCCCTATGTGCAGCTCTGGAGGGGAGGTCACAGCCCCCAGTCATGCCCTCACTGGCTCCTTCAGGGTGGGAAGCAGCTTTTCAGCCTCAGCAGCTGCAGTGGGAGGCCTGGGGGCAGCCCCCACTTGAGCAGGTTCCAGGGAATCCAGGCCAGCACTTAGCTGTGTCTGGCCCCAGGAGTCCCTTCTCCCCTCCCTCCCACCTCCCTTACTGACCACATTGCTGAGAGAATCCCCCATCCCCTGCTACCTCCCCTCTTAAACCGCTCAGTCTAGGGAAGCTGGAGTGGGCCTGTCTCTGGGGAACAGCTGGCACTCTGAGCGGAAGAGCTTCTGCTCCAGCCCAGGATACTCAGCTGTGAGCAACTGTCACTGGTGCTGTCAGGGAGCACAGCCATGGAACCAGCAGAGCAGGGTGTGGTGAGGGCCTGGCTTGTGGCCAGATGCCCCCTTCCAGACTGGTGCCCAGGGGCATGAATACTCCCTCCCCCTCCAACACTGCCCCTAGGTATGCCACTGCGTTATTTACACTGAAAATCGCACCACATTCAGGTTGCTTCTAGTCCCAAGAAACCGGTCATGTACTCCAGATCACTTGGTACCCTAGATCTTACATCAAAGACAGTGCCTGTCGTCAGTCCTGTAATAAACTATCAAAGGGTTTATTAACTAGGAAAAAGAGAGTTATTTACAGGTTAAAGGAAGCAAATATATATACACAAACATATTACCATCTGACTCCTAAGCGTTGTAGTGATCTGTCAATTCAAAGTGTCTTTCAGGGCAGACTCAGGAGACAGTCCCTGTGGATCTCTGGCTTCAGTTTAGAGTCTCTTGCCCCATCAGTGTTCAAACAGTCAAAAAAATGGCAATATTTGTTTTATTTCTTTATTCAGCTTCCAAGTCCACAGAATGAACTTCCATGCACGTAGCATTTCCCAGGTGTGATAGGTCCATTGACCAATCCTTTGTATTGCAATGTGCCTTTGTGGCCCATCTGATTTTGATAGCCCTTCTGAATGAGCCTGGAGAGGGTAGGAAGAGAATCATTCTCATGCCTGTGTTCACAAGGTCAGAGAAAATATGTTCAAAGTTATAAAGAAAAACTTACATATTTTCTTATAGCACCAGATACAGACATTGCAGTGAGGTTAATGAATTAAACATTTTACAAGCATTTCATAGAGTTTAAACACTAAATACATTTTAATACAACTAATACCTATTTTGAGGAAAAATTACATGCAGGTGAACTGCTCTGGCAGTTAGCTATGAGTTTATTAGTTCTTATCTTTGGCTGCAGCCTGGACAAGAGCTGGCATCTGGCTTGCCAACATCATACAATTATATTATATCTATTTCACTCTCCTTATTTAAAAAAATCATTATTTTCTCAAAGAAGGAAATCAAGTTAGTCTGGCATGATCCACCTTTGGTAAACCAATGTTGCATTACATCTCCTTTACAATACAAAGCTCCTGCTTTGCAAAATGTCACAGGTGCCCATGCTACTGAAGCCCATTGGTACCAACGGGCACAGCATTCACGGTTCTTTAAAGTTCCTCTCTCCCACCTAACAAACTCACTACAGGCTCACTAACGCTTTCATGGTATTTACCCATAAAAAGTAGAATGTGAGGTCTTTACTGAAAGAGCATACGAGTTGTGTATGGGTAATATTTAAGGAATAATACACCTAGACTGAAAACTCTAGTCTTGGAGTGAAACAGAGTCACCTGGGAGTCTTGTGTCTTGGTGATGGTCCATTCAAGTGGGAAGGAGTTTGCACCCCTCTCTGGCTAGCCAATTAAGTAATGTGTTACTCAATTGTCAACTGTTGCAATAACCCAGAAAAGTCAATGAAAAACCATAAAAGAGAAATGTAGAAACAACTTGGAGGTAAAAAGGAACATTGTAAGAGACAGCGGATTGCCTGTCTGTGAATAAAGAAAAAAACTGGTTCATTATATCACAAGGTGGATAAAGACACACTGCATCCATTCACTGAAGAGACATCCTGCTGAGTGGGGTGTGTATTGAAAGATTGTGTCCTGGGAAGCCAGCCAGCTCTGCAGCAGATTGAACTTTGGATGACAAAACTATTTTATTGGATAGGAAAGGTAGCTATTAATAAAGTGTAGGTCCTACTTCATGTTTTATGATTTTGTTTTGTATTGAAACCATTTGTTTCTATCACTCTCTCTTGTTTATATTTAAACCTCTATTCTTTCTTAAATAAACCTTCTCTTATTTATTATAAGTGGTCATAAGTGTTGTGCATTGTACAGCAGCAGCCACTTAAGGTAAAACTGGTAAACTGAGATACGTTGCTTCCTTTGGAGCACAGGATCTGGGATATATGTGACTAGCCAGAGTCAGGGGCTAGATATAAGAGGGGAATGCTTTGAGGGGATTTGGAGATGCAGGTGCATCACTTATAAACCTGTTTTGACACAGAGACCCTTCGCAAAGAGTCCCTGTCCTTTTGTAAACAATTCTCACCTCAGACCTAAAAAATTCACTATAGCAAACACATCATACAGGATATTTATATACAAAGAGTAATGTGTAAAGTTACAGATTGCTCGTAACTTGTCAAGATGCCAAACTATTGTAAAATGTATTTATGGTAATATTTAAGGAAATATGTATTTATATTGAAAATATGCTTTATGGACTTGGAGTGAAGATTAGTCACCTGGGGAACTGTGACCCATTCAAGCAAGAGAGAGCTGTCCCCGCTCCCTAGTCAGCTGGCAAGATTCTATTGTCAACCTTGCCACATACTAAAACAGTCAATGGAAAGCCATGAAAGACAACTGCAAATGATCTAAACCACTTGGAGTAAAAAGGAATATTGCCACAGGCAAGAGATTGCCCAGGTTATGAATAAAGACAAAAGAGTGTTTCTGTATAACAGAGCATAAGGAAAAGGCATTCTGTACTCATTCACTGAGGAAAATCTTTATGGAGTGGAGAAGGGGGACTTTCCTAAGGGTTTGGATCCTGTTTTTTGTGAAACCAGCCAGCTCTGCAAATGACAGAACTTTAGTGGGAAAATCTGCTTTATTATATAGGAAAGGTAACTACTGATAAACAAAGACCAAGGTTTGTGTTTTATTATTTTCTTCGGTATTGTAACCAGTTGTTTCCATCACTTTCTTGCATTTCTAAATTAATCTTCATTCTTTCTTAAATAAGCCTACATTTCTTTTATTATAACTGCTCATAAGTGCTGTGCGGTTTACAGGAGTGATTATTTAAGGTAAAACTGGTAAACTGGGGTACACTGCACTTTTGGGTGCAGAGGATCAAGGATTTCTGTGAGCAGCCAGTGATAGGGGCTGAATATCACTGGGGAATGATTCAAATGGACTCAAGGATTGGGGTGCCTCTATTGTAAACCTGCAAAGTGAAGTTAGGGCTAGCACAGCTCAGAGGAGAGTGCTTGAGTGTCTGACGTGCTCAGGACCTCACGCCCAGTTACTGCTACTACCTGGATTTAGGTGCCCATCTATATGAGAGGGGTGGGGCTTAGCACACTCATGACACATTCCCCTTGTCAGCATCTCTCATTGGCTAGTTTAGGCTTCTCCTCACCTAGCATGCTTTCCTCTGTAAACCACAGTGTAAGGTGCCTCATTCTCCCCATTTGTTGTATAGGAAGCCCAGACTCCTAGCTTCTTCTGACAAAGGCCTTCTGATGACACAAACCAAAAAAAAATTAGATGTTGGGGTAAGTGATGCAGTCACGTAAGCATGACAGAATCATCAACAGATATCAAGCACATCCATCCAACATCACCATGATAAGAAGGCAATTCAGAAGACCCAAGAGTAAAGATATAAGTTTAACCATCTGTGACCACACTGTACCCTACTGAAACAAAGAAAAATCTTTTCGTTCTTATGGTTGTTCTGAGAGGCATGATCCAGAGAGACAAGATGATATTGATCTGAGTTCTCGTACTGCCAAGAAATGCAGCATCATTCCAAAATATAGTTCTGCACTACTTGTTGTGGTTGTTTCTAAGAAAGGTCATGCCCGTGTCTGAGAGGCTCTATTGTCTCCAAAAAATGGTTGTCCCGATGCCTAACTCCTTTTGCGCATTCACAACTGAGTTTTTCTATTCAATTTTTAGTCAGGCAAACTCCCATTGAACTTCCATTGTGAGTTCCCATGTAAGTGCTGAACTTTTGCTGGCAAAATGATACCTACTTTTTTAAAAAGTACTTCTAGTTATAAAGGAAATATGTACATTGAGGCTGATGTTTCTGTAGATGGTAATGAAGTTCTTTAGTAAGCCAAATATAAATTTAAGAGTTAAGAGAAGCAGATCATTTGCTTCAGGATGTTAGCCTGCAATCAAATAGGGAGAGGAACCGTTCACCTTCATTTAAATTAGTCTCAGAAGAATTACTCAAATGTTCTTATCTCTTGTTACTTCTGGTGCCGCTTTAACCTAACTCTGATTTCAGAAATAGTTCAAACCGAATGCAGAGTAAGAAAGTAGCAGTTCATTCCTTCTTCAGAATATGGATCATGCATCTTGAAACTGAATTGCATTTCAGTTTGGGGTTGGACCTTACTGTCCTTGGGAGTTATGCATAATTATCTTTAATCCTTTCCACTGCTGACTCAGTACTTTAAAAGTGTCGAGAGAGAGCTGCCTCTTTTGAGTTTGCTCTCCAATCCCCGCTTATTTAAAAAGTACAGGTGAGTAATCTATATTTCAAAGAAAGATGACCTTTACTTGATTTAAATGGAATCTTTCTCTCAATATCTGAAATGAGAAAGTGATTAAAGCTTTGGTTGATAGGCAAGATGTATTTTAGGAACAGATAAGCTTAAAGGTCAGACACTGTCAAAAGAAGGATTTTTACTTTTTAATTTTTAAATACTTCATAAGAATCATGGTTTATGCATGTCTGCCACATTTTTAAAGTTCTAAAATAAAATTGTTCTGCATTTTCATAAGATTCACCTTTCAGTGCTAGCCACAGTTTGATGGTGGATGAATAATTATCCCAATATATTTTGTCTTTATGCTTCTGTTGAGACAGAATGTTTTGCTAGCCTTCTATGAAATCTTTTTAAAATAAGCTGTATGAAACATCACCTCTTCTTTCACAGATCCATTTGTTTTATGGATACTGATGACCTAAACCCAGGATTTTTATATCTAACCAATAAGTTAAAAGCAGGTTTTACCTTAATGCTGTGGATAAGTAGAATTTCAATCTTTGTTTGAAAAAGAACAGTAGGGATGGGCAGAAAATGAGAATTCAGTTTCATGGAGGAAAAAATAGGTTTAACATTTGTTTTTGTTTCACAGCAAAACAAAATTTAGACCGTTTAAGAATTTTTCATGAAAAAAACAGAGCTCCACCTCAGAATAGCCAATAGCCCAGTAGTTATTTAAATAGTCACTGTTCCAGGAAAAAACAAGCCTAATACTATGGCCTGATAGTTGGGGCAGTGATTTGGACAGTAAGATCACCTTGTTCATGTCCCAGCTGTCCGTATAGATTTCAAGTTGGAATTGTTATTTTTTGCATAAATAAGTCAGTATTCATTGTGCCACAGAGCTCGAGACTGGGAGAATGAGATTCATGGCCTTTCTCTGATTCAACACAAGTCTTGATCCTGCATTCCAGGTATCCTAACCACTAAGCTATTAGCTACTCTGGGCTTGAATGCCCTTGTTTTGACCAGAAATTCTATTATGGACCTGAGACATCTTCTGATGAAAGTTTTGTCAAAACCCATATGTTTCTGCTGGAAGTTTCAATTTTGAACAAATTGGCAGTTTTTAATGAAAAAAAAATTTTCATTATAAAATTCCCTTTTGACTAGAATATAATCGTACTTTGAGTTGTTTGGGTTAATGAATAACATATAAGCATCTGAAATCCCAAGGTTTTTCTTAGGACAGATAACAAATGTCTTAAGTTTTGGAGGTTTCAAGCTAGAACTTATGGGGAAATTACTGACATACTATAACTTTGCACAATTAGCATCTTGGCCTTTCAAATGGACCTTTCTTTCAGTCTCGTCTCATTGTTCTGCCCTTTCATCCCTCTCCCTTCATTCTGTCTCTTTCACTCTTACTCCGCACCCCCATTTTCTTCCTCATTCCATCTCTCTGTCTACGTTTAATTATCTTATTCTGCCCCCTGCCAATGGGCCCACCTCTTCCATATTCATAACATATACTCAGGGCAAGCGGGATTAGGTGAATGAATGATTTCATTGGCTATCCCAATATGAGGTGTGCAGTGGAGCCCGATGGTGTTATGGTTCTGTGTGTGATGACTGCCACCAGGACTGATCCTAGCTACTCCTGAGGAGACTCTTACTAAGTACTTGGCAGCAGATAAAAGAGATTCTCTATTGCAGATATAACTGAAATTAGCTTAATAAATCATATAGTATACCTTAACTATTGTCATCATGTATGGGCCAAGGGATCTACTGTACAGACAAATCTGAATGCCATGTGAGACACACAGGCCCCCAAACTGAGACACAATAACCTGTGATAAAAGTGCAGGTCATGATATCCTCTCTCACAGTTCTTTTGTATCCCTTTTCATAACCTGCTCTTTGTCCTTCTTGCTACCTTTTCCTATATGTTTTATTCCTTCCCCACCCTCTCTATTTCCTAAACCTGCCCCTTCTTGATCTTTCCGACTCTCTTTTCTTCATCTTCCTCTTTGGTTTTCCCCTCTGTCCTACCCATGATGAGAGAGTCCTGCTCCTTGAACTCCCATACTAGTAGGTTCACGTGTTCCCTCTGATCAGTTTTTCATACAGTAATGCAGACAGCAGCCCATGAAAACTGATTTCTTTACTTGAGAACATGTTGACCATATATTCAAAAGGAACCTCTATTTAAGGTTCAGTGGGGTCATAATTTTACCCTTAGTTTGTTTGTTTTCTGTATGCACAGTTTATAGTATAAAAAGGTAAGCTAAAGAATTTGAAATAGGAGAATAATGCACAGCTATGATGAGACTGAGTAATAAAATAAATACAAGACCCAGGCTTTGGACAAGTCCTGAGTTAAGGGACAGTGTGTAGCTGTGCTACCCTAGGAGCAGAGCAGGAGTGAGACTGTGATTCAACCTGGTTTGTGCTGTCTCCCATGCTCCAAGTTTGTTTGGGTTTTGTTTATTTGTTTGTTTGTTCAGGGGTTGGGAGGGAAGGTGGTATGAGGCTGTGTGGGGAGGATGAGTGGGAGGGATATAATGTGTGTCAATCTTAAATTTCTTTAGTGCACTGGCTCATAATGTGACACCTGATGAGGGGGTGGAGGCACATCTGACTACAATAAAGGTAGTCTATTCAGGCACATAACTGATCCTTATGTCCTATTGCATGAGAGTTTAGCTAAGGTCACAGCGTGCCCCACAGTAATTGGGTATATAGATAATTCTTTGCAAAACAATCAGGAGGAGGGTAAGAAACATTCTGAAAGTTATTTTTGGGGTTCCATGTTCATATTGGTATTATTTTAGCAACTATGAATATGGTAATTTAGAGGAGGAATTTTGAATGTTGCTGTTTTACTTGTATCTAGTAAACATATAGGGCATAACTGAGTTACCTGTGAAGTCAGATTATAAAATATGAAGCTAATTATTCATTTAATGTATGGGAAGTTCACCCTTTTCATTTCAATAGTCAATTTATTCATGCATATTCTTGGCTTTATTTATTTTATTTTATTTTTGTAACGTGGGATCAAAAATTGAATCCAAGTGCAATTATTTCTGGGGCTAGATGAGAAATTAGTGAAGGGAACAGGTAAGAACAAGCAAGAGTTCAAACTGATCTAATAGTAATAACCATCTAGGTAAGAAGAACAGTTGCTTTGAATTAACAGCATAGGACTGTTTGCCCATGTTTTTCTAATAAAATAAATTGTTTCCCTTCCCTAGTAAAACTGTTACAGTTCAGGAGAAAGAACAAAAGTCTCTATTCCATGAAGCTCAAACATCAAAATTGCAAATTGTTCCTATTTTCTGTGTCACTTTATATAACAATAGAATTCTGTAACTCCAGAAAACTGCAGATTGGCTTCAATAGTTTGTAGAAATAGGGAAATATACTGCAAAGGAACTAAGAAGCCAGTAGCAGAGAGATCAATGTTTAGACTAAGTGGAAATGCTATTTACTTGAAAATCATTTTTGGTTGGGTGTGGAAGGAACATCTTACACCTTTTGTTTGATACTAACAAATGCTTTTGGGTCTGGAATGAAACCCCAAAATGCATGGAAGTTCTGGTGGCCACTTCAGTGCTTAAGGAGATATGGTCAAGTCCAGTGAAAACACATATTCCTCCTTAGTCAGTAGTTCCTAGCTACCTGTAAAGAGAATTATTTTTTGCCATTTTTTTAAATCCAGATGATAGCCTGTCTCTGAACGGCATGCTAGCTCTTGAACAGGACATGGAATCAGATTTATCAGTGGTCATGAACATGCCATGCTAGTGCAGGAAAGGAAGCAAAGATTGCTGCGTCCACTAAAACTCCAGGAAGCAAATAGGTAAGTAGAAAATAATTACCCAAATAGGAAAAGTGTCTAGCACTCTGTTATGGGATCTTTTATGGCCATCAGGAACAAAAATCTAAGCTTTATTTTTTATCTTAAAGATGAAAAACCCAGGAACACAGTACTCCAAAATAGTGACTTTATTTTCATCGATGTGTTTACAGTGTGGTGCTTAATGTCTATTGTTAGAAAGAGTAAAATGTTATCATAAGTTTATGCATACAGTGGTTAAGAACAGTTGTGGTGTTGTTGTTTAACATTTTATATTCTGATCCTTCAAACATGTAATTAAATAAGGCATGTGAATTGCATTGAAGTCAATGGGACAATTTACATATATAAAGTATTTGCAGGGTCAGGTTCCAAAACATCAAAAGACTGTAAATAATTAAAGTTTAAAATCATTTCTGCTTTTATATGTCTTATGAAATCTTTTCTTCTGAGCTGGACTGTTGATTCCCCCCCCCCACACACACACCTTCCACATCTCCCGCCCCCCTCCCCCCATTTTTGACTAGCTCTACATATTAATTTATGTAGTGCTCCACAAGAAACAAGCTGTGATTTTGGTGTGTTATGGCAACTCAGTGTAATCCACTAGGAAGTAATCTTTTCTATTTAATTCCGTTTTGCATATTGGTTCCTGGATTTCACACTTACATATCATCTGATAACATTAATGATTGGACAGAGAAAGACACATAGAGTTCTGTACTTATACTTCTCAATGTCAAGATTCTCATTGTGGATTATGTTTAATATTGCTGTCTGGAATTATTGCATGATGTCCTTTGTACAGAATCCCATTGTATAGAGCATTTTCATCTTTATAATTCCAAAATGAATTTCTGCTTGGAGATGTCTGGCTAGTTATCTAGAATTACTTTGTTGAAGTGTTGCAAGGTTGGGACATCTAGTGTTTCTTGTTGTGCTTATTTTGGAATTGAGTCATGTTCTCTTCAAACTCCTCTTCAAGATGTAAAAAACAATACCACTGTCACATGACCAGCAGTCAGTATCTCATGACATTGATGGATATTGCTATACTAAAAACCTCTAGAATTAAAGGCACAATAGGATGATCTAAAGATACAGGGCTATATCATCAGATGGGTGTGAGCATATTTAGAACTTTTGATTTACGTGGAACTATTTCTATCTACACCATTTAGGATCTGGCCTGTATTTTCAGCCTGAACTCTGTTTCCTTTCATTAGAAATCAGACACTTAATTTTTCTGTGTGGCTTATATTTAATTTCATTATAGAATTATTTCAAAGAAAGAGAAATAAGTTATTCTACAGCTTTTGGATGTGTAACAACCACTGGTATCATATCAAGTTTTTTGTGTACAAGTAAATGTACTTCATTTAATTACAGACTGACAAATGGCAAAAAAACAGAAAAACCGTGCCATACAGCCACATCCTGCCATAAAATACTTTCAAGCTAACTTTTTGTTGCTAATGCATAACAATTTCAAACAGTTTAGATTCAAGTTGTATACTGCTGACAAACTCCTAATATCCTAAAAGTGACAATAAAAGCCATATTAACCTACCTTGTCATCAGCTATGTAACTCAGACACATGCCTGAGCTCAAATAGAAGAATTTTCAACTTGCAGAAGCAACACAAGAGGCAGTAACTTACCATACAGACTGCAAAATCATTTAATTGCTGACTATTTGTTTTCTTCATCACAGTATAATATTGAATACAACAGAAATTATGGGTGCATTGCACCAGCATCAATACTGTAGGTGCATAAGCCAAATGTCACTGCACTATTACTAATAGAAAGAAGTTGGATTAATTTTGGACTGAACAATTCATCATTCTTAGAAGTGTGTAGTTCCCAGAAGAGAACACGAAATTAAGTCTGAAGGGCTCAGAAAATGTACATTTTAAATTTTCAAAAGTGGTTAGTGATTTTGGAAGTGTTATGCCAGGCACTGCTGCTCACAGGTGCCTGCAAGGTTCTGGATACCAGGTGAAGAATAAAAACATGCCTACACCAGTTAGGTGCACTTATCTTTAATCACAGCTTACACTCCAAACAGCAACAGGAGGCTCTAGGGTGCACTGTGAAGTGGGCTGCCAGGGGATTTTGCCATACAATCCAAGTGGATTCATGGCCGAGTCTCATTGTGCAACTTGCATTTCAAGCTTTTATATACAGCATAACATATAAGCTCTAAGGTACAGCTAGCATTGGCAAATTTACAGCACGTGACCTTGCTTCCTAACTTTCCTCCTCCTTTGGCAGCACGAACACTTTCACATGGCCTTGCACAGCCTGTTTACCAGGCCGAGCAACACTGCTTATCAAACCGGTTCTGACCAAACCCGTCAAGCCCCCGTCTCTGTTCATTGAGTTACAAATCTCTTCCGTGACCCTACAGGAAGCCACCATTTGTAGGTGCCCAATTTGAGACCCTTTATAAGGGCCTGATTTTTCAGAAAGTGCTGATCACCCAACATCTGTTAATCAGGCCTCTGTAAAGTTGGACACCCAAAAATTGAGACACTCAACATTAATCACTTTTAAATATTTAGGCCTATCGACTCTGATTCCTCCTGAGATTAAGCTGATACCATACAAGATGGCAATAGGTTGATGTTTGTGATCCTGTGTTTTCTCCCCATCTCCAAGAACTATTTGTGATTCATTTGTTTGTCAACATATGTTGTACCTCATTATTCTTGCATCTGAAATGTGTAGTTATAAGAACTAAAATAGTTAACATTATTAAAATTCTACTACATTTTCCTTTTTTATTTTGATTTTGATAATTTCCTGCATTGTACCCTTGGAAAGTCACTTGTCCTTTTTATGTGTCTATTTTCCTGTCTGTACAATTAGGATGTTGTTTATTACAGGCAGCTTATGAAGATTAATTAACTATTATTTACTCCAGGCTTTGCAAATGTAAAGTGTTTACTTTACTATTAGGTGATCCAAACTGAAAGGACTTGAAAGAACAGAGAGAAGGGCTACTGAAAGGAGAACAAATATCTATCTTTCTATCTAGTGCATTTGACAGAACTCAGAATGGAATGGGAGTTGCTCAGGGTATATAGACTGAGAAGGAGTAGGAGGGACTGGAAGAGATACAGAGTTCAGCAGATAGTATTTTCTTCAGAGATAGAAGTGAATTTAAAAAGAATTGAGTGAGCACGTACATACAATAACCACAGAACTTTTAGACACTGCTGGAGGGGGTGGCTTAGTGGTCTAAACAACTGGTTTGAAATATTTAGCTTCCCTGGAGCCAGAGCATCCAATCTAACCAGGGTTGGCTCAGCCCTTCATCATTCTATCTTCAAGGTAAATAAAATGAGTTCCATGCAGCTTACTGTGTACCTTTTTTTTTTTTTTTTTAAGAAATGACCTTTAAAACTGAGCTCTCTGGTATTATGGTATGTTTTGTTTGTCCCCTGCAGCTCTGGTGCTACACGTATGATACACAAATTGTTTTGGGATGAAAAGTGTTATACAACTATAAAATATTAATAGTTATACATAACTAAGACAGGCTGAATGGGGACAGCAACTTCACTGACAGATCCCCCAGAAAACTGGTTTAGTCTTCTGTTCAATCAGCAGAATCTGAGCATAAATTTCAGTTAATGGTGATGAATTTATCTAGTGCCAAATGGTTAATTTGGGCTTAACAAGCTTTTAAATAGGTATGAATGTCTAAATCTATTTTCTTAAAAGACAAGTTTCCAAATACAGATTAAGGGTGAAATTTTCAAAAGCACTCAGATTTAGGTTATGAGCGCCTGATGAAAGCCAATGGGATTTGCCAGTTAAATCCATCAGATTGCTTTAAAAATCCCAAACTGAGCCCTAACTAGGCAGAAACTGATTTGGTATAGGAGTTTAATACACTTTATTGTAATCAGATGTTTTTTTCCACTCCCTTATTAATTCACACTTCCCCATCATTTTAATCTTTGCCTCCCAGAGTTTTCCTTGTGCTTTTACTTTGGGTACGTCTACACTTCAGCTAAGAGCATGCTTCCCAGCTAGAGTAGACACACGTATGGTAGCTCTGCTTGAGCTATCCTGCAGTGTTGCTCGGGACAGCACAGGCAGCAGCTCATTTGAGCCGCCCGAACACATACCAGGGGTCCAGGCAGACCAGTACGCAGGCAGCTAGCCCAAGCTGTCACTAATGCTACCCCTGGATACACTGCTATTTTTAGAGCACTAGCTTGAGCAGTGCTAAAGAATTTCTCTTTACTTGAGCTGGGGAGCACGCTCCCATCTGCAGTGTAGATATACTTTTTGACTGAGTGCTGACCTTAATGGAAAAACAAAGAATTCAGAGTTCCTAATGAAAGGACCACTGGAGTCTCCTTTTTGAATCACTGATTGAGCAAATGATTTTAACTCAAAGCACCCAATAATAAGAACGCTGTAACTTTTTCAAGACCTAAAGCTGATGTCAATTATTGGTGACATTTTATCAATGTTTTAAAATGTTCTTGTTAAACCATGTTTTCTAATTCTATTTTCTTTCTTTATTGATTTTAATCAAATTCTTCAAAGTGCTTCTGTACATCCCAAATGTATCCGTATTATTAAAATACTGATTAGACATCTTTTGAAGCCCAAGAGAAAGACTTACTTTAAAACCTACCTTATACAAGCCTTCTAATTTTTGTCAGTGTGCCATAGTCTGATGTCAGGTCTACATAGAATCATCTTTCAGTGGAGAATATCATGCATAGATGATGGGAATAATCCTGAGTCTATAAAGGGTACATCAAGTCCAAATACTGATAGAAGAGGTTAGACAAGCTGGAATCTAAAGGCAACTGTTACCTTTTATGTACAATATATATAGATACACAGAAAAATAAAAAATGATTTTTAGTGGTTTGATGTTAGCCAGTAATAATAAAATCATGAGACAGGAGTAGTCAAACTTGTATGCCTTTATTATTTAACGGTAGCACATAATAAGAACAGGTATATAATACCCAGTACTTATAGAATTGAAACTTGCAGCCAATGACAATCTGATCCCAGTCCTGTCTGGTTTGACCAATCTCAAACTTAGAATCTTTTATAGGCAATCTATTGAGAATCCATAACTTTCTCTTTTACACACAACATAGTTATCCATATCCCCTTTTGTCTGGTACATGTTGCTAATTTCCAAGCATACATTGCACTATCCAGACTTTCAATTTTAAAGTGGTTAGTAGTAGTACATTTTGCAATTAAATATACTTGTTCTGTTAAACTGGATATATTATGATAAACATTAAGAAACTCAACTCATATTTTCATTGCTAATTATTCTTAAATCTTGGTACGGGATTGGTTCACTTAACGGTTAGTTTTTTCTTAGCAATAAGCAATTTGGCTTAATGGATAACACAAATAATGAAAAATATTTATCAGAAATTTGAATACTTTATGATATTGGCAAATATTTCCCACCTCCATTTCTAAACAGAAAAGCATCACAGGTCTTCCTTGGACGAGGGTGCAATATTCAAAGATGAAAGCAAATAGGGTTAAATCCTTGTTATTAGGCTGCTGGCCATACCTGGACCAATCCTCAGGCCCAACTTTGCAAAAATAAAGGGTGTGTTAAGACGTATGAAGTCCATTCATCTACTTAAATGCTTTTCTGGATTGGGGCCAGAGTGTTCAGTGACTTGCACAACTGAACCCTATAAAAGGCTGTCATCCATGCAGTATCTTCAGATGTTTGGATGATTCAGTCTCTCTGTAGCTTTAAATCAGTTGAGAAGAATCTCACATCACCTGCTGGGACATTGTCATAATTCTCTTCAGCTCTCTGTGCTGTACAAGACATGGACTCTGCCCCTGGGAAGAAAGGAGGATTTTGCTAGCTGAATAAGCACAACATGTACTCCCTTTCCACCCTCCCCAATAATATATGCAGGACTTTGCAATTCCATAACCTGGCCAGGTCACACAGCTCTGGTTGTTTTCCATGCTAGTAAAGTGGCAGGGACAGGACTTGGGGGCCCATTTTTTACCAATGCATATATTAAAACACAAACTAATAGATAAGTACCATAGTTCAATGGATAGGGCACTGGACTGAGACTCAAGAAACCTAGGGTACGTCTACACTGCAGAGTGAAGTCGACTTACCTAAAAGTTGACTTTCATCTGCTGATTTTTAGAAGTCACTGGATTGTGTCCATACCATGTTCCTTGCGCCAAGCTCATGCATCCACACTCACCATGCTTGTGTTGGCAGTCAAAGCAGTGCACTGTGGGTTGCTATCCCACAGTGCAACTAGCCGCAGTAGCTGTTGGAACGAGCTTCTTTGTCCTTCCCTCTCCCTTCTTCCCCCAAACAACCAGAAACCAACTTTCATGCCGTTTGTTTATGCTGTGCACTTGCTATTGCTGCGGAGACATGGAGCCAGCTCAACTCTGCACTATTATTTTGAGCGTCACAAATACATCGCAGCTTATCATTGAGTATTTTCAAAGTAGAGTGAGAACCTGAAGCACAGACAACTGTGATGCCACGCTACAAGCCATCAAGCAGAACAAGTTCTGATTGCTGCAGGCCGTAACACACCATCTGCAGTCTCTGGAGTGCTGGTTCTGGTCCCAGAAAACAAGTACAGACTGGTGGGACCATATTGTTATGCAGATGTGGAATGCTGACCAGTGGCTGCAAAACTTTCGTATGCAAAAGGCCACTTTCCTTGAACTTTGATCAGAGCTAGCCCCATCCCTGAAGTGTGTGACTACTCGCTTGAGACAAGCTGTGATGGTATAGAAGAGAGTGGCTATCGCTCTGTGGAACCTGGCAACCCCCGACTGTTACCGCTCAGTTGAGAATCAGTTCGGAGTCCGTAAATCTTCAGTGGGAGCTGCTGTGAGTCAACTGTGCAGAGCCAACAATAGACTCCTGCTATAAAGGTTAGTGACTTTGGGAAATGTGCAGGACATAGTGGATGTGTTTCCCACTATGGGGTTCCCAAACTGAAGGTGTGGCACTGATGGCATGGACTTCCCTATCTTAGCGCCTGCCCACCTAGCAACCAAGTACATAAACCGCAAGGGGTACTTTTCCCTGGTCCTGAAGGCCCTACTGGATCACAGGGGTCATTTTACCAATGTCTATGTGGGGTGGTCTGGAAAGGTGCACAACGTGCACATATTTTGAAATTTGAGGCTGTTCTCTAACATGCAGGTGGGCACTTTCTTCCCAGATTAAAAAATTCACATCGGGGGTATGGAAAAGCCAATAGTGATCCTGGGGGATCCTGCTTACCCCTCGCTCCCTTGGCTAATGAAGCTGTACACAGGCACCTTGACTGTGACAAGGAGCATTTTAATAACAGCCTAAGCACTTGCAGAATGGTTGTGGAATGTGCATTTGGGCGTTTAAAGACCAGATGGACAAGTCTCCTTACTAGACTGGACATGAGCGAAAAGAACATCCCATCAGTTATATCTGCATCCTGTGTTCTTCATGATGTGTGTGAAGCAAAGGGGGAAAGGTTCCCCAGGGTTGGGCTGTGGAGGCAGAAAGACTTGCCGCAAATTATGAGCAGCCAGATGCTAGCAATATGCTGAGAGCTAACCACAGAGTGCCTTGCATTAGGGAAGGGTTGAAAACCAGGTTCTGCAATGAGATGCAGTACTGATTTTTGTTCCTGTATGTTATGTGCTTTTGCTTAACATCCCCCACTATCATTGATATCAGTACTCTCCAAATCCCTGCCAAACAAGATATGATTTAATAAAGAAATGTGTATTGAAATGACGAAAACTTTTATTTATGAACATTCAAGTTGGTGGGGGTGTGGGTTCAATCACAGTCTCAAGGGGTAGAGTGGTTGCTTGCAGTCCAGCTGTCAGTGGGGCTGCTGCTGTTTTCTGCTCGCCTCGACCGGGATGGAGTGCAACACTTACTGCAGCCTGGCCATTTTCCTCCAAGACTGCTTGGGAGTGGGGGAGTGGGAGGTCAGCAAAGCCATAGGTGGAGGAGCATTCTAGAGGGGTTGTAGCGAGACTCTGTCCAGCTGCTGCTCCTTCTGAAACTCCACAAGCCACCGGAGCATGTCTGCCTGGTCGAGCATGATTTGCATCATCTCCTGCGTGGTACTGCGATCATGCTCCTGCATTGCTTTTCGACTCTCCCTGTCCATGTCCATATTCTGGGACAAGGTCAGCTGCCATGCTTGGAGCTCTGTCTTTGTGGCTGTGGAAGCATTCGTGAGCTTGCCAAACGTGTCGTATCTTGATTTTTTTCCCTCTTTCTAATTTGCGATAGTCTTTCCGAAGCATTTCAAGAGGGGGCTGCCAAAGCCAAGGTGTCTAGAGAACGAAAAGAAATGTACAACTTTGCCACTCAATGAAAATGAAAACTGCAACAATGTATAAAATACTCCCTTTACTGTTCACAAGGCTAACCCTCATTCCATTCCGAAAATCTCAGAAGGGTCAACTTACTGTGCCGTTACAGTGATGGTAAGCCCGGGGCACTTTACTTTGCTATAGAGAGGATTAATGATTTCTCAAAAGCTAATTTCAAATACCTTGTATGAGAGGGGTGCCCGGGTGCCATGGTATAATTAAGATGATCGTTTTGTCCCGAGGTGGCCACAGGGGATATGAGGACAGCACGGAGGGTGGTTAAGACTCTCGTCAGAAACCAAAGCAAAATAATTAAAGTGACTCCGTAGGAAAATACAATGGGGAATAGAGAGGTAAAGGGTATTGGCTGTATAGCTTGGGTATTTTAAACATGAGCCGTCTTTCCTAGGTGACCATGAGTGATATCAGTCTCCTGAGGGTAACATACGGGGAAAGGGAAGATTTGCTGCACGTAATGGGGTACCGACCTGGCCCTTATGCTACTATGCTCTGTTCCACCATGATTCCAGCTCACTTGATTGCAGTGTGGCATGGCAAAGTATCCAACTGGGGAGGCCTTGTGCAAAGGATAACAGATTGCCCACATGAAAGTTTCCTTAAGGTATCAACGGATTATTCGTGGAGCATATCTCTGCACATAAATAATCTGTTCTGGAAGTAACCTCTCAGTAAAGTCCGCTAAACCCCTGAAATCCCATCCCCCACCCTTTTAAAAAAACATAACTGCTGAGAAGAAAAATAAAACTCACCAGATTCACCTTCCCTGGGATCATTATTGCTGTCCTGTGTGCTTCTGGACTGCTCTGGGGTCAGGACTAGGTCCTGACTGTCTGGGAGAAAGGACACCCTGCTATCCTGCACCCTGCTGTCCTCCTCCTCCTCCTCCTCTTTGTCCATGTAGTCCTCATCATTCTCCCTGGACAGGGATCCAGCGGAGGTATCGATGCTGCATGGCGGCACCGTGGTGGGGTCCCAGCTGAGAATTGCATGCAACTCCTAGTAGAAGTGGCATGTTTTGGGCAAGAAACCAGAATGGCTGTTAGCGTCCCTGGGTTTTTGATATGCCTGCCATAGCTCCTTGATCTTCACGCGGCAGCATGACCCTGTTGTGCCCCTTCTCCAACATGCCCTGTGAAAACTTCCAATGTCCAAATTTCTTTTTCTGGCTCTGAGCTGAGCCATAACGAACTCCTTGCCCCAAAGACTGATGAGATCTAAGACCTCTGCTTGACTCCATGTTGGAGCACATTTGGGCCTTGCGGTAGCCATGACGAGTTCAGCTACAAGCTCCCTCCACTCCGGCTGCACAGGAAATGAAAATTCAAATTTTCCCGATGCATGAGGAGAAGGAAAGTTTCCAGCTGGCGTGACTACGTAACAGCAGAGCACAAATGTCCAGAGCGGTCACAATGGGGCATTGTGGGATACTTCCTGGAGGCCATTAACATCAAATTACATTACACTCTGTCTACACTGACGCAAAATCGACCCAATAAAATTGAATTAGGCATTACACCACTTGCGGAGGCGGTTTTATTACGTTGACTTTTGCTGCACTTCAAGTCAACAGAACTACTGTGTTAATGTAGACGCAGGCTTTCGGAGATCGACGTAAGTGACATCTACCTCTGTCATCAGTGTAGACCAGGCCCTAGTTCTATTCCAAACTGTGCAGCTGACTTGCTGTAAACTTGGGCATATCCCATCATCTCTGTGCTTTAGTTTTCACTCCCATCTTTTGTTTGTTTAGATTATAAAGCCTCCAGGACAGAGACTGTTTCTTACAGAGTGTTCTTATAGGACTTAGTCTAGTGGGGCTTAGATCTTGGTTGGGGCACCGAGGCAGTATCATAAGTTAAATTCTAAATAATAAAGGAAAATGATTGATGATGCTGTTTCAATAATGTATTCACATATTTGCACTGCTTTAGTGATTTTTCCAATAATATTATTTGATATGAAACAAGCTAAATCATGAAGAACAGAAACAATTGTGTTTTCATTGACTGATGTTAGACTGAAATTTATAATTCATATATGCCACATTCAGTGAACAGCATAATATTACTTCATTTGTGCAGTAGAAGGGCAGGATCTTCCATTCCTCTTGAAATTTTAAGCATGAAGGTTTCTCATATACCTCTTCCTATTTTCCAATAAATTCTAATTTTTAACACTTACACATTGCAGCTAAAGAATATATTTACTACAGTACTGCATTTGCTTCACAGCAAGCCCTTAAATATAAACGTTCTCTCCCATCCTGCTGCTATTCCTAGGGCAGAAGATGAAATTGTATGCCTGTGAAATTATTTCCAAAATATCTGTAAAGAGCATATGAATATATGAGGGGTTTCAGTTAAAATAGCAGCATGAAAAAGGATCACATGCAAATGTAGCAAATTAACTTTTGAGCTGACTATGTCAAAAGCCAGGTAACAAGCATAGGTCATCTGGCTTCCTGAAAATAAGGCCTTATTTAGAAAAGTGTGTGTGTGTGTTCAATTTCTAGGACAGTTAAATGTAGCTTAACATTACTAATTTCTGTATCCCTTGAACTTCTCCTTTCCATATATAATTTGTGCAATATGGGTTTAAAGTCATATAATCACATGCCATTTACATTTTCCAAAGTATGAAATCTGGAGTTTCTCATGAGTACTGTATTGTTTTAATTGTAGTTTAAGGGTGTTATACAAAAAATTCTGTTTCATTAACTTTTCCATTAAATATTGAATTGTTTTCAATAGGTATGATCATTGAAACACACAACCTTATAACTCAATTAAAGTGTTTAGTAATATATGCATGTACTATTGCAAATTCCCATGTAATTATTTTGTTCAACATACATGAAAATTAACATTGCAATATATATAAGTATTTTAAAATTTCAAAATGCTCATATGATGTTGTCTGGGCATATGCAATACACACCTGCTTCCCTCGTAATTGTGACTCGGCAGTAAATAACCAAAACAAGGTAAATGACTGCAACAAAAAAGGCTTTGCCAATCAGATGTAGAAAGAGCATGTACAAAGTTTCTTGGTGGTCAAGTTGATCTTTAAGAGAGTGAGAAAATTGAAAATAATTAAATTATTTTACACTGATTTTTCTACCAATTTCTATAATGCATTCCATTACAATGGAGGGCTATTGCTCATTGTGTACTCTTTTGCTGTTCTTCCAATCTGATTAGGCTTTTTCATGAGGCCTGATTCAATATCCTGGAAGTGTTACCATTGACTTCAGTAGGCCAGGATCAAGCCCACATTGATTTTTTTTTTAAACTTTGTCTAGCAATTGAAATATCTATAACCACAGTATCCAGCAGGCCTTGCCAACCTCGAACAAACTGATATTCACCACAGTGGTTCCACCTACAAACCTATTCTGTTTCCAGAACTGAGACAGCTAGTTAGAAAATGAATTGGAGCTTCCACAATAGTTTAAAAAAAAATGTGACCTTACCAAAAGGGAGGGAAGGGAAAGGATTTGTTTGGCTGACCAAGTGAAGGAAACAGTGCTTTATTGGGGCAGGGAGGGGTCAGTTCTGCAGCAGAAGGGAACAAGCGGCAGCACTGACTCATCCTGTGGAATCAGGCTGGGCTGAAGAGTTTAAAAGGGATGGCCCATGTGATGCAGCAAGCAGCAGCAAGGAGCAGGGAGTACAGTACACTGGATAGCATGGCTCCATGAGAACATAGGCTGGTGAGAGCCAGGAGAAGGGGGGCAATTCCTCCCTTTTCCTCTGTTCACAAAGGACAGGCTGATGTAGCAGAGTGGCGACAGAAGGGCAAGTGAATTAGTTAATAAGATGGCTCAGTGTCAGATATGCTCACCGGAGGAAGGGGGAGAGGTGATGGAGTGTAGCCCCCGCCCCTTGTCACATCCAGGCTGTGAGTAGAGGCATGGGTGATTGGGATTTGGATTTTTCCTGCTGTGGGCAGGCTTGGGTGGGGGGAAATGTCCCTTCCTCCTCTGGGAGGAGAGCCAAACACTGCTCAGAGTAATCAAAGTGGGCTGGTAGCGATAAGATCCTCATAACGAGAGCCAGGGACTAGTCCTGGGCCTGCGACTAGTGGAGCCCAGGGTGGTGTGTGTGATCATCAAGGCAACTCCCTAGACTGATGGTAGCAGTGGCTACAGGGGAAGCAAGTATGCAGGCATGGGAGCTTGGAACAAATAGCAGGGATTTGATACAATGGGTCCATCTGAGGTTTTACAGAGGGGGACATGAATGGACCTAGCAGGGTAACCAGTAAGCCAGGATGGAGAGTCTCAGGAGCTATATCAGGCTAGTTTGGGAAGCACAGCCCTCGTAGGGAAGCTAATGGCATTGTACAACTGCTTCAAGTTAATCTGCAGTTGCACAAGTTTGGGGCATCCATCATTGAGATACCTGGCTAGGGTAGCAGTGGATGTCCAGCATGGGTATGAGTTTGGGAGAGAGGTAAGGACAGGTAGGACAGACACAGATATATGAGCCCATGGTGTAAGTGAAAGCCCTGTGCTCCTTTCAATTCACTCAATGTTAAGAAATGCAACTCTGTCCCATGAGGTTACTGTTCCAGGGGCAGCAGTGAGGCAACAGGGCTCTGAGGGTGCCTCTATGCCCAGTTCCAAGTATGATTATGCCAGGGTGGCTAATTGAATGGGAGTTCACCTTCTCAACACTACTAGGGATAACTCCTGAGAAGGGAATATGTGGACATATTATCCCTGTTGCAGAGGGAGGTGCTGTCAGATAGTAAGCCTGGACACAGCAAGCAGAATAGGGAGATGCCCAGGCAGCCAAGAGTACCTAGACTATGGGAAAACTGGGAGGCTGCCTTCCTTATTTAAGCTGGTGTTATAGTAGACACTTACCCAGAAAGAAGCACAGCCTTGTTTAAATATATGGATATAATCAGCAGGCATACAATATGTTTGGGGGTTTGTCTTGGTTTAATCTAAACGAGCAGTTTAGATTGAGGGCAGCAAACCAAATTAAAATCTGGTGGGACATGCCACACCATACTCTGTGGCTGGAGTGGATGACACCATGGGGATCACGAGACCATGCAGATAGTGGCCTGTTCATTCCAGAGAAAGATTGGCAGGGTCCCAAATCACATAATAATATTTGCTGGGTCCAAATCACATAATAATATTTGCTGGGCATACAGTGACAGCCGTTGTTTTTACAGGGTCTGTAAATTAAGGCATGCTTGCAAAATGTGTTTTAGTGCCCACTCAACCCATTTTTGCCAGAGCGGTAGGAGAAGGTTGCAAGGGAGAAACAGGATTGGATTCAAATACCATCTTCAGGTTCAGCCCAGCTAGAGAGGGACATGGTGCACAGAACATGAGTGGGGGTGGGAAGCGAGCTGAAAGCAGTGCAATGGACAAGAGCACCATCACCAGTTAAAACAGAGGTGTTAAGAGTGCTCATCTGGGATTACCCTAACAAAGCAGATGGGTTTTATTTGTGACAGGGGTTTACTGTTGGATTTCTTATCCCCTTTATGGGGACTAGAACCCATGTATTGTCAAAAAATATTAAAATCAGTGGTGGGGATGGGCCATATTGAACAGAAAATGTTTACCCTTCTTTAATTCCTGTGTAGAGTAGCCTTTCAAGCAATTCTGTGCAGAGAACTTGCAGGTTTTCTCATTGGGATTGGTCCCCAAGTGGCTCCAGGAGAATATTGATTAATTCATCCCCTTTCATACACACGAGTTAGCTCCATTAACAATGGAATAGACCTGGTTCTGTGTTCAGTTTGCAATTCCTTCATTGGTGAACCCTGAGTGTGGTTAAGTTGTGTGGTCCAGGGACTCTTCTGGCTAAGCGTGACATCAAGTTTGCTTTTCAACTTCTGCCAGTGCATCTGTTGGACTTTGAATTATTGGGTTTTTCTTTAGAGGGACAATTTTATTTTGACAAAGCTACACCCATAGGCTGTGAAGTATCCTGTTCAGCATTTGAAAAATTTAATAGTGTTGCACTGGGCAATGATGCGATCAGCTGGTTTACACCAAATACTGCATTATTTAGATGATTTTTTGTTTGCTGGACGGGCAGGGTCTGATGAGTGTGTTCAGCTGTTGCACACATTTCAGGCCCTGGCTAAACCATTGGGTGTACCCTTAGTGGAGGAAAGAGGGCCCTTCCACTACATTGACCTACTTGGGGATTGAGCTAGACACAAGGATGGGCATATTGCGGTTCCCTCGGGATAAGCTTCAGAAGCTATTGGGTTTTCTTCGAAAAGCTATAGAAGCAAAGAAACACTCTTTCTGAGAGCTGTAGTCTATTATGGAGCACTTTAACTTTGCCTGCAGGGTGGTTGCCCCAGGAAGAGCATTCTGTGCCTGGCTGGGTGTGGCTACAGCAGGTGTGGCAAAGCCACACCATTTTATGAGTTACTGGAGAGATGAAGGCAGATCTGAAGGTGTGGAAACAGTTTTGGGGCTAGTTTAATGAGGTGTCTTTATGGAGGGAGCAATGGTAATTGGAGGCTGGTTTGAAAATCCATTCAGATGCTTTGGGCGGATACGGGCATTTTGGTTGCAGTGGTTATTTGAGGATCAAAGTTAACTAATAAAGAGTTTGTTTCTGGCAGTGGTACATGTTATCAATCTCCAAACTTCCACATCACACAGGGTCATGAGGTTAGTGAGGACATTCGTCCTGCAATGTTTAAGCCTTAACATCTGTTTTTCTTCCAAGCACAAATCTGGGAGGGATAATGGCATAGCAGATGCCTTGTCTTGTCTTGTTTTCAGTATGATAGATTTCAGGAACTTGCACCAGGAGTCAGCTTGGAACCCAAACAGATGCTGCTACCACTATGAATTCTCAATATTTGGTGTTTTTGGTGGTGTGGAGATCAGTGTCTCTGGCACATGGCTCAGCTATTAGGGAAGTTTTAAATGATTTCATTGCAAATTCAGGATCTAGGAAGCTGGTCACCGATATGGCCCATTACAGAGGAGTGTGTGCTGCAGTTCATGGTGTCATTGGCAACCCAATGCATGCTCTCAGCGTAGCACAAAGGCTGACGGAAAACTAGAATTACATGGACGTTGCTATCAGATAAAAAGGGGATGGTGAGAGATGGGGTTCACTTGTCAGATTTGGTTGCTGATACATTTTGGCCAATATAAAAGAGGGCATTGGGAGATGCCTGGCAACCTGACTGGATTTGAGGAGGGGACATCCAAGTAAATTGCTGGTGCCTCCTTGTGGTAGATGTCCAGAGCAGGTACTCCATAGGAAAGGTATACAGTGATCAGATAAATGGCTTGTTAAGATGACTTAAAAAAGGAGGTGTTGGTTAAAGGAATGAAACAGAGGGGTGTGGGGTTGGGGCTGCTATGATTGGTATGGCAGGGAGCCAACCCCACTTTTTTATAGCCTACCTTAACCCTCCTATCGGTGGGGCTGGTGGTAAGGTTCCAGCAATGCATTGGTTGGGGGACTTGTATGAAAAAAGAGGGAAGGCTGGTGGAAGCTTCCTGGGAAATTATTGAATGGGCATGGGGTTACCTGCACTGTATACTTTTATCTGCCAGGTAGTACCAGACATCTAATTATAAAATTGTGTCCTGATTAAAATCATAGCAAATGTCTGCTGTCATCCTTATGGTATAGCAGGACAATGCTGAGAGCTGTACCTCTGTAATATAAATATCCTTCATGTGCTTTCTTATCACAGTAATGTTTTGCTCTTATGTTGGGTTTCCTTTATTTTATTGGAAGGTTTGTTGGGGATGACACTTGTCCATTTTGGGTTTGGGGATCATGGTGTGGTTGTTTACTGCCTGTGTGACAGTAGGATCTGCTTCTAATCTGGTTCACTGACATTCTTTCTGAGGCTGAGCGTAGTGTATGATTTGGTCCTGAAGCCCATTTTCTGCCCCTTAGTATATGCGTGTAACCCAATTGATATTGGAATACATAATAAACCAAACTGAAATCAGTGAAGTTGCAAGTGTATAAACTGAGGACATGGTTTATCCCATGTTATCCACATTGGATTAGATTAATCAGTATACTCCGATTGCTTTGTACTGATCCAAAGGAGGCAAAAACTTTGTAACCAACTAGTTACAGGAATGGTATAAAGTAAAAAGTGTAGTTATCATTCTGTCCCAAGTACAAATTATGTTGATTTTAATTATTGTTTCAATGGGATTTTATGGGATTAATTCAACACCGTGTTTCAATAGGTGTTAATTATATTTCACACATGTAACACATTCCTACCTGTTGCTCCACAACTAAATCTCTTGGCCACCTTTAGCTAATATATCTATCAGATGCACTGTGATTTACTTAGAAAGCTAAAGAGTTGTGCATTCCTGGGATGATTAAAGGACATAATATAGATATAGCCACTGCCATACATTTCCCATTATTCTGTGATCAGTGACAGGTTATGGGTTTGTCACTCTGTTAATCCTTCATAGGTTGCATAAAATGGATAAGAAAAAAATTGTTTAAATAAGAACTTTTTAAATATTTTTCACTGTTTTAGCATTTCTGTTTTTTAAAACCTCCCTTAAATTTCTCCCAGTCTTGCTGAAGAAATTGATTATTAAATAACTGAAAATTCCCTTGTCCTAGACCATTTCTTAGAAATTTCAGAATCAATCTCGGAAAGTTTAATCAACCTATAGAATGACTTTGAGACACCAGTGAGAGATGGTTGAAAAAGAAAATTGCAATTTCTAGGATGTATCAGCTGAGGTATTTCTTGTAGGGATAGAGAAGTATTAATGCCATTTTACAAGATCTCATCTGTGTAAAACTCTGGTCACCCATGTTTGGGAAAGATGAATTCATACTGGAACAAGTACAGAAAAGAAGTACTAGGGCAGAGGTTCTCAAACTGGGAGGCAGGCCCCTCGGGGGAGGGGGGTGCAGAATGTATTCAAAGGGGGAGGCATCAGAAGCTTTAGTGGAAAAAAAGTACTGCGCACATTTTACCTACAGCAATGAATAACTAGCAAAGCTAATTCCTCCAGACATCTTAGGTCCTCAGGTGGCATTGTGCATTTTGATGAATTTCTGTTCAGTTTGCATAGCATTATACAAAATCATTGCCATCTTTACATTAATCCATTTGATATGACTTGGTGTTCATATTTTGCTGTAAGCATTAACCATACTTGCTGTTTTGCTTTTGCTCTTTTTACAATGGATCGCTGTCTGTGTTTGAATCAACGCCTTCCTCTTTTTAATATTTAGTGAGAGTTACATTGCGGTTTTTTATCAGTATACTTGTGTGATGCATAAACTACTACAGACACAATGAAGGGGTGCATGATCAAATAAGTTTGAGAACCACTGTACTAAGGTTCTCCATTTGTCTGGTCACCTCCTTGGGAGAGGCGATTAAAAGAACCTGCTTGTTTAGCCTAGCAAGATAGAGGCTGAAAGGATCAGAGCGCTCTCTAAATGCATCCATTTTATAAAAACCAGGATGGGAGAAAATCTATTTAAGCTAAAGTACAATGTTAGCACAAAGACAAATGGGTATAGACTGGCCATGAATAAACTTAGAATGGAAATCAGAACCATCAGAGGAGTGAGATTCTGGAAGACCCCTTCCAGTGACAGCAGTGGGGGCAAACAATATAGCTTGTTTTAAAATAGATCTTGATACCTTTAAGAATGGGATTATATGATGCAGTATCTTGTGATAGCAGGAAACTGGGCTGTATCTCAGAAAGTCCCTTCCTGTCCTATGTTTCTATAGCATTTATTAGTCTTGCATTTGTGTTTAATATACATGGTCAGGAATAAATAAGAGTACAAGCCTTAAATTATTCTAGATCCTTACTTATATAAAAGTATAGTTTAATTACCTGTGACTAGATGTTAGCTACTGTTTCACTGGGATTGTATTTGTGTAACTGAGAAGACAGTGCAGCCTATTATGAAGAGGGCTTCATTTTATTTTGTGAATGAAGCTTAGAACTTCAAATATTGCTTATTTATATATTATCTACTTTGTGGTTCCAGTCTAAAAGAGTCCTACACCTCAGTATTTGAGAGACTTTATCATAGTTTACAAAATTACATTGAATTTGGCTTGTTTCTTTCAACTCTTCTGTTTTAAATAAAATGGAAGACCATACAAGAGAAACAAACTGGACCTTACTGTATATTACTTTACCTTACATTGCGTCTGTTAATTGATGCCAATTGTTGAACATATTGATTCTTTTAATCAAAACTGTACCTCGGAATTCCACTGAGCTTTTATGCTTCATTGAAATATGCGTAATTGAAATGTTTTCTCTACAACTGCATGAAAGCCAATGAACATCCAATGACAATAGATTCTGGGAGATATGATGGACTTTTTGATGTTATGAATACAACATGCAGTACAGTTACTTTAGAGGAAAGGAAGTTATCTTGCAAGCATTTACTTCTTACTGTATGAAATGTTCCGTGCAAAAGTATTAATGCAGTTACTTTCAATAAGCTTTAGGAGAATAAGTAATTCTTTGGGCAGGTAGAGCATACCTATTTTTTTTCTGTCTAGTGCAGCAAAACAAATGCCTACAAATGGAAGACTCTCTGTGAAGGGGTTATTTTAATAGGGGCTATACTTAGGGTACTTATTTTCTTTAAAATTTACTTTAAAAGAAAAACTCAGAACGATTTTAATTTAAATTATAAAGCAAATATTCTTGGGGGGAGAGTGAGGAGACAAAACCCTCACAGAACAATGATAAGAAAAGAATTGCCAGAAAAATATGATTGACCAAATTCCCCCTCTATGATGCTGCTGTAAATACACTAAACACAATAGAGTTGCTCTGTGGTAAATGATAGTAAAATGTAATTCTGGATGTGTACTTTCTGTGCATAATGTACTATGTATAGTGATCCATTACATTTCTTTCTTCGTCCCAGGACTAATCTGTTTGAAAAGGAACTCACCTACAGAACAATGCAATCAGGATCATTTCCTGTGCTGATGTACATCTCTCTCTTTCTTTACATGTCTGCAACATTTCAAGCATAGCAGGCGCTATTAGTATGAGTAAAGCAGCATAGTATATTCCCCAGTTTAATGCTTGAATGGTTTCATATTTGCAGCCAAATCTCAGTGTATCTATTTCTTACAGAGAATTATATAATATATAAACAGTGCTTATCCTGGTACATTAATGATTATTAAGAAGAGTACGTTCACTTTGGGAATATATGAAACAATCGGATGACAACATTATGGAGTTGTTTTGTGCCTTTAAAGCAAAGTTTTGAGGCATTAAATGTACTGGAATGGCAAGGTGTTCCAATGCAGCAGGACCTGTTGAAACCTTTGTGCCTATGGTGGGGGAATGTCTATGGGTGATACGAGTGAGCACAACTCACAGTGACCCCTACTGCATTCAATTACAAGATTAGTTTGTATTCTTAAACTGCAGAGAGACTCGGCTCTGACAACTCTTTGGGAAGCTAACAATGTTAGCAACAGGGTTTGAACTTTTTTTGAGCTCTCTGAGTGCAAGAATTAAGACAACACCTAGCTCCTAATACGGTACAATAGGACAGAAGACTTCTTCCTTTTCCTCCTGCTCCTGACCCCAGAAACTCATCTTTTACGAACAACCATAATCTGGTCGTCCCACATGGAGTTAATGTAACATAATAATCAGCAAAATTACGTGAATTTACAGAAGCGTGTAGTATCTGTCCCAGGTTTAGAAGCAAGTAGCTAAAAATGACTATTTTAAGAGATTTCATTTTAAGTACAAAATATTCAGTTTATCTTACATGTTTAGGACAAGAATTTCAAAATATGAGCCTAAAGTTATACTGTTACATATTTTCAAATCAGGTATGGACTTAACTTTAGACTCACTCTTTTTGAAAATGTTGTCTCTTAGTTACATCTATTAATTCATATAAGCCAAATATTCAAAAGTGACTTATCGCTTACTACCAGTTATAGAACTTACTTCAGAGAGACCCATTGTCTCATGGACTCCTGATTTAGCCAGTTGTGCATCACTCTACATGGGGCAGAGGTTGGAGGAAAAAAATCCGTGTGGCCCCACAAATGATCAATTTATGCTCTGCAGAATGATATATGATTGTCCTAATTTTAGCAGACTTATCTATATATATTAAATCATAATAATAAACATTCAACAGCCCTGTAATGGGATAAGACTGAAGAAAGGGACTAATTAGTTTTCATTATATCCTGTGTAAATTTTGAATACGTCAGTCAGTTCCCGTCCAACTCGTTCCTTTTCCAAGATAAGTAATCTTAGGGTTTGTTTGTTTTTTCAGTCTTCCGTTGTATGTAAATCTCTCCCATGATTCTAACTACCATTGCCCCTGCACCTTTTCAATTCTTTCCATACATTTAATATGACAAGGAACATTAATTGGACACTGCTGTGCCCCAGCTCAGGTAGTATCATTTTTTGGTCTAGGATTACAATATTTCCTTTATAACTCTAAATCCCTTCTTAAATTGCCACTCTTAAATTTAAAAAAAAAAAAAGATGCATGGAAATTCTACTTATATCTAAGGACAGGACTGTGATCATATTTCTTTATCAAATTTTGTGTATTTTTTTTCCTTAAGATCATAATATGCTTTTATTTCTTTTTCAGTTTTACTTTCTTTTCTTAACATCACCTCTCTGAAATCTAGACAAATAGCATTTATATGAGATGTCCTGTCCCAGGTTTTACAACAGGTGCTTGAAATATTTCAGATAGGCTTTCACTAGTCTAATTGTCTAAATTTATAATAAATACATTAAATAAATGCTCAGATAATGTGAACTTGCAAATATAGGTATGATAGTAAACTATACTTTTCACAGAACTCTGATGTTCTTTGAAATAATGTAAATAAAATATTAAATACTTAAAATGAATAATCTGGTAATTGAAAAAGATTGAGAGTTATTTCTTCCATCTTTACTCACAAAATAGAAGTCCCTTTATCTTGAACGCCCCAGGTTCACTCACTTCTCCCTGTGTTCTTTCACAGAAGGTTTGCCTCCACTACAAAATATTGTCATGCTTTAACATTGAAGATCCAATTAGCACAATTCTAGGCATGACTCTAAACTAAGTGTAGACAAGGAAAAGTAGCCTTTAGGATTGTGGCAGTTAGTCATGGATAAACTGATCCCAGTCGAGTTTAAACATGATCAGTTGAAACAATTCTGAACACAACTTTTTCCCAGTTTGCATTGACTCCAGAGTTATGTTAACTTCTGCCTGATTCTTTACCACTGAAGTTGATGGAAGTTTTATTATTGTTTTGAAATGAAGCAAGGTTAGGCCTATTGACTCTATAAGGTAATGGTCCTACACAATAAAAATTTGCACTTAAAAGGAGGTAATTTTTTTTCGCAAAAACACCTCAGGAACAGATTTTTAAATGTATTTAGGTTCCTAAAGGTGCAAATAGGCTCCTTGGGGTTTTCAAAAGTGTGTAGGTGCCTAACTCCTATATTTTAAAATGTGTTTATCAAAATACCATGTTATGCAGAAAATTTAACTTTAGGAATCTGGAAGAGGAGGTTTTCAGGATGCTCAGAATTGTAGGTTATAGTACCAAATGTTATGTCAGGCACTGATGCTCACAGCTGCTGCAAGGTTCTGGATACCAGGTGAGGAATAAAAACATGCCCACACCAGTTAGGTGCACTTATCTTTAATCACAGCTTACACTCCAAACAGCAACCGGAGACTGTAGGGTGTGTTGCGAAGTGGGCTGCTGGGGGATTTTGCCACACAATCTGAGTGGATTCATGGCTGAGTCTCATTGCGCAGCTTGCATTCCAAGCTTTTATAATACAGCATAGCATATCAGCTCTAAGGTACAGCTAGCATTGGCAAATTTACAACACATGACCTTGATTCTTAACTTTCCTCCTCCTTTGGCAGTGCAACCACTTTCACACGGCCTTGCACAGCCTGTTACCAGGCCAAGCAGTGCCACTTATCAAACTGGTTCTGACCAGACCTGTCAAGCCCCATCTCTGTCCAACATGTTACAAAGCTCTTTCGCGGCCCTACAACAAAAAAACCCCACTTTTTAAAAAAAATTTTGTTCTTCACCTTAGAGGACAAACCTATACGAAAAATAATTCTACATCTGCACAAGTAAGGCTGGCATTTTCCACTCTCAAATCACCTACTGTTTCTGCCACTAAAGCAATAACTTTATGGACCTAATAGATTTACTTGTTTCCATAAAAAGAAACCTTGGAGCTATTTGCATTTTTTCATGTTTGGAAGAAAAGTAAATTCATTTGGAAGAGACCTATAGGCATGTGAAGCAGCTTGAGGGTTAATGTGATCTTTTGAACATTTAAAAGAGAAAGACTTTATCATTGTCCTCAAGTATGGTTTTAGTCAATGTGGCTTATTCCTATGATGTTTATAAATCTTTGCAATGCTTAATTACATCTCAATATTCTGGAGCTACCTCTTAGCCCAAAGTATTATGTGCCTTTTTTTGTCAGAGAAAATATTTACCAAAATAAATATGTACAAAACTGAACACTGGGCCACAACAATAGTGTTACAGATCTACTGAAATGTATTGTGGACCTAGAATTGCCTCAAAGCCTCATTCTTTCCTGTGTCTTGTTTATTCTCTTTCACTACACAAGCTACCATTTTCACTGTTATAACTATAAAGTTATTTCTGACACACTATAAACAATGCGTCAGAAATAACTTTTCCTCAATCATAAAACCAAGGAAAAATATCACAAATGTCAGTAGTTTCAAGTTTATGTTCATATCTTCAGAGATCTCCAGTCACTCATTATTAAGGACTTGGAGTAAATTGTCTCTGCTTGTTGGCTCATTGTAGGGCTCGCCTTTAACACTTCTTGAAACTGTTTCTCAAAGAACAAGAACAATCTTCTTTTCCTGGTGAAAATGGAGTCTCTTGGGGAAAAAAATCAGAAGAAATTCAACCCACACCGGTTCTCTCTGTTCCCATGGAATTAGTAGCCATCAAAGTAAAAATATCAATGAAAAAGTAAGCAAAGTTCTAAATTATGTCTTAAACTCTTTGATAGTAACACCAGATTGGATAAACTGAATAACACTAAAAAAGACAATGTATCTAAAATGTATGTCTCTTATGTTAGAGTTAAAATGAGAATTCCGTGGTCCCCACTCTTTCACAAAATTAGAACAGAACCAGTTAAGGTTCAAATAAAACATTTTTTTAATACATTTCATTTTCTCTAAATTTGAGCTCTGGTTTGGATCACGAGCAAAGTATCTAAATACTTCAAGATGCGCAATTCTTGTGATATGACGTTACCAGCCCAAACAGAAGCAGGGAAGTATTTTTTCCAGTGAGACTTCGATTCCAATTGAACAGTCTTAATGAGATTAGGTTTAACTTCATATAACCTTTCCAACACTTGAATGCTTATCTGAATCCGAGTCATATTAAAAACTCAAATCTGCAAACCTTTCCAATTGTGAGAAGTCTTTACTTATGTGTGCTGCATAGGGATACCCACAGATAACGGGCAGGAGAAGAACCACGTTACCGCCTATATTTTATTATCCTCTTACTCTACTTTTCAACATTACTGTGGAGTTCATTCAATCCACTCCTATTTCCTCTAATTTTGTGTGGTGGTAGCACTGCTGAATAGCCAATAGGTCTATTTGTGTAAATAAGGGTCACTCACATATAGAGAGAGGGATGTGCAGGATCAGAAACCCAAATTTTCAGAAGCTTTGAGGTTCACCCATCATGATTTTAGATGTTGTAACTAAGGATGTCACAGAATAAACGTTTAAACAGTGAGCAGCAGTCTCGTCGTTTAGAAAATTAATCAAACGTTTAAACTAGAGAGCTGAAGGAAGGCTTGTCCCTGAAATTGTGAGCAGCCCAGCTGTGGGAGCTGCTCAGCCAGCATGTGGGAGGGGATGTGTGTGGGGGGGTATGTGTGGAGACACTGCTATGCTGGCTCCTTTCCGAAACCCAGCTGCGATGGCTGCTCAGCCAGAGTGTGCAAGGAGTGGGGAGTGCAGGGCTAGCTCGTTCTTGAGAGCCCCAGCTGCAGCAGTTCGAGATCCTGTACGGTGGGGAAGAGCTGCTGGCTCAGCCATTAACTGAGTTACACATCCATGAACTAAGCAACTCAGTCATTAACATAAATCACCAGTCAATAACTCACCCAATCTTTAACTCCCCTATTCTTAACCATTGCATTTTCACTTTTAAACAATTCAAAGTAATTAGAAAGTTGGAATGTAATGCAAGAATTTATGCATCTTTAACCATTTTCCTTTTAAATTTTAAACAATAAAAAGTATGTATAAAGCTGGAATGCAATGTATGTCATTATTTAAGTCTACAAAGGTAGCAGTAAATCATTTAACAACTTAACAGGCAGACTTGAATGACTTTTGATCTCCTCTCCAAAAGCCAACCCCACCTGGTTCCGCTTTGTTTCCCTTCCCCCACAAACTGAATTTCACAGTGGAAGGAGCTCAGAGCGTTTAATCATTTAACCATTTTATATTTAGAACATTTAAAGGGATTGCTCATTAACCACATTTTTACATCTCTAATTGTAACTCTGAAATTTATTTTTTAAATTGTGAAAAAAAATAATTTACAATGTGTGTTTGAATGAATCAACAGTACAGAAAAAGAACTTATGTGAACTTTGGACAACTGTTCACTGAAACTTATATTGTGTGCTAATATTTTTTCAATATCAAGTTAACTCAAATTTTGTTACTGTAATGTATCTGACTACCCTAGAATACTAAAACTGTGACCTATGAAATTCAGAGTATCAATATAATTATACAAAATGAGACATTTATGGTAAATAAGATTGTATGTGGGAAGTATATTAAATGTAATGAGCATTGGACCTAACACATTACAATCACAGGGGAACAATAAAAGACAGCACAAAAGTTGTCTGCTTTAGGAATGCTGACTTTAAGTTAATGAAATTGTGCAACAGAATTTAATAGAATTATGGACAAGAAATGTGATATGGTGTCTTCTGACAGCAATTTGTTACATAAATTGTCTCTTTACCAGGATTTGGCTTAGTATTGCATTTAGAACTGGGTGGGGAAAGATAATTCTGTTTTTTAGAGGATTTTTATATTTCATAATTCGGTTTCATTCCAATTAGGACCACAAATCAAACATTTTAAAATTTTCTGCAAAAGGGAATGAGGCCCCTGGACAGTCTGTCTGGTGGGCTATTTTGGAGCTTTGTACACTGGAATTCCTGGGTTCCCCAGCCCCAGGGGAGAGTATATGGGCTCTGGAAGTCTGGGCTGCCAAAGAACAAGGCATTGAGCTGGAATGAAACCAGGCAAGTTTCTTGAATATCTGCCCATGTTCTGCTGGAACTTCAGTTAAATTAGATTATCTTCACAGAACATTTTGATTTTGCTGAATTGGCAAAATCCAACAAGAAACCTGAAATATTTCTGACCATTTCTAGTTGTTTTCTTTTCATTTTCCCCAACAGGGATGGAAAGCTAGGTGACTAAAATATCTTGTGTTATTCTAAAATGCCCATGTGTACAGTCATCTATGCTGTAGAAATGTCTTCATGTTCTTTTCACATTCTACTTCTACCATAGTTCCATAAGTCTTTTTCAAATGCTTTATCTTACAGGCCACATTGTATGTGACATGTAACCTTGCTATATGTAGTCCTGTTCTACACCAAGCACAGCCTATCAAATGCTTCATGATTCAATTCATGCAAAAGAGCTGATAAACTTAGTTTCATGTGATATTGATCCAGAATAAACTAAGCACATAAAATAACTGTCTTGTTGAGCACAGGAAGATGGGTATGAGCACTGATCCACAGAGCAGTAGAGAAACAATGAATTTACGCTAAGCTAACTAGGATCCGGAAGAACCAGAGAAGCAAGGCAAGTGGAATCTAATGCTTTGTTCATAGACTATTTTGACAATAGGCTTAGACATCCCTTGAATAGACAGAACACATTTTCAGCTTATCATATGTCAGTTTTCAATTTGCCTAAACAAAGCTTCAAACTTCTGTTTGAACTTCAAATATTCTTGTCACAATGTACAGGAAATGTACCACTGAAAAGCTAGAAATAGCTAGGAAACACTTAGAGAAAATACTTTTGGACAGGACCCAAATGAATTATAATCAGGGTAATAGCTAGCAGAGTTCAGCAATGTAGGCAGATAAACAAAAAGCACAAGCTTTTTCTTCTTCAAGTGGCATATTCTCTTGTCTTACTATAGTTCAGTTACTTTCACAATAACAAAAATAATCTATTTGTAAAGTAGATTAAAGTGACAAAGTAAAATGGTATGGAAATGATGTAATTTACTGTAGTTCTGTACAGTTATTGATTTTAATTCTCTAATTCTGTGGCATAAGGCCTGTCTCTACATCAAGTATGCGCAAGAAGCATCTCTGCTGTAAAAGAGTGTCAGGTAATAAGTGGATTATTTAAACAGCTGGAGAATCTCCTTATTAACTTGATAGTCTTCACTGGAACTACACAAGTGCTTCTATAGAAGTCCTAGAATTTCCACAATATTTCTGGAGTTTGATGGGGGCTGGAAATGTGCTATAGTTCTGGAACTACTGAACTACTGAAATTCTGCTTCTTAATTTAATTCCAAGTAGTACAGAAAGGGGCTTTTCAGATTTCTAGTGGACTTGGTACTGTTTTGTTCAGACAGCAGTGAATTGTAATGGACTTTTCCTTGCTAGTGGTTGGAAAGAGGATCTGACTGGTATAACTGCTGAGAGCTGTTAGATATTGTATTTTAGCTCAAAGTTTGGAGCTACAGATGTTGGATCCAAGGAATTCTATCTTAATTCCCAGCAGAGGCAGATTCTTCAAAGATGGAAATTTACTTTCCAAACTGAAGAGACTATTTTAGTATAGGAATTCTTTCTTAAGTTGATTTTTATGTCCAAAGGTTCTGCTTTACAACCATGGCAGAAGAGATGTTAGACTTAGCTCTGTAAAGAGCCTTTCAAGTCCACTTCTTGCATTCATCAGGGACTTTCTGTAAATTGTTCCTTTGCCCAGGAGCTGGACACACTCTCTCTCCTGTGCTTTCAGCCCTTGCTATACCAATAGGGAGACATCAATATTGGGTCATGAATTTAAATCCCTGTAAGTACTGATGAAACTAGACAGCTAAGCCAACCCATACATACATTTTGCACTAACACATCGCGTGATGATTTGCAGTATGCTAACTGGACTGATGCTAAAGAGCTGTATGAGGCATTTTGGCATTGATCTGCCTGGAAACTTCTCAGTGTGCTTCTTTAACATAATAAGTGGGATTTCATTACTATTACTGAAGTTGCTCCTGTCAGGGCCAATATTGTGGGGGGGGGTTTTAACCTTGGATCATTATGTCTGGGACTTCTTCGGGCCTGCATGAGACATGTATCACTACAGGATTTAAATAACTGATGTGCAGTATTTCTTTTGTGGTAAGAACTATTTATTACGGTATTCATACTGTGGAGCGAGTGGATATTTTGTCCTGGTTTTGATCTTCTACAGTCTGAAAAATTATTGGACACAATCACACAGTCCGTCCCTAAAAAACCTTCTGGCTAGCTGATCTGGACAAATTAGCAACAAGAGGAAAGTCTGCATGTTCATTATAAAATATGGTAAATAAAAGGATAGATTCTTCAGCACAGCTCTCTTCTAAACTGGAAATATTTCAGCTCTTATCTTAAATGCCCCATTCCCCTGCAGGATTAATTAAACTTCATTAAATGTAGATATGAGCAGTTCTGCTCTTTGCTCACTTTTCCTGGTTATGTGTAGATAACTTTTATACAAACTTATCTTTAACATTAACAAGAATGTTTGTCACCTTTCAGTAATATGTACGTTGTATACATTTAGGATCTTTTTTAAGCAGCGCATTATGCAACCCACTTTATTAGCTATTGATTTTTCTTTCTTTTAGGTTTCTCTAGTTGGTCTTACGTCTATCATTTCAGTCACAAAGGTATGATATATTATAGAATTTCATAAATTAATTCCATTGGTGACATGACTTATTTATCATATTGCCACAATAGATTTGGCAGTCTGAATGTTTGCAATGGAGCTATTGTACAGTTAGCACAAAATATCATATGCTGTTTCCATAAAATCCTGCTCTATGTTATAACGCTTCAGCTGTTGGTTATAAAACTCCTTGTATTATTCTTACATAATCTCTCCTCTTTCCTGCACACATTTGACATGTGACAACCAAAGTGACACATGCATGGCTTTGGTTATATACTATATCTCTAAATTATTTTGCATTCATAACACTGGTATGTCATACATATTCATGAGCCACGTGTTTATCAGCAACGACACTCTGTTCCATTTGTACTGTATTGCTTTGAATCCAAAATGTTGTTTTAACTCCATAGTTTTGTTATCCATAGAGTAGTACCTATTTATGTTTAGGCTAAATTTGGCCTATGTCATGACTGAAGAAGAAATAAGATTAAAACCAACGTGGCTTTGATCATACAGGCCATATTCCTGGTCTTGACTGTATGTGGGTGAGTGTTCTGTCTGACGGCACTCAGTTCTAGGGTACCACTTCTTTAAGAGATTGAGGAGCCATTTCTCTTCCTTCTAAACAGACAGCTTTGCAGGAAGGGGTAGGAAAGAAGGGAAAAGTGCTGTGGGATTGAGACTAGGAAGGGACAGCAGAAAGAATAGGAGTGGAAAGGATGCAAGCTGCTCTTTGTGTGTCCTTGCACTCACAGTGTCTTAAGTGATTTTTCTTTTTCTCCATGGGGGGTATGATCCTTCCCAGATGACAGGCGTCATGTTGCACCAGCTGAGAAGGCTTAAACCAGAACACACTGGCTCTTCCTGGATTAAAAATGTTATGTTCAAGATTCTAAAGGACTTTACAATCTCTCTTTATATATATAGGAATCTCTTCATCCATCAAAGAATGCAGCTACCCATGGGTGAAATGTGGAAACTATATTTAACAGTACACAGCAATTCTGCAGGATTGTTTGGGTCAGGAAATAACAACTAATACTTTGTCCAAATAGAACTACAAAGATATCGATTTACAGATGATTCAATGTAATGGGAGTGTGTGTGTGTAAATAGTTTGATATTGAAAGATTGCGTTGGTAACTAGAACAGCACTGTTGATACAAATGCATCTAATTACTTTAGGCTATGATTCCTTATCACACAGTACAGCTAAGATTCAGACTTGTTTGGCCTTTTTCTTTCATGCATTAAATTTTTCTATCCATTTTCTCTCAGACTAGGAAAAGTGAAGTTCCTGTCTGATCACAAGAATGTCATTTGTACAGTTGTTAGGAGCAAGATGTTCACTGAGTTTAAATAGTCAACTGAATTGGAACTCAACAGGTGCTCTGAGATCCTTAACCCTAAAGTAGAAGTTTATTTAATTTGTTCTTAAAACCTCCCAAACAAGTTAAGATATGTTTCAAGCAGGCCAATGCATTTTACCAAATTGTCACTCAAGTAACTTACCTATGCTTCACTTGTCTGACACTTCTGGAGCAGACTAAAAAAAAGGGGGAGGGAAATAGACTATAGCCAACTGACCATAAGCACAAGTACAAATACTACCCACACATTTTGTCTTCACAACAATGTATGGAAAGTAATGATTTGTTACTTTCCCTTGCAGATAGATGACTTTGCAGACTAAATGGCACTGAAGCTATTTATTCAAAGTATGACAGATTATTAACTAACTGGCTGCTAAGTGCAGCACTCCCAAAACCGTGTAGTTGTCCAATTGCATGTGAGCTTGTTTGCTATGGATCCAGTCAGTTATGCCTGTTTGGACAGTGTGGGTGGTGTAGTGAAATAAGATGGTATTCCCCTCAAGAGAAAAATCCATGATTAAAGAAGAGTTGCACTGCAAGTGTCAGTTGGATCAGATTATACCATGTGATCATGGTGATTTCATTACAGTCACAAGGACTCCCCTTTAGTTTTTGCTCTGATTTGCTGTTCTGTTGCATAAAAAAAACATTGTAAATGGATACAAAAATATGTATTCATTGTAAGAAAGTATAGTTCTCCATCTTCCTCTAACTTGCACTACTTCAGCTCTAAAGACACCATTTATGCTTAATGTATAATTGATTTCTTTTAAGTATTTCCCCTCTTTGGAATGGAAAAGCAATAGCTCATTAGTGTAGGCTTTGATTAATTTAGGGTGCAATGAACAAGTCACTAATAACAGGTTCTTTTACTCAGGAAGCTTCTTGAGATTTGTTATAGGAAATGAGACTAGTGAGTCATGTACAAGAGACACGAAGACTGTATTTTAAACCCAAACACATACAAGTATAGTAGCAACCTCAGAAAAGCAAAGTAAGTATAACAAAATGACCTCTTGCATTGTGCATATTCACAATGTTATGGAAATAATAGGAAGTACAGAAGCACCATAAGTGGGAATGATGATAAGGTTTCCACTTTTCTGTCATCCCCATGTCCCAAATAGAGGTTGGTCTGACAATCTTTCATAACCTTTTTTCCCTACATCCCACGCATCTGGCACTATACTGAATTAGTTCTCAGCCCTTTACCCATGTTTATTCCGGGGGACCATAATTAGAGTTCTAACTACTAGCAAAAGCTATTTGAGTCAATACATTTCCCAATGGTTTTGATATATAAATGCAGCTACTGCATGGTTACATATACCAAAAAGCCCCTAAAATATGTATGTGGACCCAGGTTATTAAAGGGACAAGGTGGGTGAAGTAATATCCTTTATTGCACCAACTTCTGTTGGTGAGAGAGACAAGCTTTTGATCTTACATAGTGCTCTTCTTCAAATCTGAAGAACTCCTAAAATCAGGTCAAGGGTCAAAGATTAACATCAGTGACATCTGGACATGTGTACACTATTTAAATCAAATAAACGAGGACTCAAATATACATATCTTAGTTTACCACTTTCAAAGTGTATTGCTCATGGTGCTTATTAAGGTTTATCTATACAACACTTGTCTGTTTTTCCAGATTCATAACTTCCCTCCTTTTTTTTTTTCTTTGTTTACTGTGTCTTGACTTGATTTAGGGCCTAATCCAAAACTCACTGAAGCCAATAGAAAGATTCCCATTGACTTTATTGGGATTTAAATCAGTCCTTCGACTCTAATCTCTCTAGGACAAAAATCCTGTCTCCTTGTGAGTCTTCTTGTGTGCTCCTTTCTTCTTGTGTACAACATCTAAGGCAATGAGAACCTGTTCTTGTTTGAATCCTCTGTGTTCTACCACAAAAGAAAACATAAATAATCATCTACTGGGTCCATTAAAAAATCTGCTGATCAGGTGAACCTCTTAGAGTTCCTACAATGACCCTTGAATGTTGCCATGATGCAAACTCTTAATAATACTACTATTAATATATTGTTTTATTTTTGTGTGGGTATCCTTTTCTGACCTTGGCTTGCCTTCCTATAATGTGATGGGGTTGTCAGTGCTATGAAATACTACCTGTCCTTTTTTTCCATTATTAAGGTATACTTTTGCCATAACTGTTGTGTTAATAACAAGAGTCCTGTAGCACTTTAAAGACTAACAAATTTAATTTTTGCAGGCATAAGGTTTCGTGGGCTTTAACCCTCAAGGGGAAGGTACAACAATGAGGGGGGTAGGTAATAACGAAGTCCATAAGGTTAGAGTAGCTGAGGCCTATTCACAACAATTGATTAGAAGGTGAGAATGTGTGAACAGTGACAATTACTTCTTGTAATAAGATAACCATTCCAAGTCCCTATTCAGACCCAGTCTGATTGTGTCAAGTTTGCAGATGAGTTCTAGCTCTGCAGTTTCTCTTTGAAGTCTGTTTTTGAAGTTTTTTTGTTGAAGTATGGCAACTTTCAAGTCAGTTAAAGAGTGTCCTGGGAGACTGAAGTGCTCTCCAATTGGTTTATGGGTGATCCCATTTTTTATGTCTGATTTGTGTCCATTTATTCTTTTGTGTAGTGACAGTCCGGTTTGGCCAATGTACATAGCAGAGGCGCATTGCTGGCACATGATAGCATATATTACATTTGTAGATGTGCAGATGAATCAGCTCATTATGGTGTGGCTGATGTGGTTAGGACCTATGATGGTATCACTAGAGTCAATGTGTGGGCAGAGATGGCAACTGCGTTTGTTTCAGGGATAGGTTCCTGGCTTACTGTTCTTGTTGTATGATGTATGGTTGCCAGTGAGTGTATGCTTCAGGTTGAGGGGCTATAAGCAAGGATAGGTCTGCCTCCCACAGCTTAAGCGAGTGAGGGATCATCTGCTAAGATAGGTTGTAGATCCTTAATGGTGTTTTGGAGAGATTTATACTGTGGGCTGTAGATGATGGCTAATGGTGTTCTGTTGTTTTCTTTGTTGAGTCTGTCCTGTAGTAAGTGACTTCTGGCTCTGTCAATTTATTTCTTCACCTCTCCAGGTGGGTATTGTATGTTAAGAATGTCTATAGAGATCCTGTAGATGTTTGTCTCTGTCTGAGGGTTTGGAGCAAATCCGGTTGTATCTTAAGTCTTGGCCGTAGACAATGGATCATGTAATGTGTCCAGGGTGGAAGCTGGAGGCATGAAGATATGTATTGTGGTCAGATGGTTTTTGGTATAGGGTGGTATTAATGTGACTATCCTTTAGGTGTATTGTGTGTCCAGGAAGTGGATTTCTTGTGTGGGCTGGCCCAGGCTGAGGTTGATGGTGGGGTGGAAATTATTGAAATCCCCGTGGAATTCTTCAAGAGACTCTTTCCTGTGGGTCCAGATGATGAAAATGTCATCAGTGTAGCATAGGTAAAGGAGACGTGTGTGTTAATAGTTGTGATCAGATGTAAAGCAACATGAGAGGCCATTGTGGCATTGATGTCACAAATAAAGGATTTGTATGTCCAGCAGAAAATATGGTATTTGCAATTTTATCGAGACTGCCAGTCTAAATCCATCAATGTCTGGCACTTGTGTCCTAGTGAAAACGACTGACATGAATGCAGGCTTACTGCCATCTGAGCAGATGGATATGAGTAGAGATATCCAAGACACCAACTATAAGCATGAACTATGTTTGTGGAGGACAGAAATTTGGCCAGGAAATTCCAGATGGCTGTCTGTCGTAAGGTTATGGGCATATGGTTAAGGGGATGTACCATTGCTAACCCTTTTTTTGCCTAGATTAAATTATAAAAATAAAATAATAATAAAATACTCCAGTGACCACAGAAAGAGGGTTTTTTTTTTTTAATTTTCTGTTTTAGACCAGTTGAATTGAATTCAGCACTGAATTATATTGTAAATTGGGAAACATGTTCTAATGGAAATACACCATTTTACACCACCTGAAATCCTTTAACTGTAGAGACTTAAATGAAAGAACTTGGGGTTTATATCAATATAAAAAGATCAAATTTGATCTTGTTTTTGCGGGGCACTTCAAGCATAACTTTTTATGTGCTAAAATCTGTATGTCTCAAGTCCTTAAAAGTGAAATAGAAAAGTATGTCCTTATCTCAATTAACTTAGTATTTGTCAGGTAACAAAGATGTACATAAATCTATGCATATCAGTACAAGAGTATTCCACATTCTTTATCACAAAAAAGGTTAGAAAAATCTCTTTATATGTAGTTCTGTGTTTGGTAGGTTTGTTTTTTTGAAAGCTCTTGAATTTGCATGAATGAAACTATACTGTGGTTAATGCCCATTATACTATCAAATCACTAAACTCTAACCCTGAGGAATGGAATTTGTAGAACTTATGATCTAACCTCTTGGCTTTGGGCAAACAGTGCTAGTACTACTTTCTGTGTCTCCAAATGATTTAAATTCTTGGTGGTTTCATGAACACAGTTCTCTTTATCAAAATGTTCTTGAAAGATTTTTGTTGTCTGTAATATTCAAGGTCTGGTACAACTGACAAGATAATGACAGGGGCAATTTTAAGTTAACAGTATGTTTTTGCTGTATTAGATGTTGGCCAATGCTGACTGCAGCAGAAGTGGAGAAACGGCATTCATTATGTCAGAAAAAATGTAAAACAGAAAACATGATGCCAATTTCTTAACCTTTAGTAGCACAAACTATTCCTCCAAAATGACAAAAGAATGTCCCATTATGAGAAGAAAAAACAACAAGTGAAACAAATAAAAGTTAATGCTAATTGATCACAAACTGGAAAAGCAAAAGTAGAAGTGGTTCTGCCACCAAAATTTTATCATTTGTTGTTCCTCAAAGTAATATTTCCAAACAAATAGAAAAAACATGAGAGTTTAGTAACCTTCCCTCTGTGACAGATATGGCAATTTTTGCAATATCCTTGAAAATCCTTATTGAATTAAATTTTAATATTTTTATAGTCCTTTGGATTAAATACAAATATATATATATATATTGTGGGCTAGGATTACATGCAGCCTCTCTAAGGAAGAGATGCTGTTTGACTCCTGGGAGTTCAAAGGACTATACTGAAATTGTGCTAGGCAAGAATGGACTTTTGGGACAAGGAATGTGAAGTGGATTTCCTGGGAAACACTAAAGGAGAGATTAATGTAAATCCCCCACCTCTGATTGTGCAAAATATCCAGCCTTCTGAAGCTATACTCTGAGGATTGGGTCATTGTCTGTCTACTGATTACTTGTTCCCATAGACTGGAGATCAAAGACCCATGCTGTATGAACTTCCCAATTTGTTGTTCTGGTTCTGAATCTGACAATTACGAACTTGTAACCATGGGGAAAACCCAGCTGTGGGTTTTGAAGGACTGCCACCTACCAGAGCTCAAGGTTAGAGTTGGGAAGTGACTTCTTATAAACTTTTTAGCATATGATTGGGTTCTTTTATTGTTTTTAATATGTTTTCTTTGTAATGCTTTCCCCTTAAAAATACATTTGCTTGTTTAGGAAGACCTGTGTGGTAACCTATAACTGCAGGCAATACACAGGGCATAGCCTCTGGAGAGAAAGGAAGTGCAGACTTTTAGGCTGGGGATATCACAGTGTGAATTAGGGAGCTATGCAGCTTTAACATCCAGGTCAGGAGTGGGAGAGATGTGGGTATCTGCCCAAGAGAGGTGAGCAGGGCCTGGAGCATAGAGCCTAGCCTCTTCCCTCTTCAAGGGGAAAATATGGGTGCACTTGCCCTGACCTGTAACATGCTTAAATCTTAAAATAGAGTGCATTTTGGTTGTAAATGCATTGTCCTCTTGTTTGGCAGAGGTGGCTTTTATGTTTTAGTTCCTTGTAAATGACAAAGTGGCTGTATTTTCACAACTGCCACCACTTGATTCAGCATAATAATAGTAATAGTAATAATAATAGTAAAGTCTGCTAAATCCCGAAGATGTTAGCAAAAATGAGGAATTTAGGACAAACAGATGTACAATAGTCTGAATTAACAATTAGATAGGAACTGTGCCCATTGAAAACATTTGAGTATTCATTTCAGCAACCTCATCACCAAAAATCCCAGAGTGTTTCAACCATTGATGTTGATTGTACTGCTGAAGATTAGATTTCCACGGATTTTGATGTAATTTGAATCAGGCCCTATTAGAATGGAGGGTCTGATACAATTTTCATTGAAGTCAATGGGCTTGTTTTCCATTGACTCTGACATTTGGATTGGAACTATAAAGGACTAGTAATTCTCCCCTGTCACCTTTGAAAATCTTATACTTTTATTTCTTGATTGTGTGTGTCATGATATGATATAGCAGAATCTTGCTAATCTGCACATATTATAATCCACATAGAAAGATGGCTGTGTCTTTCCACCTCTCAACAAAGATTTAATCAGGGTGCTAATGTGAAGCCTCATATTACTGAGACTTTATATCTTTTTATAAAATATACTGTCATAAACTAGTATGTTAAAACATTATGAGATAAATAATAAACTAAACTACAGTTATCAAAGTATATTTTGGGCTACTTATACTGTCTTTTATATAGTGTGTGTTTCCAAACTCATTAATTCACAACATTTAGTAATGTACAATAGTTCTTCCCTTTGAACTAATGAAATTTCCACAGTATAATGGAAAACAACAAGCTGTAAGACATAAAATGGGTGGTCATATCCTGGCATAGGATATGCATTCCTTTCAAGAATCAACAGAAGGACATGATCTAAAGCAGTGGTTATCTACCTTTCCAGACTATTGTACCCCTTTTAAGATTTTGATTTGTCTTGTGTACCCCCAAGTTTCACTTCACTTAAAAGCTACTTGCTTACAAAATCAGACAAACATAAAAGTGTCACAGCACGCTATTACTGAAAAATTGTTTATTTTCCCATTTTTACCATATAATTATAAAATAAATAAATTTGAATATAAATATTGTACTTTACATTGCAGTGTTTAGTCCATAGAGCAGTATTAACAAATTTTAGTTTGTAGTGACTTTGATAGTACTTCTTAATGTAGCCTGTTGTAAAACTAGGCAAATATCTAGATGAGTTGATATATCCCCTGGAAGACTTCTACATGTACGTCTGATTGAGAACCACTGATCCAAAGCATATGCCTATTGCGATACAATGGCCTGGATCTTTAGCTATGTCTGACAAGAGCACAGTGCAGAACTGGGAGGTTGTGCAAAGGTGGAATTAAATGAATACTGAGCTCCATGGCACAACAGAGTAGTCAGAAAGCCATCTTCCAGATGTCAATAACCCAGGGAACCAATAAGTCAGATAGGCATCAGCAAGGTCTTCTATGGCTATGTCCAAAACCTCTGTTTCCTAGCAATTCCACCTACATTGACAATAGGGAACAAGGTGGTATAGGAGTCCAAACTCCATCTGTATAACACTTAAGGATCTCCCTATCATGAGGTGATTCTGCCATGACATACAGATTCTGCTGCTGTGGTTCAAAGTAGCTGCCCCGCCACTTATGATCTGGATCATCATCTCTTCTCTCTCGAACAAATTTGAATTCATGTTTGAAGGGCTGCAGTTTCTGAAAGAGCCCACTGTAACATAAAAATATGCCTATAATTCCCAATAAGAGTGCAGACCATTTTAATCTTTATTTCTTGAGGTAGCATCGGAATGTAAATTATGTCAGTCAGAGCTATCATTCACTGATGGCAGTGCATTAAGAATATCACCAAATGCTGTTTGTTCCAAGCTAACCATATTCTAAAGGATTAAAACCATTTCAACACTTTAATACATTCTTTCATCCAAAGAAATATCTTAAACATCAGGAGACTGAACATCATATATTGATACTTTGCTCTGTTAAAATACTTTCTAATACAGCATAAACAAGGAAATATAGATGAAGAACTATCTATCATTTTTATGATCTTGCTCACTGTACAAGCTGTTTTTTAAAATTCAATGCACTAAAACTGAATAATCCAAGCTTTTAGAATTGCCTTATCTTAAGAAAACTCCTTAAACCTGATGTCTGTCAGATAAGAGGATACAATAAATGGCTTTTAAGCCCTGATTTTTATACTTATGTTAATCTGCTTAGAAATAAAAGTAGCATCAGGAAATACCAAAAGTGGCTGAACTGTCTGTTCTATAAACATTTCTGTAGTACTACTGTAGCTAAATATTTACAGAAATGGACACTTTTTTTAAATAGACTAATAGCTTTCATATGTATTGTAATAAAGCAAAATACATACTTTTTGTTGATTTGATGCACTAAATGTATTTGTTCCAATTAAACATAGAAACATAGGTCAGAAGGGACCAATATGATCATCTAGT
>ML675624.1:55085012-55136546 GCA_007922155.1 Mesoclemmys tuberculata | reverse complement strand
TTGGCCAGGCTAAACAAGCCAAGCTCTTTGAGTCTCCTTTCATAATTATTTATGTTGCAAGGGTTAATATTATTTCTAAACTAGTTTAGATAAATACAACCAGTATACAGTTAAGATCAGGCATTTTGTATATTGTAGTGGGTATAAAATTCTGATTGTGATGAATGAAAAAATAAATGAATCAGCAAAATTAACATTCATTGCAGGAAATGAATTAGTAAATTGTGTATCAAAAGAAATATTTTACACTTTGGGACACTTTTTCATTAACATGTCCCATTTTCCACAGCTCTCAATTTATATAGTTGGTAGCATAATAGATAAACTCCCTATCAGGTTCCCTGAGAAATGTGCTAAGTGAAAAATCACATAATACACTCATACTTGTCTGTACTTCAATATTACTGGGGAATTTTGTTAGCCAGCTTCTACAGCCCAGTTTCTGGCTGATATACTCTTTTCCAGGCTTGCCAGCTTTCCAGCTTACTCTTTTTTGTTTCCCCAGCTTCCTGAATGCAAACTGACTTTCAGGTCTTGGTCCCTGACTCCCTGATTAGAGTTTTAGGAGAGGGGAAAATATAGGAACACTTAGTTGCCATGTGAATATCTCATGCAAACTATTTAATAAGATACATTTTAATATAATTGGCTTATCATAAATGTCTGGTGACCAGGGGAGAAGGAAGGAAAGTTAAAACATAATGTATCCCTTTACCTGTCCTCTCTAACAGTAATATTGAATATTGTTCTTCTGTGTGTCAGGCAAAGGGTTCCACTCACCATGTCTTTAACTGCCCCAGTCTATGAGATAGAGGTGAGTCCTCTTCCTGTCAAAACACACACCAGAATAATGCTAGTCATTATTATTGTTATGAAGAACAGACACAAGGGAACTTCCACCTGGATGTTTGTACCTGATGGCCAAGAACTCTGGGGCAATGCCAATAATTTAGTCTTAGGATCCTCCTGAGCTTTTGTATTCCCAAAACACATTTGACAAAAGTGAAGCAATCATGTCCAGAAGCACCAGCAGAGAAGCTGCACAGCCTACAATGGATCCTAAAGTTACAAGCTGGACCAATAGGCTGTTGCCATTCCTGTGGGAAGAGAAGGCTTGGAGTTAAGGGGAACTAGGTTACCTTATACCTTATCTTCAGGGACAGAACCTGGTCACTTCTCTATTTCTTTCTCCCACAATGAAGGGTTGAGGGTGTTCATCTTGTGAAGGGATATGGCTACAATCATGTGCTGACCAGTGGACTCGGTAGCATCTCATTATTTACTGTTTCTCACAGTTGATTACCACACACATGCTTGCAGGTATTTCTTGCATTTAATACCACAACTGGTGAGCTCCCTTCATTCAATGAAATGCTAGCTGTAATTAAGGAGAAAACACTGTTCTAATGCAGCCTTCAAATACAGGGCCCCACCTACCATGTCCCCATCATCATGAATGCGTGGCCATCTTTGATACTTCCTGCTGGGTCCAGCTAGCAGATTTGCATCAGTGAAGGACTCTCAGCATGTTGGGTGAGACTGTAACTATACCACTGAATAATTGGAAGGGGCATATGATACTGTAAAAGCTTATTTATCATTACTGTCTTGCTGGTTACTACAACTATGGCTGCGGAGGGTCATTCCTGTTCAGTACTGCTATTGTCCAAGCACATGCACAGATTGCTCTCCTGCAGAGAGGCCTTGCCTGAACCTATGCAACAAAGTTGTTAGCAAGCTCAGTGGTTACCTCTGAACTTACCACTGGTGTATGGGACCTGTAACTCATTTTCAGGTGACCTTGAAACTGTTCAAAGTTGTATTATGTTATAGGGGAACTGTCCATATAAGTAGGGCAAACAAACATTCTTTATCCCCTAGCTTAAGGAATCTTCATGTTAAATCTTTTTGAAAATCAATCCCTCCTGACAGCTAATTTGAAGGGGGATAGGGAGTGAGAGGGAAATACATGGTTTTGTAAAATAGCCAGGAACTAAACATTTCCTAGCAAACAGCCCTGAAATTGTATCACAACAGATGGCTGATGCGTTGCAGAGACCAATTGCTGAGAGTCAGGAAATGACTGGGGCAGAACAAAAGCAATGTTTCACTCAAAAAAAATAGACTTGGTGTTGAGATGCACAAAGTGCGAGCAAGTCCTTGAGTACCCTGAGCCTTGACGCAGTCTAGAAACATATTACAAGGTATCCTGCTGCCCCATGGAGCTGCACCAATAAGGCAGCTCATACACAGATTCCCAGCACCCAGAATGGAAGCTCCTTTGCTTTTAGTTTGAAATTTTGAGGTACTTTGCGCTAACCCATTGAGGATTCAGAGATGGCCAGATGGCTTTCAGGCATTCGTTTTGAAACCCAATGGTGCACAGCCATGTTTTTTATTTATTAGTATTATTCATTATTTCTAATTTGGCAATAACCACAGTAGGTCCCCCACTGAGCTAGGCATTGTACAAACAGTCTCTGCCACATGACACCTCAGAACCCAACTAGTCATGGTCCTTTCCTAGACAGAATGCACAATACTTGTCTATAAGATGCTAAAATTTTAGTCAGATATGAAATACTTCTTTAAGTCTCTAAGGCATGTTCCTCCCTCCATAACTGTAAGAGATGACAAAGAAGGAAAGACAAATGATGCAGCCAATCTTTGTCAATGGTGCATTAAGCTAAATAAAATAAAAACTGTCCAATAGAGGGAGTAAAGGATAAAATAGGGTTAAGAGCTGCTGCAAAGCATTTGAGCATCTCCGTGAACTAGGACAAGGCTAATTCTATGAAGTAGTGAGGGTTCCAAGGGAAGCTTTATAGTCAGAAAGGAGCTCACAAAGGCAGAGCCTACAGAAGGTACTGTGCTAAAAAGTGCTCAAGGTGCTCTATGGATGCATCAAAGGCTCAATATTTAAGACTAAGGGACTTCCAGCATGGAAATGGATACCCAGAAATGGGAATCCAGACAGATTGTTGTCTTCGGGAGGGGAAAAAAAAGGAACAATTTTGACTGTACAAAAATGAGCACAGAAGATATCAAATTATATTAGTTTAGATAAAATCTAATGACTATTCTTTAATTAAAAGAAAAAAACCATTTAGTTCTATCTGTAGCAGTTTTCAGGATGATTGTGTTTTCAATGTTTGTAAGTTTTATAACACTATTCTGCCAAATGTTGCCTGAAGATCTTTATATGAACCTCTGCTTTCTCCCCAACCAACATAACTAACGAAGTCAAACTGTCCTTTTACTGGATAGTAAGTCTAAATGAATACACAGCGCAATGTTTTCATTAAATATCTTCCAGAAATGACTGATAATGAATTATTGATATGCCTGTCAAACTTCATTATTTATATGTTCCACTTAAACCGAAAAGAATATTGCAAACCTTGTCATGTAAGGGAAATAGCACATAAACATGACCATGGAGGGTCCACAAAGGCTAACATCAGCTAAGATATCACTAATTAAAGCAGTCTGCTTTTTTATTTCATCTCTGTAATAGAACCATATGACGAACTTTGCTGATTGTTAGCAAATGCTAAAATAATATTTGAATACTGCTTGGGTTTACTGAAGTTATCATAATTTTGTGCAAATTGATACTATAAGACAGATAGATGAAGAATCTCATACAATTAATCCTCTTCTCCTCTCCTTTCTCTCCCTCTCCTCTCCGCCCCCCCCTCCAAAAAAAAAAAAAAAGCATTTGATTACAAGTTGGATATCAAAACTAGATTTTGGATAATAATGACTAGAAAAGCTACTTTATAATGAAATTCAAATCAATGCAACTTAAAGCTGTTGGCTCAAGATTCCATGTCAGCTTTCAAATGCTTTTCCTGCTCTTTGGGCATTTCAATGTTATTTCTCTGAGATGTGGAAGAAAAAATGGTATAATCTGACCTGTGCTGTCACTCTGACTGTTTTTATTAAATCTACATCTGTGATATTACACAATAGCTGAAGGTGTTAAAGGCATGGGAAAAATCTACAAAATTAGATTGAATCCCTTGATCAAAGGTATTGAAATAAGTGACTTTGATTTTTCTACTTATAAAATCACTTAAGATGTACATTACCAATTTAATATGAAGGACTTGAATACCATTATTAGACATGTGAAAAATTACAACACTATACTTTAATTCAAGTCTAGTGCTTGAAGAAATATATTGATTGGTAGTTCATGAATACCAGGTGAGTCCTGCACAAATATATAGATTAAATAATCACTTTCCAGACTGATATAACCAATTCAAAAAAGGGTAAAAGGAAGTATGGAGAGGGATGGAAAGACTTAGGATTTGATATTATCCTCTTTGGTAGATGTTTAGAACTTGGAAGTATGAATTCTCTCCACTCTTCTGAACAGACCACCAAGTCCTTGAATCTTAGATTAAAGAGATCTAGCTAATTTGTAATTTGTAAATGCTAAACACTATAAATGGGTAGCATCAAAACAACGCCTTGCTCTGCATTGTCTTCACACATGACCATGCCTCTCTGATGAAAACAGCAAATGAAGTAAATAGGTAGACAATTTGAGGACCAGCTCAGCTGCAACCCATGAACAGCTAAAGAACAACCTGCAGAACAGAATGCAAAATTCAGTTTTTAATCTATAAAAAGACCCTATTGAACTAGGACTGACAACCTCAGAGTTCATCCCATCTTCTGCAATCTTCCAAGACAATTGAGTTCTACAAGCCCAGTGCAACTGAAGAGAACCAGACACGAAAATCAATGTGATTTCTATATAAGTGCCTAGCTTTAGGCACCCAGGTCTGAAAATGTAGTCCTATTTACCTTTCTGCCACTCTGTGCTATGAAAATTACTTTGCTTCTGACATGTTATTTTATAACCTCCTAATAGCATATCAAACACAAATGGAAATGTGACAAATGCAGTGAGATAAGAAACATTGAGTATATGTCATTGTCATTTGGAATAAGGATACAATCTAAAAACCCAATCTGCTTCCATTTATGTTAATGACAAAACCCATACAGACTTCAATGGTCAGAGGATTAGCTCCTTAAATTTTGTGGCAAAAAGTAAAAGATAATGTTCAGAAAAAATCAAATAAATCAGTTATTTGCTACAGTTAAATAAAGGTAGATGAGAACTGAAATTATATAATCAGTTCTCATTTCACTTACTTTTTATATGGATGAGAGAATTATAGCTGTCCTGTTAAGACCTTTGTGTGTTTGTACACATCAGTAATGTTGCTCAAATAAAATTATCTGAGCTACAATCCAGGCACTGTAATTGAGTTTTCAATCCTTTTTTGGATCAGTGACCTATTTTGCACACATAATGGGGAACATAAGTAGTACTTTCAAACAAGTGTAAAATTTCGAATTAGTCCACCATACATTTTTAAACATGCCCATTTTGTAGGAAAGAGCTAGTGAAGCTTGGGATTTTATAATGCAAAATGAATCAGAGGGCAGAACTCCTCTAAAGCAAGGTACACTAAACAATCCTGATTTTTTTCTCACAAATAATTTTCAGTGATTCAGTCAATTAATTCTGTCCTTTCATTTTTACAGTAAAATTAAATTATTATTTATATTAATTTTTGGCAATCTAATTTTAATTACTTGCTCATGCCATCTCAGCCACATTTTATAAAAAGGATACTATAATTACAATGTAGTTACATGCAATTTCAGAGTAATCATACTGGTTTTGCTTTTTAACATGTAATTACCATTAATTTACATGACCAGAAGTTTAACTACATGAATGATTTCCTCCTTTGTTCTCCTTAATACATATATTATTAGAATCCTGACATTTGTATTGCATTGTATTTATACTATAATTATTCTCAATGGTGAACTTTCCAGTTATATGGTTTAGTAGTTACTAGAGATATCAAAATGCATATATACTATGGAATTGCACTGTAATTATAACATAACTACACTATAATTAGTTTCCTAATGTCTGACCCTTCTTTCATTCTATTTACTGATAAGGGGGGAAAATGTCATTTGAATTATTTAATTAAATTCCTATGGCTAAATCCTGCAGTCCTTGGGATTCAAATTGGAAACTTATCAATTGTACAGTGATAGCAAGTCCGTGTTTTGCTGAATGTAACACAGAGAGTAGGAGATGAAAAGAGAGGGGAATAAAAGAATGAATGAAATCCTGATAAGCAAACAAGATGAAGAAGTGAAACTATGCGTCTAAAAATCTGAATGACAAATATGCAGAACTAAGATGAGACAAATGAAAAAATCTATAGAAGAAAACGCCAGATGACTGAGGAAGAGAAATATTAATGTGATGAACAAAATACATTACAATGATACATTAACTAAAGTGTTAACATGAAGACAGGAGATGAAAGGGAAAGTTCTTTAATACTAAGAAATCCCAGGGTAGCTCAGTTCAAAGACTGTTAGAAATTATCATGTCTTGTTTCCTTCCACTTCTTTTAGTTGTTTGTCTTATCTTATTATAAAATAATATAAATAGTGTGAACCTTTTCTCTTTCATCAAGAATTATCCAGTCTTGTGGTTTCAAAAAAAAATCCACTGAGTGTCTTTTAAGACCAAAAAGGAAGGGCTGATATGAATAGAAATACATTTAAAGAATTTTCTTAATCACAAAGTCTGTGTTCATGTTATTCTTCTTATATGCCAAATGAAATGAAGCAACAGTATATGAAATATCATAAGTGATTTTATGACAGAGGTTACACTTGGTCATGTTTAAAATAAACAGAACTTGAATTTACTGCATCTGTGAATCTTTTAAGAGAGTGGATAGTGTGCTAATTTCACACATTTCAGAGATTTTTAAATGTGCCAGAAGAACTAGGGTTTTAATAACAATTACCTGTGTCCACCAAATAAAGATTTCTGTAATCATCAGGATTTGTCAGAAAAGAAAACCATCCACTTTGTACTGTATTCTACAAACCCTTCACCTTGAAGGAATTTTTCACTAGTGAAGAAAGTATCATTTTACTTTTTTTTTTCTGTATTTATTTCTTTAATCTGAGATAATTATGACAAATTAAAATATGCCATCTCCAGGAAATCAGTGGAAATTATATAAAAGTGACTATAGATTTTGAAAAATATATATATTATTAGTTACACCTTTGCCTATCAATAAGCATGCCTTTGGGGACAAATTGTGCTAGTGATGGCCAGTTTTTAATGTGATGGCAATTGAGCCAGATCTTTTCTTTCCATTACAGATTATCTAATGTGTAGGTTTGTAGCAAGCAGCCCATTGTAATGGTCCTGTTGAGCTGCCAATGAGGTGGATTTTTGCTCCAATAGGATAGTGCAAAAGAAGAGCAGGATAAGTTGATTAAAATTTTATACTTTATACATTGTAAAGACATCATTGAATCATACTCCAGACCTCCCCTGCTTGCTATTCATGGCTGCCTCAGGCATGTCAGCCAGAGATCTTTGCCTGAGATCATGTGTACAAAGGTACATGAACAAAACAGGAAAGATATGTGTTGGGAAACCATTTAAAAGTAAATTTTACCAGCATGGAAGAGAAACAGACAAACTGATCAAATACAGAGATACTGGAGAAGGATTGGGGAGGGGCACAAGCTAAATGGCAGAAAAGAGTGGACTGGTGAAAAACCAGTAGGAGTGGGAACTTTTACAGATGGTCTGAGGCCCCTTCATTGTGGTCCAGTAAATTATGTCCTGCAAAACCATTCTTTTCCCACAAAAATGCCATTGTGACATCAATCAAGTGTATTTCAAGCCAATCTTTCTGGTGAAATGTGCATGGTTTAGCATGGAAAAACTCCCCTAGAATTAAAAATTAGACTGGAAAAGGCACATTAATGATTCAAATATAAAATCTGTTCTACACGAAGGAAGACAGATTTGTAAACTATTTTTCAAAAGGTAAAACATCTTTCTTAAATGGATGGTATTAAATTTTAAAGTACTGATGAAATATTTACTGGTTATGAAGTTAAAAGAAAATCTTAAATGTTTTCAGAGTTGGACTAAAAGCCTTGAAAGGAATTTAGTGAAGAGGAATAAGTTTACTTAAGACACTACTAGAGCTAGTATTTTACCTAATTAGTGAATTAAATATTTAGAATGCTTACTTTTCTTTTGGCAGAACAGAATTTTCAGGAAAAAAATAACTGGAAAAAGGTTAGAATGATTATAATTTATATTGATAGAGTGCTTTTCATCCATAAGGATCCCAGATAACTTTACTATCTAACCTTCTCTGTTTCCTAGCCTCTTGTGTTGGATCATGGAGAGTGTGTAACAGTACACAGGAACACTGATAATAGTTTAGGTCAAGAAGTATTACCACACACAACTAAAACCGTGGAGAGAAATTTAAATAGGCAGAATGTAATTATCCCAATGACATTTAATCAGGACACTGGAATTAAATCCTCTATGTCTGTAAAAGTATCATAGCATCTTTCATGGCCATAATTCTCCAAATTCAGTTCTATATTTTCAAACAGCCCAATTCCCTATAACACCATGCTGGGCATTAATCCAGAACCGATCGGAGAGAAGAGTGCTACCAAAGCTATTTCCTGTAGCACTCTAGACTCCCATGTACCTACTGACAGTTAATTTTCTTTCCTAAGAGTAAAACACTTTCCCAGAGCCCTTGGCCATTAACAGAATCTTTAATGAAGCAGGTAGCTCCATTGCAGCAGGAGGGAGGAGAGGGGTGTGACTTCTTGAAACACTAGCTCCATCTGCTGATAGTTTAAAAAAAATTCAACACCATATGTTAATTCACACTATTTACAAATACTATCCTGTCCTGGCCCCAGGCTTTCTGACTGTGTGGGGTTATGACACAATAGAAACAGTCGATCAAAATGTATTATGTAGAAGGTAAGGAGCAAAGCAGCAGGCTCCCACCTATAAACTAACGACTGTATAGTGTAAGCTTAAAAAGAGCTCTGTGTAAAATCAAAAGCTTATATCTCACCAGCAGAAGTTGCTCCAATAAAAGATATAACCTCACTTAACCTGTCTCTCTATAGTGAGCTATGTAAGCCACTTACTTTTAGCTTAAGGTTTCATTATCAGATGCAAATGATGTACAGATTTACATTTATTTTTCTGTATTTCCTCAGAATCTTGCTCTCTGTTTCTTGTTTTCTGAGTGACATCTCCAAATGGTTGTATGGTAATCTCTTATTATAAACTTGGATAAGAGCCAAATCAATTTTTTTGGCATTATTCATCTTTTCAAGTCATTATAACTTGATTTTTCCCACATTTTTTCATGTGATATAGAGTAAAGGTGTAAACTTATATTTTGATCTCATTTATTTTATTTTACTTTATTGTGTTCCGATTTATTATTTCATTCTGTTTAATCCCCATATTAGTACTTCGATGAAATTCTTGATTATTAATGAGACCTCCCTGTTTCATTTTTTTCAGTCATCTTAGAAAAATTATTTGACAGCCGCATTAGTTCTTTCTATTTCCGACATTAGCCTCCTTGGAGATTTACCTGTGGTAACCAAGTTGCAACTTTTCCAAAACAATGTAGCTCACTTGTTCTTTTACTATTGATGACCTTGTGACTCCATTGCTACAAACTCTTCATAGGGTTTATTAATTTTCTATAAAAAAAAAATGAGAGTCCTGTAGCACGTTAAAGACTAACAAATTTCTGTGGGCATAAGCTTTCATGGGCTGCAATCTTGCATCTGATGAAGTGGGTTGCAGTCCACGAAAGCTTATGTCCACAGAAATTTGTTAGCCTTTAACGTGCTACAGGACTCTTCTTGTTTTTGCTGTATACAGACTAACACGGCTACCCCTCTGGAACTTAATTTTCTATTCATGCCATCCTATTTTTGTAACACTATATTGGAAAATATAATTTCCCATGTTCTTTTTCTGTAAAAATATTTGCCTGTATCATTAAAACAATAGCTAATGAGGAACTAGGGATCCCTCATCCCAAAATTTTGAACTCTCCTCACCACCTGGTTTATGTGAAGTATGAGGTCTTGGAGACTTTTTCACTTCTGATTGTAACTGTCTTTCAGCCCATCTCCCTAATAGTGCTTCCTTTATGAAGAATCTTGGGGATACATGGGAAAACACCACCTCAGAAATTCATCCTGCACAATACTCTCTTATGAAAATATTTGCCAACAGTGGTGAGCACAGGCTCCCCCACTCAACAAAGTCTGAAATTATTTTCCTTTTATGGTCTCCTTCCTTTCGAGATCTAAATCTTTAATACTGTATTTGTATCAAAGAGTTTAAAACTGCATTTCTAAATGGGGGCACGGTTCACTGCCCTCCCAACCCTAATAATATAATGTAGGAAGAAATGTCTCCCAGAATATAGAGGAAGAGAAGTTCTGATTGGTTCTAAAGTCCAGGGACCTTAACTGAAAAGGAAATCTATTAGGACAATGATAGTTTCCATATTTACACATCCAAAGTTCACTAAATTTACCATCTGGTTTTAAATCTCAGCCCCCTCAAGATTCTTCAAAAGTATTCAGCAGTTCACAGAAACTGAAAAACATAAAAGTGACTGCCAGAAAAGGCAATTTCCTCCTCCTTCTTCTTCCTTTCTCTCTCATTCCCTGTTTCCGTTTGCCAAGTATCTCCTGATCAGTGGCAGAAAGCAGACCTGGGAGATTTGTTCATTCCTATGCAGAGCTGCTCTCTGTCACTCCCAGCTCCCCCTAATAATAATAGGAGTGTTCACTGTACATATCAGAGCAAAGAGTTAGCACTAGTCAGTGGAAGTGATAAAGAACAGAACTCATGAACTGCTGGCATTCAGCCTTCGAGGTCATGGTGGGAGAGCAGCAAAATTATTACTATTCCTTATTTTTAATGTGAAAACAGAATTAGAAGAAGGGTTCCTTCATGCTAGGGGCTGCATACACATAACACAAAATGATGGTTCCAAGGAGCTTAGTAGGTAAAAAAATTGTTTTGCAATATTTCAGGGACAGTTGACAATATCTGAATGGATTTAAGCATTTTGTTACATCCACATGAGTAGTGCATTCATGAGTAAAATCCTGCTATTTTCAAATGCTAACAACTTTGTTGTTTCCAATCCTATTTTTCCCCATTAATTTTCTAAACCACACTCTCTACTCACTACAGGACTGTCCATGAAAAAATTTCAACTTTTATTTTCTGAATTTTTTTTCCTTTATCACATAAATAACCAGAATTTTTTTCCTTCTATTTTGAAGAATAATAGGATTTTTTGGTTGATTTTATTATTATTATTATTTTTACTTTTAGAATCACACACACAGCAACATTCACCATCCACCTGAAGCAGAAACCAAGCATAGAAAATGTCCGTACTAAAGATGAATGCTTCAAGAAGTTGTGAAGTGTCTGAATCCAAGGAGTTATAACCATACCAGGAGAGAACAATGCCAGCTATAATATGGATATATGCTGCATCATGTTCAGTTAAGGCCGTCACATCAAAATGTCCTTGGGTGTAGCCATATTTCATTGTCAGTGAAAGACAGTGTGATGTTCTGACTCCCATCCAAATATTTGAGGAATTTTATTCTCATCCTCCACCTCCACCCTCATGAAAAAAGTAAACTTTTGTTTTTTGGGGGAAATGATACGGAAAATGTATTTTCAGAAGAAATAAATAGTCTCCTTATTCTGAAAAGTGAAGGGAAAAAAAGCTTCCTTTTAAAACTTTATTAAGTATTTTATGGCAGATTAGCCAGTTGGCTAATTGCCTCCTTCCCGCCCCCCCCAAAAATGTGTGTTTTCAAGGTGCTTGAGAACTACTGAAGAGTGCTTTCAAAAGTCCCCAAAAAGGCAAAAATGGGTTTGATTAGAAATGGTTGGTTAATTAGTTAATTATTTATAGCTGAAATATCCACAAATTATTTAGTTTGTTGATTCATAGCAAAATATCTGAACAATTTATCTGTTGAATCCTGCTATAAATATTTTTTTAGTTTCTGAGCATATGTTATGCCTGTTTGACTGTAGGAATGAAGGAGGAGATGTCCCAGGAACATACCAGAATTGTACAAAAATGTACAATATGGATTTTGCAAGGAGATGTACCCTGTGGAAAACGGTGAGGAATTGCAATTAGGGAGTTACAGCAAAGTATCACTGATAAGCATAAATCTGAGCCCAATTCAGGGAAGTACCAAAGCTCCTGCTGACTCTATTGTAATCAGTGTGACTGAGGTAAATGTACTTAAGTGCTTTGCTGAAATGACTTAAGTCTTTTCAGTCTAGTACCTGAAAGAGTACTTTAAAGTTACAATTCCATCAAGGTTTCAGAGGCTTGCTATGAAGCTACAGTTTTATGAATGATACTAAAGCTATTTTTTTTGTAACTGCTGTGATGGAGGATATTGAATTCACCTCTGAACAGAAACCATTTTGAGACCAGGGTCTAGGAGTTGCTTGCACCACAACTTCATTTTCATTTTGGTAGCACTAATACTATATTTAACCTAACAAAATGGTTTTTGAGTAAGCTGCAATCTGACTGACTGTATAGGCTTTCCAATCATGTAATTATCTGCACTGAATTCACATGTCAGGACTATAAAACCGTTTCAACAAGCAGGGACACATCATTTTAAAAAGCCATTTGAGTTTATCTGTCTATGTCAAGTAAAAGGAGTTAAATTTATTTTAACTGTCTGTTGGAGTCTGTTGGAGGAGTCAGGAAATTTTGCAATATTGGGGTATATTTTCCTTTGTTGACTCAGTAAAAGAATACTTATCTTTTGTCTGACTTTTTTATAAATGCAGTGATCCTCCTTAAAAATGTACCAATTGTCTTAAATCAAATTTTTTTCAAATTGGTCTGATGTCCCTCTTCTCCAAAACATGACTTGTTCTTTAGCTGACATGGCTCCACCATTCTGGGAAGCAATTTTTAAGGAAGTTTCCATAATCGTATTACTTCTCCTTCCTACTCCTAGCTTGTACCCTGGGGAATCTCAAAACATGTGAGCCAGTGCAACACCAAAAGAATCACAGCTCCAGCAAAGCCCAGGCACTGTAAAATGTGGGGATCAGTGCGAACAAAATATGAGTTTTGGCTGGATCAACTTAACCATAGATTAATAGAAGAGTTTTTAATACTTCACAAGGCAATTCCCCATTGGCTAGGGTTCAAAGGTGTACACAAATGGCCTGAAACAATCTAAATTGGGCAGGTGGGTTGTTTTGGTTTTCTTTTCTTTTCATTTTGTTTTCGGCCATAAGTATTACATTGCATTGGGTAGTGTAGAATAAGGCCCTGCCTACACTTGCCTCCGAGATTTGGCAGCAGTCGACAGGAGTTACGCAAGCTACCCCTGTCGACTTCTCTGCTTCTGTTCTGTGTGCTGTCTTCACTGCACTGCGCCACTTGAGAAGGTGGTCTTAACATGTCAATTTTTGGATTGACCAATCGGATCTTCACTGACCGCTCAGTCGATCCAGAGAAATAGAACTGATGGCAGCAGATTTGCCAACATCCATGAAGACATAGCCTAAGAATACTAAAACTCTAGCTGTTTGCTAAGTATTGATTAATGCTGCAGTTAGGCATTGTCCCCCTGTTGCAGAGTTTATAATCTAGTGCTTGTTTAAACTCCCATTGAAGTCAATCAGATTTTTTTTTCCATTTACTTTAATGGGAGTTGGATCAGGCCTTTTAGGCAGACTCACTTTCAATAAACACAACTAAATTACAGAATAAAAATAGTATGGGAATTTTAAAAAGAATCACAGTTCTAAAAAAATGCAAAATAAAAATGTTTTATATGTTTTATATTACAGGTATTAAAATGATACATTTTCATATACACTCAGAAAGCTGGTTGCTACTTGAAGTCATGTGAATTCTACTTTTTTTTCTCCTCAGCAGGCACATAATTTAGAGATAGCATTCCGGATCCTTTGCTTCTAAATTTTAAGGCTTGATTTAAATCTATTTTAACTCAAGAATGAAAGTGGGTTAGAAGATTTTAAGAGTCTTGACCCCCACCAGTCTGTCTCTAGTGGCTGTCATAAAATCACTGCCCAATTATCAATCCATAAACTGTGCAACACTTGATTGAAATCATTGGTCTCATCTCTTCCAAGACAAAAAATTATCATTATAACCATTTTCTGAACTGTGCGACCCTAGTTTCCCAGGGTGTTTGCTCAGAGCAACCAGAAGCACTTTTCTGAGTAGGAGGTCTCAGAAATATAGCTTGATTCACTTTCAGAAACAAATGAAATTGAAATTTTATATACCGGTAATCTAAGACACATTTTTAAAGGCAGAAGGAATATGGCACATTTTGTTTCCAATTAATATTATTTATCCCCCTCCACATAAAATACGTGAATGTATATTTAAACATTCAATAAGTCTACCATGCACTACTTTGTTGCCTAATTTCTGCCACAGAAATGCCAAATTTCACACCAAGTTCAAATCACCACAGAATAGGTACTGGAATGAAGGACCAGCAGAGACACTGTTAAAATGTAGTTTTCCTCTGAAAAGTGACTCTGTAAAAGCAGCATTTGGGTTTTTAGGTTTCTGTCTCAATCACTCCAGGATTTTGACGGCTAACCTTGCATACTCTTTGTGCAGCAGCAGTAAACTTGTCTCAGCAGAAGTGTATTTTAGGGTGTTCTGAAGGTGGAAAGAAGAACACAGCGAAGTGTAATTTTACATTTTGATGTAAAAATTATGCATTTAAAATGTAGTTAAGTTTTCTTGATGAATGATCTAGAAGATCCATTGTGCTAATATGAATAAAAAAATTTTAAAAAGAGTGAAGCAAGGGAAAGCTTATGTCACCAACTACCTGTAAGTGCTTTGTTGAACAGGGACAACCTTAAAATATTCCTATCAAGCACAGAAACTATCGCTGTAGGAAAATACACTGCCCCAAACCAAACTCTAAATAACATAGGCCATCTCTGTTTATTTCTAAAGATCATAATAGAAAAACCTCTCAGCAACCTTCTTTGTTTGTTATTGCAATCTTTTTGAAGTAGAAATATAAAGTCTTCAGTAATGAGGGCTAACATATGAGCATCAATGTCAAAAAAAGAAAAAAAGATTCAGGATCTCTTTGGGGTGTTTTGTTTGTTTATAAAAAGGTTATTTAACTCTGAACTGTCTGATAATGGGTCACCAGTGTTGATTAGGCCCAAGTTTAGTTATGGTGACTAGTGGAATATTTTGCTCTCTGTTGGGTCTGATTCGTCTTTTCTAGAAACAAGTGGGAATTAGTAGAATATTTTAAGCTTCAGTGGAAGCAGGATTCATCTGCAGGAGGTCAGACTAGATGATCATATTGGTCCCTTCTGACCTTAAAGTCTGTGAGTGAATGTGAGCAAGCCAAGTAACTAATTTGTCAAGATATACAAATGCTTGTAACTACAAGTCAGATCCAACATTTGTTTGAATGACTTCAGTGGAAATTGAATCAGATTCTTAATACCTAGGGGCTGGATGGAGCTGTCAAAATTAGCAGGAATAAAGTGACACTGCCGTCATGTAATTATTATTTATATTTATTAATAAAAATATTGTATTTATGTTCTGGTAATACCTACAGGCCCCAGTCAGAGTTAGGCACCTTTGTGATGGGCACTGTGCAAACACATAAGGCCAAATTCTGGCCTGTCTGAACAGGAATTTCCCTGTTCCAGTTACCCTTATCATGGGTAGCAGTGTTAACAGGGACATTGGCTTTGGAGATCCACTACATTCTCTGTCTGTTCAGAAGAGCGGGAAAGGTTTTGAGAAGGCATGGAGCCTGGGCTTTGCACTCTGCCTTTCCTGCCACACCCATAAGCATTGCTATGCTTAGCGCTTCAGGTGTAGTTCAGCAAAGAATATTCCAAAGCAAGAAGACTGGGAAAGGATCACAATCTCCTTCAAGAGATATTCCAGGGAGAGTATAATAATGCATTACTTTATATGTATATTTTGCCTGGTCTCTTGATTTCATTTTTGGTTTAGTTTCCCCAGTCGTCATTCTGAAATTTGGTAGGTTGTTGTCCCAATATTATCAAAATTATGTTCAGTTAAGAGTGCCAGTTTGAAAGGTTACAACATTCTCCCATGGGAAATCACACACTATTTATAATAGTTTTATTAACAAATTCATAAACACAATGCAAAATGAACTGAGTGCACATATGCTCACAGCATTCCTTGCAAAACAACTGGAAGTGTTAGTTGCCATCAATCTTCTCATCTTCCACCTCACAATCATCACCATCACCCTGGAATCTCCCCGGTGCTGTATATCTCCATCTCCAAAGCATATAGGCTGGGATACAGCTTTGATAATATGTCACACTGATGCTACTATGCCTAATGCATATTTCTTGTTCTTATTTGTAGTTCCTCACCTTACTAATGTTTCTCATTCTACTAATGGGGGTACCCTTCTCCCATAGGTTATTAATCCTTTTACCTCAAGCTTATTAGCATATGCATCAATTAGTTACTATGGCACCCTCAGACATTGGGTAATGTCCCTAACTAAAAATATCTCAAGCTGGTATAAACTAGCATTTTGTGATCATCTACCAGTAGTTTTAGTCATTACAACATTTTATCTTGTTATATCGTATGATCTAGGGTTAGTCTAGGTTTGATACTTATGCTTAAGGCTTTTTGGGGCCTTATGTCTTAATTAGTTTTAATTAGCTATTGTTTTACAGACCTTGAGACTTGTAGGTTCGTTGCTTTATTGCCTTAATTTATATCTCACATAGCAAATATCTATACACTAGCTAGGCAAAATTGTAAACTCACAATCTACCTCAGGCTAAGAAACAGTCACAGTCCTGCAAGGATTACAATCTAAGGCTCCAAGTATGTAATTTGTTGTGGGCAGGCAGACTATTGTACATGTTCTGAGTCCTACTATTATCAATGGAGTTCTGCATGGTCTCTTGTGTAACAAATCGCAATCAGAGTTTAAGACAATCACAGAAGAGTGGGAGTAACAAACAATTGGAAGAAAAAGGGAAAGGAGGAAAAGAGAAAAAATAGGAGTATGAACTTTCAAAAAGCAGTTAAAGGGACAGAAAGATGTTTTCAAGTTGGTTAATAATTTTAATTTCTAAATTAAGAAACAAAAATGATCATTTCACACATGTACACTAACGGATGAAAAAATATTTCTAGTGATTATTATCAAAATTTACAAGTTGGCAAAGTAAGAAAAATGCTACTTGAGAAAGTATGAGAGTTTGATTTAAAGATATTTACTTTGTATACTCTGACGTGATGTTAGCAATGTGTGTTATAATGATTATAAAGCTTTAACATTTTGAATCTCAACATATACTATCATTAAAAAGCTCTGACATCTCCCCCTCAGAATGTTCTGCAACTCTAAAAATTTAAAATCAATAGAAATAGACAAAATGCTTAAAAATGAACATTGATATTATCCATCTAAGTTCTTAAAATAATTATTGAGAGTATATGCTTAAAGTTATGGACATCATTAAGTGCTTTGTTGGATCAAGGTAAGGTAAGAACAAAAGTGGGAAATTTACATGAACCAGCATGGAGGGAGAGGTTTAAGCAACCTATTTTCCCTTATGAAAACTCTAAAGCATCAGAAATATTAAAAAAAAAAGAAAAGAAAAGAAAAAAAGTGTACATAATATAGCTGGGTTCCTTTTTTAGAATATCCTCCTACTTATCACCTGTTGGCTTTGAGGAGGTATACAAAGTCTGCCTATAAATTTGTTAACTGCTGCTGGACTGACTGTTAACCAGTGTAATTTTGGGGTAACTTTTGCATTTGGGCAAGAGAGGGAAATATTGGCTGCTATTGCCTCTGAGGTTTAGATTGCTAAACTAACCCCTGTTAGAGCTGAATCAGTGGACAGAAGACAAGTGATATGGTCAAAGGTTCGTGATTAATGCAAGTTGTCACAAGGTCCTACAATTTATTCATGATTCTGTAATGTACCATCACATTTAATTGAGTAGATATTGTTATCACATACTTAGTGTGTGTATGCAAATATACATAAAATGTAAATTTAAGTAATAAATGAGGGTACCACAATAGTAAGCTCTATTAGGTAGTATCTTCTGAAAGATGAACCCAGCTACATTATGTAAACATTTTTTTTACGCTTTTCTCAAGGGAAAATATTATGCTTAAACCTCTCTCCATGCTAGCGTATAAATGCTCCTCACATCAATATTCAGTTTTGCAACATACACCCAATTTGCACACAAAAGATCCACAGCAATATGGACTCATAGACTTTAGGGACAGAAGGGACCATCATGATCACCTAGTCTGACCTCCTGCACAAAACCTCACTCACCCACTCCTGAAATAGACCCCTAACTTCTGGCTGAGTTACTGAAGCCCTCAGAGCACATTTTTTCCTTTAAGTCCATTCTGGGAAACTAATCTTAAAATTACTATAGATGTCATTTTTGTGTTATCCTCACAAACACATAATTTGTTTTGCAATGAGAAGTGGTTAAAACCTGCTCACGCTCAAAATTTCACACTTTCAAACAGAGGAAGGCAAAGGGGAATGTAAAGGGAGATTGTTATCATACTGAACATGATTATTTTGGTGTGTTAGTGAAACTGTCTGAAACTACCAAGTTTCACTTTGTTTCACATATGAAAATTGACTTTTCTTTTTTCAAAAACAATCTAAGGTTATGTAAAATGTTCACAAACTGAGGAAACAACTTTTCACCAGTTTCCTCTGTGGAGGGAGCAAATTTTCAAAATTCAAGGATGTGTGAAGTGGACCGACAAGTCTCTCCATCAGACGGAGATGGAGAAAGGTATTGAGGAGAGAGAAAATATCATAAGGACCCTAATTCATAGCATTAAGGACATAACCATGATAACACCTGATTGATGTAGCAAAGATTTTGATAAGGAAAAATAACAGCCCTTACAAGTATTTGCCTTTTTTTTTGAGAACACAACATGCTTAGGACTGAGACACAGCAAGGCATTGAACATACTATAGAAAGACAATAAAAGAAGGGGAATCCTCAAAAGAGAATTTCAAGTGCTTGTTTTGTTAAAAAATAAAATAAATAAAATCAGAGAGAAATTTAAGAGTAAGAAAAAACCTAAAATATCACTTTGGACTTCAAAAGAATTTTTTTTAGCCATTTACATGGGATCTTTGAATTGAAACATATCCTTCTGTCTGGTCTTCTTATGAGGTTTCCTCATTACTGGAGGTTTGCAACCATGGTAGTCCATTCTGTACAATCCTCTGCTCATCTCTTTGGGGATGAATAATCCTTTTAATCCACCCAGGATGCCACATTGTCCATCCAAGATCTTCTTTTTCTGCCTTGTGTTCTTCTGCCATCAATTTTCCCTTCTACTGTTTGTAAACAAGCATTGTTCTACAAATCAAATCTTTCTTTTCATACGATCTCTGACTTGCAGTTGCTGAGTTCCAGTCATCTCAATAATTTTTTATTGGTTATGCAGTCTATCCATGGTATTTTTAGAACTCTTCTATAACACCGAATTCTTCTATAATGCAAATGGTTGTCTTTTTTTAATATTGATTGTTTGAATGTCCATGTTTTAATTTAACATAGATCAAAATAAGATTTTGAATTAGAATTTAATAATCAGATTTGTGTCTTCTTTGTATATGTGTTCTTCCAGTGTCTCTCTCTTGCTATTGTAGTGCTGACTTCCATATCCAATCTTCCATCTTGTATAATGATGTTTACTAAATAGCACTAGTTTGTTACTTGCTGTATAACCGCGAGGTTCACTGGAATCATGCATTTTTCCCCAGGATCCTTGCATACTACCGTATATTTTATCTTATCTACAATAACTCTAGACCATGTTCTTTGCCACGTTCATGTATAATTTCCAGTAACTTCATCAGACCTTCTTCTCAATCAGCCAATAGCTCTGTCATCAGCATAGCATGTGTTGTTGACCCATTTTCCATTCATCTTAATACCTTCTTCTGTTCCTTTGATTAATTTAATCAAATGCTTGCTAGGTGTAAATTGGTGTTGCTCAAAAGAGAAGCTATGCTAATTCTCACTAGCTCAGGATCTGGCACTGAGAGATCAAGAATGGGAAGTTCTATTGAGCAACCTTTTCTTTCTTTTTAAGTTTTTCACAAAGTATCTGGGAGCAAAAAAAAGGAATATTAAAATAGACACAAAATGACCCCACGACTTGAGCACAGATAGCAAAATATGAGCTATTTAACTGTATTCTTCAAATGTCGTGAGCCTTAAAGTATCTCCTAATTTTGTACTCTGTTCTTAAGCTTGCCCTAAGGCTCACAAGCTCAGAAGGTTGTGAAATTTCCTTTACAGAAGACAAAAAAGACCCCCATATGCTAAGCTGGTTGCAATTTTATCAACAGCCAGTTAACCAGGACAATAGGTCAAAAAACAAAACAGTCTGATTGCTTTTGTTGTAGTGGATAATTACTATATTCTTGGGAAAACAGACACTCCAACAAAATCCAGTATTACAAACAATGAAGTTGCCCTGGGACAGGTACACTGTATAAAATTGCTAATTGAAAATTGTAGCTTTAGAAACTAACATTCATATATACAGCTGTTCCTCCAGTTAGCATCTATCCAGACAGATTAGGTTTCAGTTCTTTGATTTTTGTTAAAAATAATCTATTTTAAATCTGGGGCAAAGGGTATGTGTCTAAAGTTCTGAATATGGATGTTGAGAATCACAGAAGAAAGCTGGTTATTTTGGAATGATTATTGGCATTTGTTCTTGTGTCTCATGCAAGGTAGATCCCGTTATGGATTCTTGAAAACCACAATACACACTATGGAAAATTAAAGTGTTGATGAATTGTGAAGCAGAAATCTGTAGTTGCTGCTTTAAAGTGTGGCTCTTTTTATTTATCGTCACATTATATGGTGTCCAAAGTGGGTAAATCTCTTTCTCTGATGCAGTATGTGAAAGAAAAGAGACTTCAGACTGCCAGAGGGGTGAGTGAGTGGGGAAAGTGGAAAATCAGGGGGGAGATCCGTAGAAGTTGCAGAAGGGACAGCCTATCTTAGCAACAGTAATGGAGTCAGTAGTTTAATTTTTTGGCAACTTAGGCAGCTGGTCTTGCTGAAGGCAGAGATTTGAAAGATTTCAGATGACCTCTGGTTTAACATGAGAGAGCACAAGAATGCCAGGTATCTGCCTTGATATTTGCCATGGATGATGCTATTGCTGATATCCTGTGTGCCCTGACCTTCACTGATGAGTGAAAGAAAAAAGACTCCAAAGTGAAAATGGCTTTTGATTGCTGTTCGTAGGCTGACGGAAAATTACATATGAAAGGGCCAAATTTAACAGGAGGTGCCAGATAGAAGGGGAAGCAGCTGAGGCTTTTATATTACTGCAGTTCACAGTCTTGCTGAGCATTGCAAATATGGAGTGTTAGAAGAACTAATAAGAGAAAGGATAGTTGTTCTTGTAAGATACACCAATTTATCAGCACAGCTTCAGTTAGACTCAGATCTCTCACTAGCAAAAGTGAGAATGTAAGAAACCATAAAGAAACGGTAATGTGACTTACATGCTAGCAGCATATGGGAAACTGTATCAGACTATACTGATATAGTTAAAAGGAAAGGCACAAATCTGAAAAAGGCAATCACACCTCTTTTACAACATAAGAACAGTGCACAACTAGACAATGGGAGACTAAAGAACTTTAATAGAAGGGAAGGCTGGAAAAGGTGTGGAAGATGTGGCAGGACACTCCATCAGCAGAAGAGGCAGAATGTAGGACATGGCACACAATGGAAAACGTTTTTGCAGTACCATACAGATCGCCAAGAATAGTGGAAACAACCATAGAGGAAATTTATCATCAATTGACAATGAGTCCATAATTCTATGAATTATATCATCAATACAGCAGGCAACACATTAGTACATAAAAATTAACCTGAATGGTCAACACCTTACATTTAAAATTAATACTGTGCCAGGAGCCACTGCAATTCAAAAAAAAAATTATAATTAATCCCAGGATGCAGACCCTAAAAGACAAAATAAGATTCTACATGCAGCAGCTAATAACACTAGCCTGGATGTTTGTGGCCAGTTCCTTGGGAAACTAGAGAAAGGACAGCAAGTTCCTCAGCAAATAATACTTGTAATACAAGGATTGACAGCTCCCCTGCTAGGATTACCAGCAATACAAAAGAAAATCGGGAATGCATTAATGACTAAACACTAACTATACTGAAGATGTATCCACAAGTATACATAGGGTTAGGAAAGTTGTTAGGGGAGTACAAAATAAAACAGGTGCCATCAGCAACTCTCATTAAGCCCAGCAACTCTCTTAGGCCCACACCACAGCACTCCTTCCTTGCTAGGGAAAGTGAAAGAAGAATTAAAGATAATAGAGAAAGACAGACAAATCCCCAACTGACTGGTGTGTGGGGACGCTGGTGGTATGAAAGCCCAGTCGCAAAATCTGTACTTGTGTGGACCTTACACAAATTGTCACTGCACTTGCTTTTAAATGGATTCGTGCTTCATATAATTGACTAGACTCAGTTATCAAAAAACAAAATATTCTCAAATTTAGATGTGACAGCAAGCTCTGGCAATTTTTCCTTGCTAAAAATCTATACCATTAACTGCATTCATCACTCCCCATTTGGAAGGACTATTTCAATCAGCTATCAATTTGGCATATCTTCTTCAACAGAACATTTCAAAAACAGAATATCTCAGGTTTTCAAGTTTGCTTGGTGTCCTAGGTCATGCATATGATGTGTTGATATATGGGAGAGATAAAAATTAATGTGATGAGTAGCTACATGCAGTTTTAAGACATTTCTAACAAGCTGGTATCACTCTGAATGAAAAACGTTAATTTGAAAAGGAGCAGATTAAATCTGTATTTATTTGGCATATGTAATACAGTCAAGCCAACCCACAGCGTTTTTATCAATAACGTACAAGACACAGAGACCTCCAGAAAGCTGAGTTATTTTACAGGCCTCAGCGATATGTGTCATGGTTTGTGGCTGCCCACATCAACATAGTGGACTGTCTCTAAACCACCACTGAAATTCCATTGCAGCCCAAATTCTATGTCCAGTATGAAACTGGTTCAGAAGGCTCCATTGCTTTCACAGTATATCAGTCTGGGAAGATGTTGAGTGGGGTCTGAGACAAGATACTTATTTTTCACTTTCTCCACAGACCATGAACCTTGCCACACATCCTCTTCCATAAATCCCTCACCTGGTAATCTTTTCCACAACGAGCACTGTGAGGGCAGATGACAATGTGGTGGATCAAACAAGCCTTTAATTAATGGTAGATGTGGCATACCACTCAGTTTCATCATGGGCTTTGCTAGGCTTTCCTCTCTGTGAACACTGGGTGGAGTAATATTGCAAAGAACCAGTAAGCACATACTGGTAAGCACCAGTAAGCACCACAAGCAAGCACATACTGGAGCACAATACTTTGCTCCTGAATAATAGCAGTGCATAACTTTTGGGCACTGGCACCTCATGTCATTACAGCCAGTTTTCCAAACGAGTTGTTGTGTGTTTTGATCTTAATCACTGTCTTTCTAAGAGGGTCGTGATATGTGAGAATTGTATCCAATGTGACACCTAGTTAGACAGGATGTGAATTATGCTTTTTTGCTGCTGACCATTGTGAACTATATTCAGCTCTCTGTTCGTGATGTAAGTGGAAGACACTCAACACAGTCTTACTTTCACTTGGTATCAGGTACCACCAATGACAATAATCAGCCATAGTCACCTTATCTGCATTCAGAACGCTCTCAAGTATGTCAAAGTAGTGTGACTAAGTGCCGAGGCATATGTCACCTCATAAAAAAACTTGCAAAGCCTGGAATATGATAGGTCATTCAAATATAAGTGAACAACATTAGAGATAATATTGATCTTTGTGGTATAACACTCTTTTGGTGCCTCCAAGCACTTGTTCTATCACCAATAGGCACATGGAAATGGTGATTTCTTAAAAATAGAGCCGTTTCATATACTAACCAGCTTGGCATAGTTCTAGACAATTTCACCATAAAGGCCTGTCTGCCAAACCGTATCATGCTGCTGTCAGGTCAATGAAAACTGAACCAGTCTTCAGCGTATGTTGAAACCCATTTTCAATGAATGGTGCAAGTACCAGCACTTGATCATTACTATGACTTCAGTGAAAACCAGTTTTCTCTGGTGCCAACATGCCTTCCATAGATGGTGAAGCTCTTTGCAAAATCAGATGCTCAAACACCTTAAGGAAGGTGCTTAGAAGTGAAATTGATCTGTAGCTCAAAGGCAAGTGAGGATCTTTCCCAGCTTCAGCAAGTCAATGACCTTTGCTTGGTGCCAGATTCTAGGCAATCTGGGTCCCAGAGAACTCTGTTGAAAAACTGAACAAACCATTCCTGAGCACCAAGACCCAGATGTTTAATGAATTCAGGTGCAGTTCTATCATATCTATGAGCTGGACCCATTTTTAATCCTTCAGCACTTTATCCAATTCCAGACTAGTGAATGGCTGCATATTACTATTAGATGGATTACTTCTTAGAAAATGCCACCACTTAAATTTGTAGTGCACATAATTAACAAACAAGAATTTGGTTAGATTCAGAAAACTGAAGGCATAGCTTGTATACTTAGCTCATCTAACGAAACCCTTAAGAGAGCTCTTAATGGTCACAGTATGTGGTTGCAGGGGAGCACATATCAAAACACTTTTAATAAAAGAACTATTGACTTCTCAACCTGTTTTTGCACAATGCTCAGAACATTAACCTATAACAACAGAAGTGGGTACATATTTCTGTGATTTAGAAACAGTGCTCACAAAGAAGCAGCAGCCAGAAAGAGACCAGAGATCTGTTGCATTGATATTAAGAATCCTCATAGAAACCAAGAAACAGCATGATCAAATGAAAAGGAAGCTGTAGCAGTCTCTTCAACCCGTGAACCATTCAGTGTGTATCTGTTTGGCTTAGACTTTAACATAAAAGCAGACTATAAGCCTTTAGTTGCATTATTGGGTTCAAAACCACTGGATGACCTTCCACCTAGGATTAAAGGTCTTCACTATGGCTGGTATGATTTTCTTTCACCATTGCACCCATACCGGGGAAAGCATGCATAGCAGCAGGAGTTTGCTTCCCAAATAAATGGCCACCAATGCAAGAACAAAAAGGCTTTGGAGAAATACTTCAAAGTCTACTTTGACCTTGTTCTGGCAGCAGTTCCAGTATGTGCTAACAAACTTCAACAACTCAGAGGTGAATAACTAAAAGATGAGACTTGCCAGTAACTTACTCACCTTTGCCAAACAGACTGGGGTCGAAGGAGTCAACTTCCAATAGACCTACTATTATATTGGCAGGACCAAAATGAAATCCACATGGCTAATGGTCTGCTTCTGAAAGGATTTTCATTGTTATCCCTATTGTACTTAAGAAATAAATGCTCTCCAAAGAATGACAATGTATAAATAAGTTCAGGGCATGAGCACAACAAGCAGTATGGTGGCAAGGTCTGAGATTGGGCAAAATGAGACTTTAGCAGAGGCTGTGAGGCATGTAATGAGGGGAAAGAAAAACAATTTTGGTAGTCTATTATTTTTCCAGATATATTAACTTAGCTATACTTACACAGATCATCAGCACAGGAGATTGACTGAAGTCAATATTTGAAAAACATGGAATTCCTGAAGTCATCATATCAGATAAGGGACTTCAGTTTACCTCTGAAATGTTCCTAGTGTTTGCACAGGGCTTTGATTTTGAACACCACAGAAGTAGTCCACATTACTGCCAGATGAACAGGATGGTGGAGAGAATGGTGCACATTTTAAAAGACTTCTACAGATGTCAGTGGATCATTTCTGGCACATCACTGCTTACATCTGCACTACCTCTTATGATAGGAAATTATGATAGGAAGAAGATGAAACACATGGCCCTGATATAATTTCAGCTTTAGTGGCACAACCTGGAATCATTTTTAATGCTGAAATAAAAATTTGGCCGTAACAAAACTTCAGGATTCATCACAGGTCAAAAACACTACTGAACTGAAACCAGAGAACAGGGAGTCTGACTCTAAAGCTGCCAGACATTTGCACTGTTTGGAACTTGGGAGGAACTTCTGTATCCTTTATACTGGAAAATCTTAAAAGACTTCTCCAGAGGAATTAGGATCATCTTCAATATTTCACAACACAACAAAAATAGAATCTTGTACCTGTTAGTATGTCAGGAAGTCATCCAACTCGACAAGGTTCCCCACATGCAGACCCAACATAATTGAGAACACCATCTTGAAGACTCATCAGACTCTCTCAAAGATTTGATCTTTAGAACTCAGTTCAGGGTTATTTAAAAGAAATGATAAGGGGACATAGTAGCGCAAATAGATTTAAAGAATGTGAAGTTTATTTTGAATTAAGATGTATGTATAAATTGGTTTATAATTTAAGTTTTATTATGTTATCACAATCCAAAAGACATATGGTTATAGATTTCGTGGTCCTCCTCAGTTATCAGAGAGGACGAAGATGTATTGTAGGAGATGCTTAAGAATCAGAGGCACTACATGGTCAGGGAGTTCTTTTGTTGCCGATTAAGGCATGCTTCTTTTTATTTATGTCATGACATGTCAGACCTCCAAATGATCTGTGTTTAACAGAACACATTTCAAGAGCAAGTGTTGATTGACATTTCCAACTGGGTAAAGTTAAACAGAAGTCTATCAACTGACACATAGCTAGTGATTCTTGTTGATAAAAATAATTGTCACATTATCCACATTATGCACTTCTTTAAGAGGAAAATGATTTATTTGAGATATGAGAGCATTTTTAAATGCAAATAGGTTTCCTCAAAATGACTTTTAAAAACTATTTCTTATATATTGAGAATGAAAATAGATTTCTTCAAGATGATTCTTTTTTAGCTTGTATATTAAATTTCCATTCCTGGTAAAGATGAATAATTAAGAGGGGAAATGTTAATTCTTCAATGTAAAATAGCTAAGTGAAAGAGAAATCAACTAACTAATAACAAAAAAGCTTTTTACAACAGCCACTTTTTACAAAAACCCTGATTGGTATTCAATGTACATTATATTTATTGATACATACCCATCAATGGCTGTTTAATAAACTATAAGACTACAAGAGACAAGCTTTCAAGCTTACACAGAGCTCTTCTTCATGTCTGGGAAACTAATCTTGTATTTAGCAGAGACACTGAGTTATTTTCCCAGACCTGAAGAGTTCTGTGTAAGCTCAAAAACTTGTCTCTCTCACCAACAGAAGTTGGTCCAATCAAAGATATTACCTCACCTACCTTGTCTCTGTAATTACTATCAAGTGGGAATCAGTTTGTTTCCCTTTTTGAAATGAATCCTGTATAACACTTCTTTAGCGCCAGAAACATGCAACAACAACAACAAAAAAGAGTCTCTAGTCTTCAACAAATAAGATAAGAATCATTAATCACCACATTGTCTATGAAAGGAAATAGTAAAATTTGGAAAGGAAGCAAAATGTTTCTGGATCGTATAGATGGTGTTGTAAGTATTTTAGAGCAAAACTCTTTTTAAAATATGTGTTTGATATTGTCCTTCTTTCAAAATTTGTAGTGAGGGGTTTTGCAACTGAAAGTAGTCTTAATGTCTTCATTAGTATTTTCTTAAACGTTCCCATTCCAAAATCTTCTATAGGATTAATTTTTGACCCTTGAATCATTTTTTCTTCTGTCAACTTACCCTCCTTCTTTTGAGTGTATGTATAAACACAGTGTAATATTTTATGTCCTAAACTATATTTTATGGACTACCAATGGCCTGCAGAATCCTTGTTAGAGGTTCATGGAGATCTGGTTTTGTCAACTGCTTCTAGATAAACTATATTAGGATCTAAAAATCCATTATTTTCATAATATTAATTATCCATATAAGCTATTATCATATAGCTATCACAGGGATTTTATTTATTTAACAATAACATTTTTTGCTCTTTTTTGGTTTTTGTTCAATAGACTCCTACAGTCAAATTGAGACACAATGCTTTCCTGTAGGGATAGGTAGAATTAAAGGAGGACACTTGAAGTGTGTAAGGCATGTGAAAGAGTTTGACTTAGAGCTGGCCATAGATGTGGATGGGGAAGGAGTTGTTTTTGGGAGAGGAAATTGAGGGAAAATGTACTGTAAATTGTGCAATTGCTTATTTGTTCTGTCTCTCTACCTCTGTCTTAAATTTTAGAGTGTATTTTCAGAGCAGGGATAGCTCTTCTGCTATGTTTTTGAAGTGAGGTCCCTTCTTTAGTGGGGGACTTCAGGGTTACTGTAATATAAACAATTGTAATAATACCAGGGGAAAAGATCTATACAGTCATGATGGGAGAGGAGGTGTACCTGAGACAATATCTAGTAAGGTTAGGTAAAAATGTTGTAGGTACTGCAGCATATGATGATTTCCTACTGTAAGTCACATGAAGACCAAGACATGTCTACCAAGACAAAGATGAGAAAAAAGTGTTCTGTCACAAATCCAGTATCTTCATATATCAGCAACAGACAGAGATTGCTGGTATCCTCAAGATAGCCTATATAGTTGATTGAGAATTTTCAGTTGAACGAGTTTTTTTGGCAGAAAATGGTTGTCTTGTTAAAATGAATACTTCCACAGGAAATGCCAATTTTCAATGAAATTTCAAGTTTTCATTTTTTAAAAAAATTAAAAATTGCCAAATGAAATCTGAAAAAATCTGGTTGTACTGAAAATGTTTATTGTTCAGTTGGATGAAATCTTTAATTTTTTGGTCAACCAAAAGCCAAATGGCTTTGTAGTTTTCAGTTTCTTGATGAAAACTCAAAAATCTGCATAGAAGAATTTCAATGCAAAAGAATAAAAATCTTTTTAATCTAAAGCTTTCACAGGAGAGAAACCATTTCCCAGCCATCTCAACAAGTCAGACTTGTACCTGCGTGGTGCATGACCTAATGTAAAGGCTTGTTAACAATAGAGCAGCACAAATGGGACTTAAAAGGATCCAGGAATTTCGACTAATATTTATAAATATATAAATTATTGTATTATATAAACTAAATATTAGTTAAAATATATATTTCTGCCTTCACTAACCAGTTAAGTACTGAACTGTTCATCTTCTTCTCTTTAAATATTAACATAACGGTAACTTCCTGTTAATATTGTTTAAACACTTAGTGCTCAGGAGTCAGGATCAGCCCCATTGTTGTAGGTGTTGTATAAACAGTACTGAAAATCACCATTCCTGGTCCAAAGAGGTTACATTCTTAGAAGGCACATGAAATAAAAGGTGAGGGGAAATGAATATAATCAAATGAATTTGCCAACTAACCTCTCATCTGCCCATCAAGCAATAATGAACTGGCTCATTTTTCAAAGGCAGCCTACCAGAAGTGGATATTGAGGATGGCTTTGAAGGACAATAGCTTATGGTTTAGCTCAGGGAAGGCATTCCATGAATAAGGAGCAGCATGAAAAAAAAGCACAGAGATGATTGTAGGATAACTTGACAAAGAAAAAAGCAAAGAGATTAAGATGTAAAAGAACAACTGATTTTCAGGTATCTTTGTTTTAAAAGGTATAAATGGAGTGAGGAGATTAAAGGTAAAGCCTTTCGGTCCTCAGCTAGTTAAACAAGGGTAGCTGCATTGATTTGCAGACTGTGTCCAAGCCATTTTATTTGCCTGCTAAATTCATGGGCGCCATGCTGGTTTATACCAACTGAGAATCTGGACCTACATATTTGCAGACTTATTGATTTGTTAAGACATTTAGTTGTTTTAATACTGTTGCTGCTCATCTTTGCTATTGTGTACAGCTTTTCACTGGTTACATTCAACATTCCTTTTGGGTAGCAGTTTTTATCATGCAAATAACATATAGCTTTGAAACACTGTGCAAGACTGAAGTAGTATCACTATCTTACATTCCTGCTGAGAACTCCACTGATTTAACAATCATGAAAAACCTCGCAGTTGCTCTGGTTACCATTGGGAGGTTCACTATCTTTTTACTTGTGACATCTAGGATAATTAAATAAATTACAGTTCTGTCCCTAACTCCGAGACACTGTGAACAAAAACTATCCTTGGAAATTATCCAAAGGTAAGTATGTATCATATCTCTTCTGACAGCTTTACATCCTGTAAGAACATCCACAAGTGAAGATCTTATTCTCTATTTGTCGGAAGAGACAAGTGAAATTAAAGTTTTGCATACTCTAAAATGGGTGACCTCCCTGTTCTACTTTTTAAAGAACTGGCACATTTTCATACTTGAATTTCATTATTATGCATTATTGGATGTTTACTGTGTAATATGGATCTTACTTTCACACACATGTTTATTTTTATAGGCTAGTGATCCAGTTTTGTTTTTCAAATTTTCAGAAGAACTCACCACCCAAAAATCCCATATGACACTTATGACCTCAAGTTGTCAGATTAGTCACTCACTTTTTCATAATGCTGAACTAGGACAGTACTGATTACCGATACCTTTATTGGGACTACTATAACAAAATCATTCATGCACTAAAACCCTAAAACTGTTAGAGCTTCTTTCTTCTTCTAAATGTTCATTTTTGACATAGAAATTAAAATTGGCATAATGTAAAAACGTTCCATCTTGAACACAGGACTGACCAAAAAAAAAATAGTGCTTGCTTAATGTTGGGCTGGACAGTGAGTTAACATGCTAACTTTCACCTTTGAAGAAGTAGGTGGAAATGTTAGCTCTCAGGATAAGTGTAGTTTTTTGTTTTATTTATTGTTTTAATTTGTGATAGGAAGCCAGCCAGGAGGGGCTATGTTCAAAGCAGAAGTACAACTGTGAAGCAGAAAGAGGAAAGAAATAAGCTTTAAGGATAATATGATTTTCCTTATTCTGACTCTCCTTTAATGTTTCAATGATTCTTTACCATTATCACATATTAGTCAAGGTCAAGATGAAGGTGTATTCTTAGATCTGAGTGGGGAAGCTATTTAATATTTTTCTGTCCTGCTTTTCTTCAGTTTTCTGCAGACACCAGTCTTCCGGTCCTGAGTTCTTGACTGTAAAGCAGAACTTCATCATGCCTCCTACTCTTTTAAAGTATACCATTAGTAGGTTTTTTTATTGCTTCATCTTTACACATGGTTTGTCTACTTTACACTGAAATAGTTATATTACCCATATGTTTTCTCTCCTGCTGACAAGAAGTTATGGGAAAACTACTTTGGATAAAATAATTGACTGTTACCTTCACCTCACCCAACTCAAACTTGTCTGAGTCTGCAAAACTTAAGAATGTTTTTCCCAAATTATATTTCATTTTAATGCATCTCTGTTGTTCCTTGTTCCTGCTAGAATGGAAGCAAAAGTGCTTGAAATACTGTGGGGGGGAGGAGGTAGGGGTAAAGGGGACTGTTACTACAATATTTCTGACTTTACCAGAAGCCCAAATGTAGTGAAAACCTCATGAATGATTCTGATCTCAAAAGATTTCCAGTGCAATTTGGCAGACACAGGATATTTGGCAGTTTGGATAAAGTTTAGATAAATCTGAACTTTTGAACGTGTATCCAGAAGAATCCACTGAGGTTCCTCCATACTGACAACAAGCTGATTTCTGCCTCTTCATCTTTTACTCTTACAGATGTACCCCTTTATATATATATATATATAATATATATAAACTTCATCTATTTATGGATTTTTCCCTTTCACCATCTATTTCTTCATAAAGTTACAGATTACAAGGCCAGAAGGGACCATTGTACACCTGCAACAATTTGCCAAAAAGTTTTTGGAGGTTTATGTACCCACCCTACACACAACCACATCATGTAGCATTTGAAATTTATATTTTTATGAAGTATATTATGGAACAATCAAGTAGTGCCATAAGCCTGTAGGTAAGGTAAAACAATAATACCCAAAATGAGAAAGTGTACGAAACACTGCAACATGGCTGTGTCTACAGTTTTTACTGTTTAAGTTAATTTCAACCTTAATGTAGTGTTCATTGGCCAAACTGGCCAAACAACAATGTATTAAATTTTTTTAACTGGTTTTCCATGGGCAAGCTCCCCCGTCCTGAAATGATGAAGTTGTTTACAAAATGGCATAACTGGGGAATACCAATATTTTGAAATATAACAGTTTTCTATATTTTCAGTTGAAATTTGCTATCCAAGTCAGTCTCACGCTGAAGGTTGTGCAACAGTAGCAGTAGCTTGTAGTGTCAGTAGTTTGTATTTTGTAGAATGTACATAAAAAAGTATGTGAATTCCTACTGTAATGCTTCTCCATTTGTAAGCTTTTGTATATACAATACAGCAGCCAGTCTGCCTGGTATAAGGTTTCAATTTGTAATAGCCTATGAATGCAGTACTAGCCTTTGAAATAGTCTAGAAACTATTAATTCAGTGTATTAATTTAGTAATTAATTAACTTTTAATTTACTGACACTTATGCACAGGTCCATATTAGTGTTAGAAATGACAATACACAGTTTCAAACACAATTGCTATGAGAAAAAGAAGTGTAACAAGAACTAGTAAATGCAAAATGCCTAAACAGGCCTTGCCACTGCATTGAAGAGGGATGAAGAGCACGATACAGCTCTTACCAACCATGTCTTCAACAATATGACAAACACATTTGACTCTGAGTCACATACAGAGTTGCTTTCCAACGTATCTTCTGGACTGCATGTAACATCAGATGCAGAAGGTTCTCTACTGAAAATAGCAGATGTTGATGAAGAACAAATTCAAAATTTGTATGAGGTGCACTTAATTCTGATAGGATTCAGAGCTTTTTCTGCGTCGTCAGTAAGTCTGTCATCAAAACATTTGCTGACATGGACAAGAGGGCCAAATTTAAGTCTGGCAAGACAGGGAATGATAACAGCTATCAGTCCAGAAATTGTTATCCACAGAGCCCTGTCCATAACAGGATGCAGAGATGATGTTTCACTGGCAACTGTTTTTAGTCACTCAGTCATGACTAAGTCCTTCTTCCATGCTGATAGAACAATGGGAAGAATAGACAGCACTTAATTAGGGTATCAGCTGGAAGCTCAAGATAAAAGAATCCATGACCTAAGAACATTCAACATATAAACCACAGTTTATATCAGAGATGTCATGGCTGTCATACAAATGATGGCTGGAGACAAATTCCACACATTCATTGAACTGGTGGCTAAGTACTAGAGGCAGGTCATAAAAGGATTTGACAAAGCTAATTCTGTACTAGAAGTCTTTGATATATGACAATAATAACTGAACATTGCTGAAAGAAAGCATTGGACAGGATCTAAGGTTGGATGCAAGAAACCTCAGGTGACTAGTAGATACTTTATGTCTCCATGGAAAAAGTTTCCAAACATGACATCCAACAAGCAATCACTTATAAAATTTCCCTGTGAATATGTGGTTCAAAATGCAACTGAGCATGTAGGAACACATTCAACACAAACACTTCTTTTTGCTGAAGACTTTTCTAAAGGTAAAGTAGTAAAGTTCATTGTCACGCGGGCTGCATTAGGAGGGGGGGGCATTTGTGTTATTTGACCTTAATATGTCAAAATCATAATGATTCATGTAAGACATACCATGTCAGGTGCTGTTAGAAAGGGTATAATGTGCTGAGTAAGAAGATAATATTTGTGTCCATGTGTAATATGTGTAAGGAAAGTTATGGAGATCTTTGATATCCCTGTATTTCAAACTGTGCTGTAAAAGACACACCCCAGACAGAGAGGCCACAGGACAATAGCCCGATTAATGGCCCATCAAGACCTTTACAGAGGCCAGAGGCCCGGGAAGAAACTAAAGGCATACCTGAAGAGTTACCAGGATTGGCCCATGTGACTATGGACTTCATTTTGGTTCCAGTAAAGTTCCACAAGCCACATGGCCAGTAACAGAGGGTATATAAGATCAAACCACAGAAACCATTTTGTCTTCGTCTTCGTCTTTGCCTTGTGTCCTGGTTCCGGTCCAGCTGCGGACACACCTCTGGATTAACACACTATGCAACTGAACTGAAGGACTTAGACCCATCCAGGTACTGGATGTATACCAGAGGAACTATACAAGCCTGCAACTCCACAATTGTTCTAGAAACCTGATGTATATGGACTTTTAAATCATTTGTATATATCTGATTGCTTTAAGCCTTTAACACTTCTCTTATTGTTTGTTTTTCTTTTATTAATAAACCTTTAGTTTTAGTTACTAAAGGATTGGCTGGCAGCGTGGTATTTTGGGTAAGATCCAAGCTTATAGTGAACTGGTACTGTGGCTGATCCTTTGGGATCAGAGGGAATCTTTTAGTAAAGAGCATAGAGTTAAAGCAACTGGTCTCTTTACTGGACCTAGTGTCAGTTTGGGAGCCAGAGACTGAAATGCAGTAAAGGGGGCTGTGTGTATATTTGCACAGTGGCTTCTTGATAACCAGTGTGGGGGAATCAGAAGCACTGTTTTTGGCTGGTTGGGAAGTCTGACCGTGGTGTCACCCACCAGTGCTGGGAGAATTTGCTCTCCTTTTGCAGCCTGCCCTGACCCTGGCATTATCAGTGGGCTACCCTGGGCACGGACGGGTTACATTCATCACTAGCAGAGGTGTTGAAGAATCCATGAGATTTGTGTCTTCTTCCTCTTGGTACTGTAAAAAGATGCTTCTGCATGCTCTGTGTGCCAAGATGTCTCTTGGTGCCAAAGGAAACATAGTAATTAGGTCACCTGATGCAGATAGTTTGGTCCTTGTTGTTCACTACTTTCCAAAAACGAATCACATAGATAACACATGGAGACACAATTACAGCACAACTGACAAGTATTTTTCGTACCTGTGCCAGCTTTCTGTGATACATTCACACCTGACTTCTACAAAATACTTCCTGCTGTACAAGCATTAACACTATGCGACTCTGTGTCATCCCTATTTGGTGCTGGGGGGAGGGGAAGGCAGAAATCTGTATTTAGTTATGTCAAAACAAAGAGAGTGAACCACTTCAGAGACCTTGCCAAATTGGGAGAAAATGACAGAGAAGCCACAATTTCTGCAGCAAGAAAGTTGGTAGCAGTGTTTCAAAGTGGTCACTATCTCCAGCAGAAAACAGGCTGTAGAACTTCCCCAAACTTCATATTGGAACTAAAACGTATCTTTTAAGAAAAATCCTGTCTCTCCGCTAACAAATGGAAATGTTGTTGAGAAGAGACACCCAAGAACTCCCACTTATCTTCCTTTATAAAGGAACCTACCACCCACCAGTACATTTACTGCATGACACCATAAAGTAAATGGAAAACTATCTGGGGTATATAATGGTTGTAATTTGTGTGTACATTGAAATAAATGATTAAATATGATTATAACAAGATTAGTATATGGCCCTGTGATGGCAATTTAAGAGTGAAGTTTACTCTCAAACAACATTTATTTATATTTTCTTTGAAAAATAAGTGACACTACATGCACAGCTGTGCATGCCAACCTGCCATAACCCTGTCTCTAAAGCTTTTTTCAAATGCATGGCTTTGCAAAGGAAAAATGGTAACTGGGACTTGTTCTCCAACGTAACACCATCCCCTTCCAAACAGCATACTAACTGTGGCAGAGTTTTAGGGTGGGGAGGTAATAACATTTTAGAAGTGCACCCAATTGCCACATCATAATGTAGGTCCCTATTGGATGTCTATTATGACAATAGAAAGTTCAGTGGAACAGAAAGATATTTGATATACATGTGTATGGGCACCTAGGAGTCACTTTTATAATATACACTGAACCTCATTAAGGAGCAAAACTGGTTAATGAAAAAGATATTTAACTGTGGTATCATTATGGTTTCTGAAGGAAAACAAAAATCTCTGCTCTGTGCTGCAAGATGTAATCATTTAAACAATAGTCCATAAGGTAACCTACCATAAACTATAAAGACAACTCTCAAATCATTTGTTTTAATTTGTGAAAACTTAAACATTTTGTACACAACTACTTAAAATGGTGAGGGGATTTAAAAAAGTCTTCCTGTTTCCCTTTCAGTAAAGAATTAAATGCCAACACATTCCCACCTTCCACCCTCACGACCATCCCACTGTGTTTCCAAATCCATTGATGTATTTTAAAATTTAACATTTTTTTAAACTGGTGTTGGTTTTACTAGTTATTTTTAACTCCAAAGCTCTTGAAGTGATCATATTTGGCATCATGAAAGCCTTGGGTGTATTCTGAGATAAAATAAGTAACAAAGGGACTGGTTTCTACTCCAAGGGAATAAATATAATGCCCAGTAGATTCCCTTTCTGGTAAATGTCCTTTTGTACAATCTGTTTCAGTTGTCTGGAGAATTCATTCAATCTGCAGTACATATTTGTGATGCAGCTAGGAAAATATCAATTCTGTGTGAGTTCCTCAATACATTGATGACCCCAAAATATTTTAATTTGTTGGGTTCTAACAATAAGTATAATATGCCATACAATGATGACCTTACTGAATTTTTACCATTCTTTCTTTTAAGCATATCCTATTTAAATCAAGGAAGGGCTGAGAAGGGACCTCATACATACTTCTAATTCTAATAAATACATACTTCTAATTCTGTGCTCTGGTTGACATGCTTATATTTAATATGTGATCCAAAATTTTGATTCTGTGCTAATGTTAGAAAGTTAATTTTAGACTAGGATGTCTAAAAGGTACTAAAATATATCTCTAAATTTTCATCAGAGTGTTTAACTTATGTTAATTCTTCCTTGTCATCCTCCATGTGTCACTTTTCTTTTTAGATCGTAAGTTCATTGGGGCAAATACTTTGCATTGTACAATATGATCCCCCTCTGGGTCACTTACCCTAATCTTCCCTGGGTGCCTTAATATATCTTACTGAACCAACTTTTCTTGGTGGAAGGGACAACTTTTGAGCTCTATCTCAGGTCTGGGGATGGTAACCAGAGTGCCCAGGTTAAATACAAGGTGCAGCAGATTGTTAAGCAGCACATTGTACATGTTGTAGGAGAGCACTTAACATAAAATTGAAAATTAAGACCTCTGCAGTCATAGGAAAAGGCAGGCAGTAGGCAGAAGGGTGCCTTAAAAATTGTTGTAATGAACAATAAAACAAGTGTCTCTGTTGAGTCCATGGTTTTTAATGTCCAGCATAGTTATGAATTTAACTTAGAGGTTCCCATTGTGAAGAGGCGCTAGCGGTGGGTGGGAGGGGAATCTTGAGGGAGGGGGTGATGCCACCTGGAGAAAACACCACTGCTGGGGAGTGGTGGCCACAGCCCTGCTCCTCCAATTGACCTGGAGGCAGAGACACCGGCCAGCACTGAGTGCTTACATTGGCATCTCTCCCGTTCCTGTCATGGTAGCCGCTTCCAGTGGTAACTCAGCTAGTGGCCTTGGCTCCCTCTGTTCCACATGGTCTTGACCTGCCCATGAATTACCACCTGGCAAGGGACCAGGACTGTGGAGAACAGAGATGGTGACTCTTTTCCCTCTCTCTGGATTCGTAGGCTGCGCTACACATGAGGAGAGCCCCTCTTCACTCTACAGCTCCATCCATTCTTGATCTGAAGGGCCATCCCCACTCCAATTTTCCTTCCAGGTGAGAGGAGGGGAGTTTCCTGGGACACCCCGCAACTGCCTGGGATTAAGCCCAGATGAGCACCCAGCTGCTGATGGGTGGATCAGAGCTGCTGGGGGACAGGCCAAAGCCTGGGGCAGAACAGGAGTGGAGCATGGGCGGGGTGAAGGGATGAGCCGGAGCTTCTGGTGGTGGCTGCTTGTGAAGGCTTAGACTTCCCCAGCCTATTATACCTGTCACCTACAAATGATGTACACCACATGTTATGATAGGCATGTGTAGGACCAATGATTTTGATGGTGTGTTGCAGGGGGAATTAATAATTGTGGCAAATGGAGATATATAGAATCATAGAAGATTAGGGTTGGAAGAGACCTCAGGAGGTCATCTAATCTAACCCCCTGCTCAAAGCAGGACCAACCCTAATTAAAACATCCCAGCAAGGGCTATGTCAAGCTGCACCTTAAAAACATCTAAGGATGGATATTCCACCACTTCCCTAGATAACCCATTCCAGTGCTTCACCACCCTCCTAGTGAAAATATTTTCCCTAATATCCAAACTAAACTTCCCCCACTGCAACTTGAGACCATTGCTCCTAGTTCTGTCATCTACTACCACTGAGAACAGCCTAGCTCAATCCTCCCTAGAACCCTGTTTCAGATAGTTAAAGACTGCTATCAAGTCCCCCCTCATTCTTCTCTTCTGTAGATTAAACAAGCCTAGTTGCCTCAGCCTTTCCTCATAAATCATGTGCTTCAGCTCCTTAATCATTTTTGTTGCCCTCCACTGGACTCTTTCTAATTTGTCCACATCCTTCCTGTAGTGGGGGGACCCAAAACTGGAAACAGTACTCCAAATGAGGCTTCACCAGTACAGGTTTTGAAGGTGTCCGGTGCCTCTTGGAGTTATTGTTTCTTCTTCTGTGAGGATTGTGCTTCTGATAAGCTTGGCAATGTTGTGGGGTTGTTTGAAGCGTGTTTAGATGTGTATCTTGGATTTTCTCTTCAGAGTGGATTCTGTGGTATCTGAGTGCCTTACTGTACACAGCAGATTTCTTCGTGTGCTTGGATTAGTTACTGGATCTGTGGAGGTAAATGTGGCTATCCGTGGGATTTTTGTGTATAGTTGTCTGTATGTTTCCATTGTTGAAGCCGATCATGGTGTCCAGAAAGATGATGTTGGTGTGGGAGTGTTCTAGAGAGAGTTTAATGGACAAGTGGTGGTTTTTGACATCCCTGGAAATAAGAGGGACTTTTGTAGATATTTGTTTTATTTCATAGCATAAGTTATTTTTTTAGAGCAAGCTCATCTGCCAAAAGAGCTTTTTCAAAATAAATGACAATGATAATGGAAAGATAGATAATTAAAATGACCATGGAAAAGAGCAAGAATAAATCACACCAATGACATCACTGGGCAGCAAAATAAATATTGTCATTTTAGCTTTGACTTTATATATAATTTAATAAAATGTGATACTGTAAAGTATTTAGCTTATAGTAATGGAATATATTTTTACTCACATGATAAAATGGTCTATCCCAAATGAGATAAAATTCCAGATTAAAAATATTGGATTCTCATTTTATAGGATTACATTGATTGAAAGTCTAAAGGTTTTCATTATTATTGTTTGTTTGCTTATTTATTTAGCTTCAGGATTTCCCACAATTCAGATAGGGTATAAGAAAATCTAAAAGGACAGGAAAAGATATACTGTTTAAAAGATATTTGAGGATTGAATATGGGTATGAAAAATACTAGTAATACTTCATTGGAATATAGGGTGTATGTGTACAGTACCTAACACAGTGGGGTCGTGGGCCATCATTAGAGCTCCTAGGTACTACAATAATACATAACAATAATAATAATAATTAATAAATTAATAATAATAGGCTAGCACTATTCTTTGTGACAAAAACATTGTGTTAGAGCTTCTGTATAAAAAGTTTCTCTTCTCAAGGTAGGTTTATGCAAGAAGCCCTTAGTGCCATGGCACAGGTCTTCTCACATGACCAGTGAGTCCCACCTGGGGAAGCAACACAGTTGAATGTTGTAGGAGCTTCTCAAACTATCTTTCCACAGTTGGGGGTGGATGCCCATCCCTCAAGCCTCCTCCTTCATCCATCGGGCAACAGTAAAACCCTCATTCCAACACTGCCAACATTTCTTAAAAACAAATTAAAATTATATATAATATATAATTATAATATAAAATATAATAAACTACATTACAGAAAAAGAGGGTATTACTATTTTAAAATAAGTTAATTAGAAATCTCCACATTTGTGTACACGTAGCACTTGCTGTATGAGTAAGCTTGTCCACCATTCACACGGTGACAGCCAGCCCTTCCAACAGATTTAGACAGAGGGGTAGACAACTCCAAGTTTAGGTGTGGTGGGGCTGGTCCTGACTGCAGCTTATTACTCTCATGGGCAACTCAATGGGCATATCTGTATATGCTTATATCACGCAAGACACAGCTGGTGTGTGTTTTCAATACAACCATAGTCACTTTCTTTACAAATAAATTTATTTTTAGCTTTTAGTCTTATTCTTCTCTTGCTCTGATCAGGAATGTACCTAAGCATATTTTTAGCTTTTCTCATGTAATGGAACCACTTATATGCTTAATGTTGAGCATGTCCTTAAATACCTTGATGAATCAGGGCTCTAACGTGTACTAAAGATATTACTCACATGATAATAAAACATCTGCTCTATTTAAGATGCTTGGGGAGATAGAAAAGAGAGCCAATAGCAGCAACCCTATCTCATCGTTGACCTAAAAGTACTATGATGATAATTTTCAGTATGTTTCTTGTCAAATCTTATTATTCCATTGGGGACAAAACTTGCTGAGAGGTCGCGCAAACATGAGGCTTTGCTAGGGCTGGCATAAATTTCAATGAAAATCTTTAAAGGGAACTAGGGGCAAATCTTACAAACACCATTGCTTCTTATCTAAAACTTAAAAGCCTCTGGGATATATGATAGTTTGAAATAATTACACAGAATATATATTTCACATCTGATACATGAACTATTCATTGGCTTTCTTTCCTTTCAAATAAAAAGTGGCAAGGCTATAGAAAGTATTTTATTAGGCCATATGACAGTCATGCTCCTCAGCCACAGAGGTACTTGTAGTTGAATCATTACAACCAGAACCATTTTTGCCCCTTTTTACTAAGATTTATTGCAGAAATTTCTAACTAGGATGACCTGAGTAGCATTAATTTTCACACAGCATCCTTTTCTGCATTCCTTTCCCTGTTCCTTATCCATAATGGTTCTTGCTCAATTAGTTGTCTCTTGGACACTTGAGCCTTCAAGTCTTGTTTTCACTGTGAAAGTGAACTCCTTTCCTAAATAGAAAGCAGTTATTGTCTGTCTCTGCTCAACTCCAGAGGTGGAGAAATGTTTTAGGAATTGCCATGTTCCCTGTGTGTTCAGAGTAAGATGACAATTAGACTAATTCATTTTGGTTTATGACTTTTAGGCACAGACCTCTCCGTGCAAGGGCTAGTGAGTGAAGTGCACCATCTGCCGGAAGCTTTGTGGTAACAGCTGATCAGAAAAAAAGTATTTTGTGGATTTTATTGTTCCTCCACCACCCCCATTTTCAGCAAAACTTTTAAAGAAAGTTTTCAGGAGTTTGTTTAAAAAAAAATTTTGGAGTTAAAAAACAACAGCAAAAAGGGTTTGCTATATTTTTTTTTTCAATTTTACAAATGCTGAAATAGGGGTTCATTTTTTTTTCCAGTTTTGACTTTCTAGATGAAAGCCTCCTCAAAAAAAAACTTACTAAAAATAAACATTTACTATAGGAATTTTCAGTGTAATGAAAGAGCTATTTGTCATCAATGTTTCAAAGAACAAGTTTCAACTAACTTTAATTGTGCTGGAGACATACACTTCTCATGAATCATGACTCCCTGCCTGCTTCATCCTTGCTCCTAGAAGGTGATAATTTACTGCTGGCTTACAGCTATAGTGAATTAGTATCCCTTCCTTGTTCTCATACTGCACTTACTCAGCCATTCTGATCAATTAGTGGTGGGTTAGTTAGGGGTTAAGTGAAAGCTCTGAACATTTCTTGGCCATGGAAGAGCAAGCGAGTAGCCTCTCTTACTCCTATATAGCTGGAATCCAAGGTACTAGCTCTGGGTAGTTTGAGGAGAGGTATAAATGAGGGAAAGGTGTGGGAATCTGTGTTAAAGCTCTTGATTGTTGCACAGTGTAGGAATATAGGCCTACATTAGTCCAGAGTGAACTGCGATTCTAAATTGAAATTGGATGGTCAGCAAGATTGATGAGCCCAAAACATGTGACCAGAATGAATGATATCAGAAGACACGAGGATTGTTTGTATTAAACTTACAGTGACACTTGAAATACATAAGCATTATCTTATTTAAGGTTTGAGTTGAGATATTAAAAATAAAGGAAATATTGTGAATTGGGTGCAATAAACAATTGGTTATACAAATTTGTTTAATTCATTATAAATAAATGCTGGGTAGTTAGGGAGATATGTGGCAAATGAGGTAAGAGGAAAATATCAAAGAGAGGGGCTCAACCAGGAAAGGTGGATTGATGTCAACAGAAATGGGCCCTAAAGGTTCAGGAAATATTAATTATTATTATTAAATGTAATGCATCAGCTGTCAGTAATAATTACAAATTAGGAATACATAAGGAACTGCAAAATACTTTGCTTGTTCAGGTGTAGCAGGTTAACTTTGGCTTGAAATAATATAGTTTCTAGGAAATTACTAGAATATGATATTTAGAATTACACAACTTCAGGTCACATTATCACCACATATAACAAAGTCTCATATTATTGTTACTGTTCCCTTTTTTGAAACTCACTAAGTGGCTCTTACATCTTCATAGTAAATTACCCAGAGGAAGGCAATTTTTTCCCCTCTCATTTGTAAGATAATAATTAAAGGCCCAGTTGAGCAGTACACTGCAGCCAGCTGTAGCGAGCAATGACTAAAGCAGTGGTTCTCAATGTTTCCTGACTACTGAACCTCTTTTAGGAGTCTGATTTGTCTTGTGTACCCTCAAGTTTCACCTCACTTAAAAACTACTTGCTTACAGAATCAGATATAAAAATACAAACGTGTCAGAGTAAACTGTTACTGAAAAATTGCTTGCTTTCTCATTATTACCATATTATAATAAAATAAATGAATTGAAATATAAATATTGCACTTACATTTCAATGTATAGTATAAACAAGTAATTGTATGAAATTTTAGTTTGTCTTGACTTTGCTAATGCTTTTAATGTAGCCTGTTGTAAAATTGGAAAAATGTCTAGATGAGTTGATATACCCCCTGGAAGACCTCTGAATACCCCCGGGGGTACACATACCTCTGGTTCAGAACCACTGTACTAAATAATACTTTTTCAAGTACAATGATTACTTGAATGGGAAATGAAACTACTTACAGCATCATGAAGCTGTAAGAATCCATGTCAACTCAATTATCATTAAATATTCAGCATACAGCTGATAAAAGAAAGGAAGGAAACTAAAAGGGACATTTTATATTTTATTTTATGAAAAGCAATCAGATACAGATAATAGAAGTTAGTGGACAGTTGCACATCTGGGAAGGATTAAGAGAAATGAGAATTTTCTTCCAATTTAGTTTAAGACTAAATAACCCTTTTTCATGAGTGAGTTTTGCTAATTAAAAATACCATAACTTCCTTTATTCAGCAATTAAAATGGAGCACAAGTAATATGCATGTCAATTCAAGGTTTTATTTCCGTGATGATTGATACTTTTCTTAAGAAATTTTACTCTCTTTTTGTTTCAGTAGCCTTGCTGACATTTTACTTACATCTATTATTTTTACCTACACTATCTAAATTAAAGCTACTGCATGCATGTCTATATGGTACTACAATTATACCATCATTTTCAATATAAACCTACCCAAAACCTATTAGGTAAAGCAGGGCAACTGAACATTGTATTGATTTAAAAAATCAGTTACAGTTATAGACTGCCACAAACATATCAAAGCAGTATGGAGGAATGAGAGTTTGAAACCTCTGAGTATTAGAATTTACTTTGCCAGTTTTCCCTGGGTGACCTTTGGCAAATGAATTCAACTCACCATCTCTCAGTTTCCCCATCTATAAAATGATTTCTAACTGACTCCCCTTTCGGAAGTCATCGATTTCCACTAAGGTTGAGGGATATATCCAGCACTTTCCTAGTCCCACAAAGTTCCTGACATTGAAGCCAGGTCTGCTAACATGGGCAAACCCACCCCTCCCATAGTCTGCTAGCTGTCTTCTTCCTGCTACCTCAGACAAGGTATCCTTGAAAAAATTGAGGTGGCCTTTGCAACGAATCCCTGATAAAATTTCAACTTTAACAATCTATATTGAGTAGTAACTACTATATTATATATTCCTTTTTTACAGCCACCCTTGTTTCCCTTATCTTCTATTGAGCAGAAGAGCTAGCAAGCTCCTCCAAGAGCAATACCAACAGTTTCACAAATCCCCTGGAATATAGCAGTAATAGAATCCCCTAAATGTCAAGTCCACTATATGCCTCAGCTCTGTAAATACACCATATAAAGTTCATGGCCAATTCCAGATTAAATTGTTGGTTATGATAGCAACTACTAATAGTGATAGAGATTAAACAGAAGGAAGAAGAACCACCTACCATGCAAATTCAGTTAATAGCAGTTTGTATCTGTTTTTATGCTGGGAGAGTAATTATATGCTTATGAGAAATGTGTCTTTTTTATCGAGAAGCCAGCATTTTGAGATTTTCGCTTCCTGCTGCATATGACAACATAATGATATAATTGCAGCTAAACACATTTAAGGTGAAATGCACTTATTGCTTGGACAGATACTGTCATATGCTGGAAGTCTTTTTTAATTAATCTGTTAAGAGCTTTCATTACAGGAGAGCTGTAAAAAAGACATTATGGAAAATACTGAGTCTGCATAAGAATCCAGTGTAGGTGTTTATAAACTGGGAATCAAAACTAGCTTCTATCTTGACAGTTCAGAAACAAGGAGTAGGAAACTATATCTAGCATGCCCAGACAATTATGCTGTTAAGTAATCTTACTTACTGACTACCAAAATACATGCATGCATGCATTTGAACATTTTCAGGCACAAAATAGTTAATTCATTGCATGACTCTCTGTTTGCATGTATAAATGCCTGACTTTGGTCTGCATAAACAAGGGTGAGCACAATGTTTGCAAATGCAATTATTCAAGCTCCTTTGAAAATCTGGCTTTCTAAAATTAAGGTACAGGTATAGACAACAGACAAAATGTAGGACAATGTAAATGTAGGTTAAATTTTAGTATGTGTGTGTATTATGTGAAATAAATACTTGTGAGATTGGGTAGATTGACAGCAAAGGAGGCTATAGTCCTCTGTTTTTATCCCAATAATGGTGTAGAAAGAGAATCAGAAGGGCAAACATTCCCATCTCTAACCATGAACTTATTCTGCCACATCAAAGTTCTTTTTTTTTCCTCACCAAGAGGACTAACTTCTAGGTGTTAAAGTCTGGCCCAGTTCAGGCAACTTCATGTGTATTTCCTTCCATAACCCTTGAGGATACCTACTATAGGTTCCTGGCTCCCCAGCAGTCACCTTGTTTGGGGAGAGACCCATGTCTCACTCCTTCCTAGCTGGGGTTTTTCTGGGCTGCACAGTTCCTTGCCCATGCTGTGATATCCCCAGCAAGCCAGACTGCCTAAAAGACCATCAGGCAAACAAGTTGCTTTCTCTCCAGAGGCTGTCAGTAGTGTAATTCCCTCAGTTACAAGTTACCACACAGATCTTTATAAACAAGCACATTTATTATTAAAGTGAAAGTATTACAGAGAAAACATATTAACAAGAAAAGAACATCACACATGCTAAAAAACTAACCAGAGGTGCCCCTGACCTCAACCTTAGGCTTTGGCAGGTTTTACTCCTTCAAAAGTCACAACAGCTTTTCCCCCTGTGGTTACAAGTTCATATCTGTCTCTCAGATACAAAACCCAGAATAACCATTAATAATTCCTTTATAAATTTGGGCCTTTGATCTTCGGCTCATTGAACAGGTGATTTTTAACCAATAGTCCAATCCTCAGTGGATGCAAAACTCAAATATTTGGGTTTTTGCATAACTGGACGTGGAAAATTTGCATTTGCCTCCCTCTAGATGTTCCCCAGGAAAACCACTTAACATTTTTTGTTCCAAAAGTCCGTTCTTGTCTGGCACATTGTTCAATTCTTTAAACACACCCAGGTGTTAAACAACACCCATCTCACATCTGCCACATATCCTTCCTTAATCCTGAGAGGTTTTATGCAATCTTGGCCTATAATAATGCATAAACAATTCAGTTAACATAAAGGACCCCAAAGATATTTACATTCAATAAGGTTTCCCAAAGATATGGTGAGAAATTGACATATATGTCACAAAGTCAACATGCTCATTCAATCCTTGATCATTTTGCTAAGATATTAATTAATTTGAACCTCTATTTTCAATTTGGAGGAGAATTGGTGATGTAGATATGTATCTGTAGTACAATACTGTACAGAGGGCCTGATCTAACTCCCAGTGACTTTAGTGATCATTGGTCATGCCTTTAGACCACCAAATTCATTTTGATCCAGGTGATTTTTACATTTCCTGTGAGTGTTGTTGGTATTCTTGCTACTCATAAGATCCCATTAAAATCAAAATAATCCTATGTCATGCAGTTATTCCTTGATAAAATAATTGTCAAGATTTATCATTCAAGGCCAAGAAACAGATAGAATGGACATTCATGCCTTGCCTCAAATAGGCTTTAATAGATGTGTTAGAACGTGTGAGCTAACATGGTTTAAAATACTAGAATACACTGGATAGTGTGTACTTTCACTACAGAACAATTTGTGCAGCTAGCAAACCAACATGCATTATCTATAGTACTATAAAATCCTCGTGGAGACAAGGCACCTATAATTTTTTCCATAATATAGATAGGTGAAGTCAACGGTCAACGGGTGATATAATGTTGACCTCGCCTAGTTGCATCACATAAAAATTACCCGTTCCTTGCCTCCACTATGATTTTACAGTAAGATGGATAAAGTAACTCTCTGTAAAACACTTACCTTTTCTAGTAGCAAAGACATTGCTTTTAACACAGGCTAAAGCTGTTCATATTGAAGCCTAAGATCTTGTGACACAGAGCCATTGTTGCCAATGGGAAAAGGGTTCCCTGTTCTTTACAAGCAATTTCTGTCTCATACCTGACAAACTCACTACACCTATTACACTGTTTTAATGGTATTTAGCCATAAGAGCTAACACATTGTGAGATGTGTATGGGTAATATTAAGGAATAATATATCTATATTGAAAAGTATTCCATTTTTGCCTTCCCTGGTTAGTTGGTGATATAATGCAAGGCTGAACTGTCTGCCCCTGCCCTACCTCCAAACAATCAGTGGAAAATTATCAAATTCAACAGCAAATAATAAAAACCATTGGATAAACATTACATAAGACTGGGGATCACTCCGTCTGTGAATAAAGACAAAAGACTGATTCATTCTATCACAGAGTGGAGAAAGATACTCTGCATCCATTCACTGAGGATACATCTTGTTGAGCAGGGTGTGTCATGAAAGATTGGATCTTGGTTCCATGGAGGCTAACTAACTGTCAGTAGACTAAACTTTGAGGAGGAAACCTACTTAATTATATAGGGAAGGTAATTATTTATAAGTGTAGGCATTTTATGATTTTGTTGTATATTATTCCTGTGTGTTTCCATCACACTCTTGTTTCTAGTGGAACCTCTATCCTTTCTTAAGTAAACCTTTTGTTTTATTATAAATTCTCACAAGTGCTGTGCATTATACAGACATAGTCATTTAATTTACAACTGGTGACGTTTGGGAGCAGATGAGCTGGGATTTCTCTAAGTATCCAGCATCAGGAGCTGGATATCACAGGGGAATGCTTCAAGGGGACTTGGGTAAACCTATTGTTAATCTTCCAGGAAAAGTCAGGGCTGGCATAGACCAGAGGAGAGGTCTTGACTGGCTTACAGACTCATGGTGTTGGGGTGCTAACACCCACCTACCACTGGAAAAGCTCCCTCATGCTAAAGAGAAGAGGTAACAAGGAGACTCAGTCCTTGGGATCCTAAGAACTGTAATAGATCCCCTCTAGGCAAGAAGAATGACTCATCTCAGGGTCCACCGAAAACTTTTCCATCCTTGAACAAATATTTAAGGAAGTGACCAGACTAACTTCTCAAATGTGTTAACTACCTTAATTTATTAGTCAATCAATTAATGCAAGGTTAAAAAGCCCATCTAGTATAGACAAGCCCTTAGGGATTCTAAAGGGAATTTAGTTTTGACTAAGACCTTGTACAATTCCTCTACAGTAGAGTGAATTTCCTCTTACATCATATACTGTTAAGATTCTGGAAACAGACAATAATAGTGGTGAGAAAGATAGCTGCCAAAAAACTGCATGGTATGGCTAAATATCAATAAAAGATCTGAAATCCCTGTGTGGACTCTCCCATACCAACTGCCATTTATTAAATTATATACTTGAGCAAATTTAACAATTAAGTCTGTACTGGTTTGCTGACTACTTTGGTGTAATACAGAAAGTCTTAATTTGGGGGATACATATCCTTTCTTCAATACATTTTTTATTGTTAAATAATTATGAATTGTAATTCTGCTAAGGATTACTAAGAATTCTGCTAGATTTTCCCTTCCCTGTTGTTTACCTACCAATTTACACGCTGAAAATGTAATCAAAGGAAAAAGCTGAACTACACAGCTGACACTGTAAAATGGCCTAGAGGAAACAACAGAGGCAATGAAAACAAGAGTGGGTGATGATTTTACTTTCACTAATGAGCAGATGCTGAAACACAATGAGAAAAACAAATGAGCAAACAAAGTAATCAATGAACAAGAAAAGAGGAAAAAACCACAATTATTCACAACAAAGTGTACAACATAAACAGATCCATTCCCAACTCTGAGAGGTATAATAAAATATGTAAAATTTATCCAATCATTTCCTTTAATGTACTGCACTGACACAGTTTGGGCTTTACTATACAATACAACTGTTTTTGTTACAACTATTCCTTCTCGTTCACTTCCAGCACACAGCTCACAGGACGTATTTGAGAAATAAGTAAAAATAAGGTATCAAAAACAATAAAAGCACACTAAAAATCCATTAAAGTGGAAGAAACTCCTTTGGCTAAAGCCAGAAAAAATTTATTCTTTTCATAATAAAGATGATTATGGCCCTTACTTTAGTACTTTGGTCCTTTGAAGTCAGTGATGAAACACCCATTGACTTCAGTGGAATCCAGATTTGACTCTGAGTGTCATATATGTCACAACTGGGGTCTTGTCTTATGGGAAATATCTTTCTGTTTCTGGAATATCAGAATAACAGTTCTTCAAGTGAATGAGGTGTGGAAGACGGATGATGTCATTGGACAGTCTTGACGCCCATGTTTTTGGTCACCCAGTCTTAGAAGCTCAAGTTCAATGCATTTTTTCATAGTTTAGTTTCTGCATGTCACTGTTGTTTGTTTACTAATAGTTGTTGGATGGCCTCATAACATAAACTTCTATATGGCTGGGTTGATCACAACTTGTGTGGGATGTAACATCTCTTTCCCTATAGAACAAACTTGAGAAACTATTGTTTTGATAAGCCAGATACAAACTGTAATTCCCCAGAAGACAAGCCCCCAGTGGAGCAGTTCAAATATTTATGATAATACAATGCTTTTCTTTTCTGTATTATGGTTATTATATTTTCTTTGACCTTGGTGTAGATGTACATTCACAACAAATGGATTTTAAGATTAACATGTGTATCAGCATTACTTTGCATATCCCCTATGCATCAACATTATCCTTAGCTATACAATAACATGCTCTTGTTGTATAGATCTATAGAACTGTCAAGTCCAATGATGTTATCATACAACCCACAAATTCTACCTGAATCATATGGTCATAATGTAAAAATATCTAACCTCAATTGTTGACTGAAAATAGTTTAGGCAGATTTATCCTCTAGAAAATTGAAACTGAAATATTTGAAGTAGCTAAAAATGTAGTTAAGCTGATTATAATGAGAGATGAAAATCTAATGGAGATCACGAAAAGGGTGAGACAAGGTTATAGAATGTCACTGACTTTATTCAACATTTATAGCTAGTGTTTGATTAAATTAATTGAAGAAACAGAAAAATGTAAAAAGCTGAATGGAAAATGGGTGAATAACATTTGCTGTGCAGATGACATTGTGCTGTTGGCTGATTCAGAAGGTCTGATGAAATTAGTGAAGATTATATATGAATGTGGCAAAAAATTTGGTCTAGAGTTGCATATGGACGGATTAAAAACTATTGTGGTATGCAGGCATCATGGGAAAACATGCAGCATTCCAGTGAACGACATCACTGTATAGCAAGTGAGAAACTACTGCTGTATATGAAGAATTGATACAGAAGATGGAAGATTGGATATTGAAGAATAAACATACAATGAGAAGAGATATAAATCTGGAGACTATAATTCCAGTTCTTAAAAACTTCCATTTGCTCTGTGTTAAATTACATCTATGAAATGTGGGCTTTCAAACAATTGATAAAGAAACTAAAATTCTTTGAATTATGATGTTATAGAAGGCTACAGAATATCCTAGACAGACTGTGTAACCATCAAAAATGTATTGGAGATGATGGGAACTCAGCAAGTGCTTGTTAAAGATCTCATGAAAAGAAAGATTTTTATATGCAGGGCACTTTCAGGGGTTCAGCAGGTAATGGATTTTTACGTGCACTGAAAGTGAAAGTTGATGGCAGAAGAACATGAGGCAGAAAAAGATCTTGGATAGACCCTGTGGTATCCTTGGTGGATCAAAGGACTTTTCATCCACAAAAGAGATGATTAGAAGATTGTACAGAATAGGATACCATGGCTGAAGACTTCCAGTAAAGGAGATGCCACATAAGAAGAAAAACATCTATACTGTGTACAATGTCTCTCTGCATGTACACCCTGCCTACCACTGTTTATTCCATAACATATTATGGCAAAATGTTCAAAGTGTGTGCTTAAAAGCCTGCCTCTTAAAAACTGCATTAACTGATCCCTTCCTGGTAACTGTCAATGCTAAACGTGTCTTGCCAACCTATCCATCCTAAAAATTTCTCCAAAGGAAGCAAGCTAACATGACTATTTACTATCATTTCAATCCTTTTCCAAAGTATTTTTACCTTTGCTTTAGGGTCAAGAAAGATGGAGTACATCTTTTTCATGTAGACAACCCTCATTCACCATCTCAGATCATTACAGAAGTTTGTGTCTGGCTCAAGAGAAAATCCATTGCTAATCATTACTAGGAAAAGGTGCCTTGTGACCATAGGCATTAAGGGCTATCAAGGTACATGTCTGTAAGGGAATGCGCTTGCTGCTGCCCCTCTTGTGGCTGCATCTGGGGATTACTCTGCCTTGTCTGATGCCCCTTTCTGTCATTTGTTTGCTCTGCAGCCTCTCTTGCTGTCTAAGAGTTGTGAAGCTTGATCCTTCTTCTTTGTGCCTTGATCCCCCAGCCAGGTCCCTATACACACTTATGAGGTAATGAAATCTCATTGAACCCATTGTCCAGGTGGTATTCCAGGCAGTCTTCTGATTCAAGACTATGCCACTTTCCCAGTTTCTGGTAGAGGAACCCAGACCTACCTTCTACTCCAGGTTCCAGCCCAGGGA